>CM040920.1:10685000-10980000 GCA_023029165.1 Gobiocypris rarus
GGTAATGATGGTCAGCACTATGGAGCCAAACCCTACAATCCTAAAGCATCGGGAAAATACGGTGAAGATTAGATGCCTTGATATTCCTTTTACACTTTTTCATAATTGTTTGTATGCATTTATCAGTTGACAGGCAGTTTGTAGCATTGCACTACAGATTGTGGTAGAAATTAACATTTACTTTAATTTTTTATTTGAGATAAAACATGTAGTTGTGAAGTATTTACATTTTTTTTTTAAATGTATATTTAAAAATGTTGAATATTTGATGGAACTGCTGACATGAAAATTGGGAACTCTTGCATCTTAGAAAATGATATAGTATGCTGTTAAAAACAAATAAAATGTTTAATATATAATAATTCTGTTCTCTGACCCCAAAATAGGTCATGGTAATTTACCGTACAACTCTCAGCCTTTTCTTCCTGAATCTGTTGCTAAGTCCCCTAGTAAATATGGTCAGTTAATAAAACATTTTGATTGATTATACAGCACATCTGTTATTGAAGATATTTTAAAATATACGTTTATGTTTTTTCAGATTTTGGAGGGTTACCCTACAATGGTCAGCCACTTGGATATGGTAATGCAAAATCCTTTGGCAGATATAGTGACTGTTATTTATTTTCAATATTGTTTTATTTCTACAAATTCTAAAAGTGAGTATATTTTACTGTAATTCTCTCTCAGGACACAAGGGTCTTCAATATGGTGGCCACCCACTTGATCTCAGGCCTGATGCTGTGTCTGGAAAATATGGTGAAAGTGAGTGTTGGTTTTTTATATATAGATGATTAAATGACAACACCACTAATGTCATATTATTACTGTACTGATAGATACTGTACTGATAGATACCTCTCCACTTTCTGTAGGTTCTCCAGAATCCCTGTATAATCCAGAAACTCTCAGTCTCGGTGCTGATGCCAAATCAGCTAAATATGGTGTGACATCTTTTATCTTACTTATTCATACTCTAGTTTAAAGATCCTCTTCGTCATTCCTTTGTATGTGAATTGTCAACGTGCATGCAGTTAGGCTAATGTGAAAGTATTAATTGTATTGTACTTACCCTTAGTAAAATCACTGCATCTCTCACAGGTAATCCAGCAGTCTCATATGAACTCCTCGGCCCAGTGACTGATGGCCAGTCTGTTGATGGTACGCACATGTCTTATTTATTTAGTACACTTTTTATTAATCAAGCAAGAACTATTGAAATACTTTGTAATTCCATTAGTTTAGTAATAAAAAATGCAAGATGGTTATCATTTGAATTTAAACTCACAGACGTTTTAATGCTATCATTTAATCCTTTTTTTGTCTTTCATTTGAATAGAAAACAGAAGCCTGGAGGCTTTGCATCAAGGTCCAGAGATTGACGGACAGAAATCAATTGACCAATATGGTTAGTTGTATTTTCAGATTTTCAGATATCTGCGTTCATTTAAGTAAGGCTGTGTTTACTCTGGTAATTTTTTACTCGCATCTGACATATCTGATAATGTTAAACATATACACAGAAAAATCTGCATCAGGTCTGGTTTTTCTCATCTGAAAGCTGAACAGTTAGGATATGACAATATTTGGTTGAGATACAACTATTTGAAAATCTGGAATCTGAGGGTGCAAAAAAATCTAAATATTGAGAAAATTAAATTTTTTCCAAATGAAAATCGTCCAAATGAAGTTCTTAGAAATGCAAATTACTACTACTACTCATATATTTTTATATATTTATTGTAGGACATTTTACAAAATATCTTCATGGAACATAATCTTTACTTAAAAGACCCATACATTTTGACCCATACAATGTATTGTTGGCTATTGCCAAAAATATACCTGTGCAACTTGTGATCCAGGGTCACAAATGTGATTTTAAATGAGATGCATATCAGATCTGATATCTGGACATCTACTGCTAAATTTCTAAGCCACCACACAAAGATCACTTTTCTTACTCTCATATGTGTCTCATATCAGCCAGCAGCCATATCACCCTGTAGCCCAAGACTGGTTTCCCACTGAAGCTAAGCAGGGTTGAGCCTGGTCAGTACTTGGATGGGAGACGACCTGGGAAAACTAGGTAGAGGTGTTAGTGAGTCCAGCAGTAGGCGCTCACCCTGTGGTCTTTGTGGGTCCTAACACCCCAGTATAGTGATGTGGACACTATACTGTAACAAGCACCGTCCTTCGGATGAGACGTTAAACCGAGGTCCTGACTCTCTGGTCATTAAAAATCCCAGAATGTCCTTCGATAAAGAGTAGGGATGTAACCTCGGCATCCTGGCCAAATTTGTGCTAATCAACCCCATATACTGGCTTTTTTATCATCACATTGCAAACCCTAGTGCTCAATTCTGATGTATTGATCAGATCCAATTTCTTTGTCAGTGTAAACTGGTTTTGGTACTAAACCACTTACACAATGCCATGTGTAAGACAACATGAATGCCACTGAAGGATGTAAACGAGGATGAGGAGAAATAGAGCAACGTTTTTCTCATATAGTTTTCCCTCAAGTATCGCTTGTCACAAGAATAATCATGAGTACAACAGCTCACTGTGCCTCCACTGACTAACTTTGCTTCCGCCTTTCATATTCCATATTCACATATTCATTCTGTGTGTTTGTGCTTGATTCAGGAGATGGAGAGGTTCCACCCCATCCTGATGCTCCAGGAGCTGGAGAAGCAAATGCACAATCCATCGAGAAATATGGTAAAAGCATTTTTTGACACTGTGTATATCAACAAGAATGAGGTGTGTAAATCTACATATAAACATCTCTCACCCTCTTTGTTTAAGGAACGGGAGATTATACACATGAAAGAGTACAACCAGAAGGTAAAAGTACTGTTTCTCTGATTGTTTTGCATTTGGTATTTACAGATAACATTTCAATTTAACTTTGCATAGACTTCATAATTGTATTTCATAGTTGCAGCATTTATTAATGATGCTGACCAGGGTCAGAAATGAACTTTTCCACTATAGCCTCCTGGAATTGATTTCAAGTGATGTTTTTTTACCTTTAAGGCATTTCTTTTTATAATTACCTCATTAAATCTATCTATGTTGTCTTTGTCAAATACTAAAATGTAACAAATTACTTCAATCATTCAAAAGACTGTAGACTGTTATTATCAGCATCAACAAAAGCCATTTTTACACTGCAAATGTGGAACTAAGGCGCCATCTGACAGCATTTATTTTTATGTTTAAAGGATTAGTTCACTTCAAAATGAAAATTTCCTGATAATTTACTCACCCCATCTAATCCATGTTCATGTCTTTCTTCAGTCAAAAAGAAATTACGTTTTGAGGAAAACTTTCCAGGATTTTTCTCCATATAATGTATTCAATGGCAACCAACGGGTTGAAGGTCCAAATCAATGCAGTTTCAAAGGGCTTCGAAGGGGTTCAGAGGCTCTGCACGATCCCGGAAGAGGAATAGGGTCTTATCTAGCGAAACCATCAGTCATTTTCTAAAATGCCTCATGTTCTCCTCGAACTTTAACATTTTCCAACATTGTTGTTTTCCCTTTATTTTTGTAAAGGGTGTTTGATTTAGTCTTTGCATGTTCGCTTTAACAATTGTGTCACGTGCGTGACCTTTCCGACGTGATGACGTCATATATCCTGAAAAAGAACAACACAGAAGTCACACATTTGAGGTTAAAAAGTATATAGATCTTTTTTTTCTTTTTTTTTTTGTTAAATGACAGATGGTTTTACTAGAAAAGCCCCTTTTCCTCATCTGGGATCATGCAGAGCCTCTGAAGCACTTTGAAACTGTATTTATTTGGACCTGCAACCCGTTGTTGGCCATTGAATACAGTTTAAATGGAGAAAAATCCTCAAAATGTTTTCCTCAAAAAACTTAATTTATTTTGGACTGAAGAAAGAAAGACATTAACATCTTGGACATCTTGGTGAGTAAATTATCAGGATATTTCCATTTTGAAGTGAATCTTTGTTTACACAACAATTGCATAAATCATGGTTCCTATGCAGTTTTGGAAAAGTATGGAAAACCAGAAAACATTTGTTTCCAGACTATTTCCCCATTCAATTTTCTAGGTGATATTATTCAGGTTATGAAGTGTTTTAGGTTTCTTATTACTATGCAAGTACATGTTATGAAAAAACAGAGGACTGTACAAATGTAATGATGTGTGAACCATTTATGTTAAATTTGGTCTGAAAACCCTACAGGGAGGATTGGAATTTGAAAATGTGTAAGAACCCTGATAAATAAAAAGCCTACATAAATTATACAATTAAAAAAACTATATAGTAATATTATATAATGCTTTGGTTACACTTTATTTTAAGGTGTCTTTGTTACACTGCAATTATACACTGACATACAGTATACTTACTATAGGGTTAGGATTAAGGTTTGGTTTAAGGTTAGTTGTTTGTAATTATGCATAATTTATAGTTATTGCTATAGTAACTACATGTAACATGTAACAGTGATTGCTCTTGATATCGTAATAATGACTTCATGTTGAAAACATTTGTGTTTGAGGAAATGGCACATCATATTATGGAGACAAAACAAGCTAAGAACCATTTAAAACCATTGCTTATTACACATTTAAAAAACTTCACACTGGTTATTATATAGCATAAACAATTATTTATTTTTGAGTGCAGAATTCAGTCGCACGCTGAACAAAACTCGGGCGTTTTCAGCCGTGAATAATCTAAATGCCTGATTGGTTATTGCATTTATAAAATCAAAAGAAATGTGGTTATGATGCTCAACACTGTAAAAAATGGTTAAAAAGAAATCTGATGTAATGTGAGCAGATCAAAATGTAATGCCACAGTGACACTTAATTTTATGTCATTATTGACAGTATTCATTGCGTTTGCCTCTTAATCTTGAATTTTTGTTAATTTTGGTGGCATTTTTGTCCCAAACCCTATAATTTCTGACCCTGCTGCTGTTGATCTATCGTCCCATATATTCTTCGAGATAACTCAAATCCAATCCTTTCCACCATATCTTTTTTTGACTGTCCTGCAGTTGTCTCATTCGCTGGTGTTCCTACTGTGGGCCCCGTTCCTCACCTCCCAGCTGTCACCTCATTAGACACCGCCCTTTCCCTGGACGGCTCCTCCCCAGTCCCAGTCTCTGTGCCTGATGCGTCCACTGTTCCTGAGGTGCCTGTCTCACCCATAATCCCTCAGCCTGAGCTGCCCACTCTAATGCTGCAGCCTGCACCACCACAACAGATCCACATCCAGCAGCACCTCAAGTTCCACATCCAACCAAATGGCGACTCCCACACAGGTAAGAGATGCTAATAAATGCACTCTTGTGATCACACATTCTATTTTATTGTGCAGAGTTGCTTTGCAACTACATCTATGAACTACATTAATTTTTCAGAATAGTTTCTTATTCATATATATTGAACATTGACATTTTTATCATATTGTTGTCACCGCAATAAGCCACGTAACATTTTCCACCAATTTAAAGTTGCAGTAAGCGACTTCTGAGATACCCTTTTAAAGAGATAGTTCACCCAAAAATGAAAATTGTCACCATACTCACCTTCAAGTTGTTCCAAACCTGTATATATTTCTTTCTTCTGCTGAACACAAAAGAAGATAATTTGAAGAATGGGTTAGCAATTCTGTAACCAAACGGTTGATCTGACCCATTGACTTCCATAGAATGGAAAAAAATACTGTGGAAGTCAATGGGGTCTATCAACTGTTTAGTTACCAACATTCTTCAAAATATCTCCTTTTGTGTTGAGTATTTAATTCATATGAATTCATACAGGTTTGGAACAACTTGAGAGTGAGTAAATGATGACCGAATTTTTAATTTCCTGGTGAACTATCCCTTTAAAAATGGATCGGACTGAGCACCAGAGCACATTTGTAGCCAATCAGCAGAAAGGGGCGTGTCCACTCATGAGGGGGGAGGTGCCAGTGCTGCCTTTTGTGTTTGTGAATTCAGGGGCTTGGCTATCAAGATGGTGTGATCTTTTTGATTAGTTTGTTTTGGTGATTTTCAAATATGAACTAATTTCTCAGAAATCGCCTGCTGCACCTTTAAATTACACCTATCCTATCATAATAAATCACAAAAAAAATACCTTAATGTAAATTTTGCCATATTTCTAAACTTTGTGCGTTCTTTTAAACAGGAAAGGAAGGCCAATACAAATTGAGTGGATTTTTTGGAAATAAATACCAAGGTATTGGTAACATTAATAAAACTTAAATCATATGAATAATAATAATGTGGCTTTTTTTCTAACCCATACCTCCCTTTTTTTTTTCTTAGGATAATTTTTGAAGTGGAAGTTCATGCTGCAAGAATGTGTATCTTTACTTGATTTCTTTTTTTTTTTTTCTGTGAATGATGTACATGTTCTGTCATTTTATTTGAGTCTTTTGTTCTCCTTGTATTTTAATGTATTGTTAATATTTGTTACCTTGCCATAAAAAGAAACAGCTGCTTGTACAAACATTTTTGATTAAATATAATTATGCATCTTTTTTCCTTTTCTTTGTTCTTAAATTCCATAATTCCACAAAAATGTTTCTTGTATTTTATGTATTTTCATTTTATGTAAATGTTTTTTTTTTTCTTCTATAGGCCACTGTTATTTATTTCTTTTTAATTTCCTGTGGCAAGGCTGTGCATGGTTTTGAATAAATACAAATAAACTCTAAATCCAACCCTCATTTAAAATCCAGTTTTCCCTGAACTTTATATAGGGTAGGTTAAAAATGTCCTGAGATTATCATATTGACAGTTTCAAATATTCAATTCAATTCAAATATATTTGTATAGCGCTTTTCACAATACACATTGTTTCAAAGCAGCTTTACAGAAAGTGCATTTCATAAATGTACATTGAAACATGTTAGAAAGAGAATGTTAAAGAAAAAGGTTAGAAGAGGTTAATCAATCATGTATTAATTTAGTATAGTTCAGTTTGTAAAATAATTGCCAGTAATAAGAAATGAAAAGCAGATGTGTCGAAGTCTACCAGCAGGCTAGTGTTTGTACTTAAGGAACTGTAATCTTCCATGAGCTGACCTCTGCTGAGCCTGACCACTGCCTGCTGATTGGCTATGACACTAAGTAGCAGTAAATTGACCCACAGCTTCTCTTCAAGCAACAAGTTGCTGCAGTTACCTGTCAGTACTTCCAAGACAATGGGTATCTGGTGTCAGAAAGTAAATTTAACAATCACTAGTTAGCTAAAACTAGCTAGTTAGCTAAAACTAGCTGACTATGCATATATAGCTTGATTTAAGAGATTTGAAGAAATTACAGGCTTTCCTCCCAAAGGAAGATGAAGTTGGTCAAGGACATCCGAGCATATTTTACTTTTTCAGCTATGGATTTTTTTACTGGGCCAAAACTTCTGGATTTTAAGAATTCACCTCCACACCTTCAGTTCAACAAGTATGTCCTGGCGGGATACCGGCCTATATCCACTTACAGTGACTGTCTGCGAAGTTTGTTCTATCTGCATAATGAATTTGGGAACATCTATTCACATGGTATGGAAAACAACTTGTGTCATTTTTACTGTAACGTCTAGGAATTGTTTAACATATGGTCTAATGTAAACTAAGGGAGCTGTAAAGGAATTCTGTGCAGGTTAAATTCAGTTTATAATGCCTGCATTATCCCTCTGATGGGAAGAGTTAATGCAACAAGACAGGGAAATCCTGTGGCTCTCACAGAGGGGGAACTTTTGAACATGTAATTTAGGGCTACTTTCTCCACGCTTCACTCAGTAACACTCTTCAGAAGGGCTTGTAAATAGCATTATGTGGGATTAGATCTAATCTGGGTTAGAGAATTGCTGCTTGGAAGTGATGATGTGTAATTGCTGTGATCAGTAAAAGTGAAGTAAATTCTGGGGCCCTATATTTTGGAAGGAACTGAAAACAGTTTTGGAATTTTGGAATGGATTTTCTTTGGAAATTTTATTGAACTATAGAATTAAGTAGTATGTCTCCATGTTAAAAAGAAATGTTAACCCTGTAAAGCCTACTTTATCATATATCATACACAAATGTCTAAGGCCTCTAAAATATCGACATGATTATCAACAAAACCTTGCTGAACATAATCTACTATATACCTTCTGTTGTCTGACTGATAGCTTTTTTAAGAAGTAAAAGGCATTTTAGTATAAATGTACATTTATTTTACTGTGAAATCTAATTTTTATAAAGTAAACCTAAAAATACCTTTTACATTGTTAGTGAAATTTCAAGATGAACACATTAAATGATTATCCTTTTTTCTTTTTGCCGTATAAAACTATAATCTATCATCTATCACATACATCTCTCAATCATTATTTTATTGCAGTACATAGTTTTTCCCCAGCATAAAATCTACAGATATCATTTCACTAAAACATAACCTATAAATATCATCCTAGTAAGACATTATTGAGTGACAACTAATATTTATATGCATTTTATGTAAGTTGTTCTCTATCCTTTACATTACAAGCTATCAGAATTTTCTTTTTGGCCATATAAATATCAGCAACTGCATCAAATTGCATATTTTCTAATTTACAGGGCATGCTGGGTTAAAAACATTATTATTAAGAATGATAGTGAATACATTTGGCTTGCTCACTGTGCTAACTCTATTGTTGCACGTCCTGATTTTGCCAAGCTAGACACATTTCTGGGTCAACATATTTTGTGGAACAACATTCCTGTCTGAAAATGTAATCCTCACCATATTCCTACCCCTAAACTCTACCCATAAGACCCATTAAAACGTTCCTGATGTAGCACCCTGATTGTATAAGCATAAACCGTAAATGTGTCCCTCAAATCTGATTGGTTGTTTGAAATGTTGTTCCAGGATCAATACAGATGTTGATCCAGGAACATGTTGAACTTGGTGAAATCAGGTTCTGCCATATGTTAACACATTCTACTCTTGATGTGTTGTCCATCAGGTATCCCCTTCATCTGTTTTTTGCTGATTTTGCCTGTGAGTATTCCATGGGCTGAAGTCGATGAGTGGTGGATTGGTGTGGTGCATTATCTGGCCTGTCTTTCTCCCACCGTTTGTTCTGTCTTCTACCATCTCTTCATGAACCATGAGGGTGGAGCACCTATTTATGACACACTGCTGTGCTTCGACATGGTTGGCGTCTGTCTTGTCAACACTCTTGGTGAGTGCCTACCAAATTTAGAATTACATTTATGAGTTTAGCAAGTCAGCGACTTACAAAAGGAGCAAAAGCAATTAGTCAAAGAGACAACAATATTCGTAATACGATGCCAGTTTTATTTGACAAATAGAAAAGGAGGCAAGCTAGAGAAGAATTTGTGTGTTTGTGTGAAAGTGCACTGGTTTAAGAGTGTGGGGTGGTAAAGTGTTGGTGGAAGAGGTGTGTCTTCAGCCGCTTCTTGAAAGATGTGATGGTCACAATGGTTCAGGTGGAGGATGGCCACCAAATCCACTAGAGAAGATCTAAAAATGCTCAAGAAGTTAATGCTGGTTCTGATAGAAAGGTGTCAGAATACACAGTGCATCAGTTTGCTGTGTATGGGGCTGCATAGCTGCAGACCAGTCAGGGTGCCCATGCTGACCCCTGTCCACCACGGAAAGCACCAACAGTGGAAAAAGGTGGCCTGGTCTGATGAATTACGTTTTCTTTTACATCACGTGGATGGCCGGGTGCGTGCGTGTCTCTTACCTGGGGAACACATGGCACCAGGATGTATTATCGGAAGAAGGCATGCCGACGGAGGCAGTGTGATGCTATTGGCAATGTTCTGCTGGGAAACCTTGGGTTCCGCCATCCATGTGGATGTTACTTTGACATGAATCACCTACCAAAGCATTGTTGCAGACCATGTACACCCTTTCATGGAAATGGTGGCTGTGGCTTCTTCAGCAGGATAATGCGCCCTGCCACAAAGCAAAAATGGTTCAGGAATGGATTGAGGAGTACAACGAGTTTGAGGTGTTGACTTGGCCTCGAAATTTCCCAGATCTCAATCCAATCGGGCATCTCTGGGATGTGCTGAACAAAAAAGTCTGATCCATGGAGGCCCCACCTCGCAACTTACAGGAATTAAAGGATCTGCTGCTAACATCTTGGTGACTGATACCACAGCACACCTTCAGGAGTCTAGTGGAGTCCATGCCTCGACTGTTCAGGGCTGTCTTGGCAGCAGAAGGAGACCAACACAGTATTTAGGAAGGTGGTCATAATGCAACTGATCGGTAAAGTCAAGTCACCTTTATTTATATAGTGCTTAGTACAATGCCAATTGTTTCAAAGCAGCTTTACAGTGTTAACAGAAAAATGATGCAACAGAATTTGATTCGGCTGTACAGACGCTCTGGTGAAAATGGTGATGTTATCCAGCTCATTTCAATTATCATATAGTGACAATGCAGTAGTTGAAGTTGAAAGTAGTTGAAATTTAAGAGTCCCTCAATCTGGAGAACCTGCCTGAGCTCATTGATAAGGATAACCATACACAAAATGTAAAAGTTGAGTGGGCTAAACTCACTGAATCTGATCTACAGTATTATTACAGTTTGACTAAAAATAACCTAGGAAATGTTCAAATTCCTTATGAAGTGTTAATTTGCAGTGATATCAATAGTGTTAACCAGAATCATAAAGATGTCCTCTGTCATATGTATGATGAAATAGTGACAGGGCTAACGTATGCTTGTAAATCATTCTGTAACAGAAGGTATAAGCAACAAAATGTCAGACCAGAATGGAATGTGCATGTAAGGGAACTTCATAAGCATGCCAGAGAGGCCTTCAACAACTGGGTTTCTGCTGGTAAACCAAGAAGTGGCCCTGTATGTGAAGTGAAGAGACAATCAGTTAAACAGTTAAAATATGCTGTACGGTTCATAAAAAAATGATGAGCAAACATTCCGTGCTGACTCTTTAGCCAAAAAACTGTTAGTGCAGAATTTCTGGAAAGAAGTGAAAATAATGAATGCTACTAAAGTCCCCCCAACCTTCTACTATTGAAGGGGTTACTGGGGCCGAAAATATTGTTGAACTCTGGAGAAAGCATTATAATGATTTTTTTCAATTGTGTTAAAAGTGAATATTTTAATATCGGTGATGTATGTCATGAAAATGTGTAAGTCACAGTTAAACAAATTAATGCTGCAATTAAAAAATTTGCCTTGGGTAAAACCAGTGGCCTGGATCAGATTTCATCAGAACACTTGAAGTTTGCCAGTCACAGACTGGGGGTATAATGTTTTACTGGACGATTAATGCACGGTACATTGCCCAGTTCTGTCTGTTCTGTTACTACCCGTAATTAAGGACAAAACAGAAAAATCTCCAGTATTGAAAACTATTGGCCAATTGCATTAGCCAGTGTGCTATCCAAGGTATTGGAATTAATACTTTTAGAGCGGTTTCAGCGTTATATTTGTGCATCTACTCTTTAAAAGAAGCAGTAAGTAAGTACAAAAGGCAGAACTCCACTATGTTTGTGTTCTTCTTGAATGCCTCAAAAGCTTTTGACTGCATTAACCATGGCAAACTGTGTGAGAAGTTGAAACAAAGAAGGGTCCCTCCCTATTTAATTCGAATGATACATTTTTGGTACACACAGCAAACAATGAAAGATGAGGAGCTGTAAAATCCAAACCATTTTTTGTGTCAAATGGAGTGAGACAAGGTGGGATCCTGTCACCTTTGCTGTTCAATTTGTATGTGGACAATCTTTGTCAAAGACTCAGACAATGTAAGACAGGTTGGGTAATGTAAGGCATGGTGGATGAGAGACTCCTAAACTAAATACTCTATGCTGATGACCTGGAAATCATGTCTCCTTACTCTGCAGGACTGCAGCAGATGTTAAGAGTCTGTTCGGACTATGGAGAACAGTATGACATCGAGTTTAACTCTAAGAAGAGTGTAGTAATGGTTGTAAGAACAAAAGAGTTTTACCTCTCTGGAGAGGAGCTTGCTGTTGTGGAAAAGTTCAAATATCTTGGTCGCATTATCAGGAGTGACCTCTGTGACGATGACGACATTCAGAGACAGTATTGTAAATTGTATGCACAAGCAAATATGTTGGCACGCAAATTTCACACGTGTGCAAATAAGGTAATAGTGTGTCTGTTCAAAGCTTACTGCACACCGCTCTACACTGCCCACTTGTGGTGCAGTTACAGTAAAAGTAAATACAGGAAGCTGCAGGTTACATATAATGATGCACTTCGCATTCTATTGAAGGTCCCTCGATGGACAAGTGCCAGTTTGTTATTTGTTCAAAATAATGTTCCCACACTAAATGCGGTGATTCGGAATGAAGTGCCTTGAGGACTCACAAATGATATTATAAATGCTAACAATGCCTGAACAGAGCACTGTCAGATTTATGAGCTCTGGAGAAAGTGCTTATATGGATTTTAATTTGTAATTGTATTGCTGTTGTCTTGTTGTTGTTGTTGTTTTGTTTTTCATTTTTTGTAAATGTTATTATATGGAGCTTTTTTGAGTCTGAAATAAAGCTTGAATTGAATTATGTTTGGTTATACTGTACCTCTAAAATGAATTGGTTCCATTTACTTCCATAATAAGTGCCTCTAATCTAGATTGCTTCTTTCTTTCTTTCTTTCTTTGTTTTTTTAAGAAAAAGGTGGAAATTAATATATCAAAAGTGCTGTTGATTGAGCTTAACTTGAAACCCCAATTTCCCCTCAATGCATCTTTAACCTGAGAATGGCCCCACCAGATTAACTTGTCTTCAGTGTCCTGTACCATACAATATTGGTAGGCTGCAGAAAAAATATTTAACATATGTAGTGCTTCCAAAATGTGCTGTGGTGTGAGGCCTCCAGGGCAGGTGTATGAGGCCCCAGCAATGATATAACAGCAGGACATGGTTTCATGCTTCACTACAGATTTTAAATAGCCTACATTTTATCATTCACAGTATTGCATAAATATAAGTTGTCATAACAGTAATTACATTTTCATTTTCTTTACATGAGAACCATAAAGAAGTAAAAGGCATTTTAGTATTTTAGGGATTTTTTGATCATCTTTTTTTTTTTTTGATAAAGTAAATAAAATCACTTTTATCATTGTTAGTAGTAGTTCAATATAAAAACTTACTGGACTGAATCAACGTAGGCTTTTTTTATTATCCATAAATTAAAAACAAATTAAGAATAATAATGTTATAATGTATCAAAAAGCCAGAATAATAATAATACGCTGTTTGTTAAGGAGAACTGGCACCCCGACTGAGCCTGGTTTCTCCCAAGGTTTATTTTTCTCCATTTCCTGATGGGGTTTTGGTTTCTGTGCCATTGTCGCCTCTGGCTTGGCTTGCTCAGTTAGGGAAAAACAATTTTTCAAATAAATTTCAAAATAAATCTAATTATTAAACTAATATAACCATATAGACTAAATTACTGATCTAAAGCCCACATTGTTATTGTATGATAATCTAAATATATTCTGTTGCATTATTTTTCTGTTTAACACTGTGAAGCTGCTTTGAAACAATCTGCATTGTTAAAAGTGCTATATAAATAAAGTTGACTTGACCTGACTTGACAAATGTGACATCAGGCTTTTGAGGAACGTTTATGTGTACATCTCTCAACCATTGTTTTGCATTGCATTATGTTTTGGCCCTCATGATTAACTTCAGGTTGATAATAAAACAATTTAAATACTATCTTACTAAGACTTTTTATTGGGCTTGAAAACTGATATTTATATGTTGTCTGCTATACGCTACACTGATCAGGCATAATATAATGACCTAATATTGTGTTGGTCCTCCTTTTGCTGCCAAAACAGCCCTGAGGCATGGACTCCACTAGACTCCTGAAGGTGCGCTGGGTATCTGGCACCAAGATGTTAGCAGCAGATCCTTTAAATCCTGTAAGTTGCGAGGTAGGCACCTCCATGGATCGGTTTGTTCAGCACATCCCACAGATGTTCGATTGGATTGAGATCTCAGGAATTTGGAGGCCAAGTCAACACCTCAAACTCGTTGTTGTGCTCCTCAAACCATTCCTTAACCATTTTTGCTTTTGTGGCAGGGCGCATTATCCTGCTGAAAGAGGCCACAGCCACCGTTTCCATGAAAGGGTGTACACGGTCTGAAACAATGCTTTGGTAGGTGGTACGTGTCAAAGTAACATCCACATGGATGGCAGGACAGGAAGATTTCCCAGCAGAACATTGCCTAAACTAAGCATTACAATGCTTCTGCCGGCTTGCCTTCTTCCCAAGTGCATCATGGTGCCATGTGTTCCCCAGGTAAGCGACACATGCACCCGACCATCCACGTGATGTAAAAGAAAACATGATTCATCATGCCAGGCCACTTTCTTCAATTGCTCTGTTGTTTAGTTCTGATGCTCACATGCCCACTATTGGCACTTTTGGTGGTGGACAGGTGTGTGGCTATGCGGCCCCATACGCAACAAACTGCGATGCACTGTGTATTCTGACACCTTTCTATCAGAACCAGCATTAACTTCTTGAGCTACAGTAGATCATCTGTTTGATCGGACCACACGGGCCAGCCTTCGCTCCCCACGTGCATCAATGAGGCGAATGAAGCACCTTGACAAACAGCATAGACATAAACAGCACCGGTTTAATGCACCAGCATAAATTAAAAAATAACATTATTATTAGTGCAATTCATTATTAATGCACATTTCTGTTTGGGAACTAATTTTTTACTTTAATAATAATTTCAGATTTAATTTTCAACAATCTCTTTGGTGTTATACACTCTTAAAAACAATTTCTTCATTGCCATCTATTGTTCCATGAAGAGCATGAATAACATCCATGGAACCTCTCCACTGCACAAAAGATTCTATAGCCTAGTATAAAAATGTTCTTTAGATTAAAATGAAAGGTTCTTTGGGGAACCAAAACATTTATGGCATCACTGCAAACCCCCCCTTTTAGAACCTGTATTTATTTATTTTTTTAATGTATTGATAAATTATTGTACTAGTCATTGCTTCGTTCAAGGGCCAAAGTTCAATGCACTCTGCTTTTCTTTTTGCAGGTGCTCTTCCAATCATTTACATAACTTTGTTGTGTCACCCATCTTCCCGTCGTGTGGCGATGTTGGCATATCTCCTACTCTCTGGCTATGGTGTTCACTGTGCTGTCACAGCACAGAGTAATGTGCACCGACTGCAATCTTTCGCCTGGCAGGCATTCTTCCGCTTCATTCTCTTTATTTTGCGTCTTACTGGCACAGGCAGAGGAAGCCCTGCCTCCCTTCGTCTCTACCTCACCATGGATGCTCTAGCATTGCTAGGAGGACTCATCAATGTTTCCCGTCTGCCCGAGCGTTTCAGTCCTGGTCGGTTTGACTACTGGTTAAATAGTCACCAAATAATGCACATCATGGTTATCCTTTCCATTCTGTACTTACACTGGGGCACGCTGGAGGATTTAACGTGGTTAAAGGTACATCAATGTCCTGGTGAATAAACTTGCACACTTATGTCATGATATTTAAAGAAATCAAGGGAAATTATTGTAGAGTTCTCTGTGTGGTGGTGGTGGTATCAAATGGTCATGCAACGGTACTTACTTTGATATATCTACAAAATGACAGATACATTTACACCACAGATGTTGACGGGCACACAACCTTTGATGTCAAGGACAATATATGGAAAGTCTCTTTTCTTTTAAAAGTTGGTAGGCCTATATATTATGCACAAACAACTGTATGGTTAATTGCATTGTACACAATTTGCATTTAGCACCGTTTTTCACTGCTGTCTGCAGCCATATCAGAACAGATCTACAACCTATTGTTCGGTAAAGAAACCAAACATCGTAAAGCCATACTGGTGTCAATTTGTGACATTTTAAATAAGATGTGAAGCGAAACCCCAAACAACGTGATATGATAATCTTTGAATGCACTTTATCTTTCTATGGTTCAGACATTTAATCCAGATGATTGGATCCTGGATTTTACAGTATTACTGTTGGCAAACCTGATGAAATCTATTTGCAAGGTGCTACACATGTGAAATATGAAATGTATATCAATATAAAATATTACTTGAATTAAACAAGCTGGACTTGGAAGTCTTTCACTGAAGCACGTGTTTAGAAAGTTTGTACAATGTTCAACAGTGCAATATTTTTCATTTTAGACATTGCTGACACAAATAACTCAAATTGTGTGGCTTGTTGAGGTCTGATATTACTTTTTGAAGATGGACTAGACTAGAAAATGGGCAAAAATACAAAACCATGGGTTCTTGGCCATATCTAGAGAACAATGTCATGGAGACCTGTGGCTGTGCTCTTTTACCCATTCAGCCACCCAGCAACACCTTAGCATCATGACGTTGACTTTCCACGCATGAGACTGAAGGTGAAATTCACATTTGTGGCAATTGCTGAATTTAGCAGAAAACATGCAAAATGCACTATGAACTCATATCAACACATACAATTGAAATATAGTCCTTTATGAATAAGCACAAAATAAACTACTCACACATTGCTTTGAAAAAAGAGGTCTGTTGATGCTATTCAAATGCAGTGACAGGAACACAAACATTTTCTATTTAGGAAACCTGACTGAATTTACATGTTATTTGAAGTTTAGTGGCAATTTATGATCGTTATTAAAATAAATAATGTAGGAATTGTTATTAAGGTGACATCGGATGAAATTTTCACTCGTGTAGCTTTTTTTTTGCATCTAGGTTCATCCTGTGACTGGTTTCAATTTGGTGCCGGTTTTTATGTAATATGACCGCCCTCTTCCCTCCCCGTTTTGTACACAGATAGCGAAGCGGCTAACTAAGGCCCCATTTACACTGCATGGTTCACGTGACCCAATTCCGTTTTTTCCTCTCATGTGGCACAGATCGGATATGACATGTGAACATGTAAGCAGGAAAAAAAACGCATGAATTCCGATATCCTCAGATCGGATTCAGGCCTCACTCATATGTGGTAATAAATCCGATATGATTCGGATACACTGTGTATTACACTCATTTGTGTCTGCCATGTAAGCGGTCAAAACGGATCATCCCCTGTAAATGCGAGTCGTACGTCATTGAAAAAGGGACGGAGGTGAATGACGTCAACTCAGGTGGACACCAACTGTGACCAAGGGCTCTCCTCTTTTTTCTCCGCCTTACGAGAGCAATGTTTTGCTGACCTTTAAAGCAAAACATTGAATAATCATTTTGTTTGCATCCATTGCATATCACACTGTTTTACTTCCTTTTCCGGGTCAGAACGTCTTGAACTGTTTCGCCAGTGTATAGTGTAAATGCAAATATCGGATATAGGTCAATTTTAAAAGATCCTCAAAAAAAAAGAAAAGAAAAGAAATTAATTCGGATGTAGTCACCAAATCGGAATTGTGCATCAAGACCTGCAATGTAAATGTAAATGAGGCCTAAGGCTAACCTTTCATTTTACTATGTTTAAACAATGAAGCGATCCTGGCATGCAATCTGCTGTGTTCGGATGTACAGGCTCACAAGTGTCCTTACACAGAATCCCAGCTTCAGAAGAAACAAAAGCAAAATGGCGTGATTTTATATATTTAGGTAATGTCCCTGACAGAGTGGGCAAGAACTTGTTTGTGTGTGCCAAAATTTTTTCGTCCTGACTGTTATTCAAACGAAGCTGGAATCAAATCTAAGTTGCATTTAAAGGATAGAGCTGTACCTACAATTTGTAAAAAATGTCTTTTTATAAATCTGGTTGATAGTTTGTTTTGGTTACTGTTAGCAAACACCAACATCTGAGGTAGTTGCTTTTACCAGGAGCGTCAAACATTATAGCCTACTTGAGGTAAAAGCTTACAACACATGTGCGCTGAGGTTAGTTTTTATATGAAATCGTGAAAGTACCCCAGTACACAATACGGTTGGCTAACGTTATTCGTATGATAGCTTCAGTCTTGAAGATAATTTTACAGTTATCAACAGCACTTCATGTGTCTTATCTCGACACAACCCACAGAAGAGAGGGGTGGTTTGAGCAGTAGCTCATTAGCATTTAAAGAGACATGCACCAAAACGAGTCGCTGTGAACAGAGCTGGTTCTGACAAGGTAAAAGGGTGTAGTTTTACACAACCACTGATGAATTTTAACCAAAGTATGTTACAGACATTTCAGTAATATCCTAAAGAAACATAACTTATAGAAAATTGTCATCCGATGTCACCTTTAAGCCTGTAGTATACTTAACTTTTGATGCAAATGCTAGGGTACAGCCAAACATATACCCTTAAAAAGTAAACTCCATTTGCTAGCATGTGCAAACACAGATGGTCGACACATGCACACTACAAAGTTTCATCTAATAATGTCTTTGTACTCTTTTAAACTCAAAAGCTAAACCAGTGAAATTTCTTTCACCAACAATATTAAATTTGAATGTTTTTCTATTAAAACAACAAGTGCGTGTATTCTGCAACCACACTAGTGATCCATGTTTGAATTTATTACAGTTCATCACTGAGAAGGTTAAAACATTTTTTAGTTAGTTATAGAAGTGGCACATTTTGAGTTTTGATATTTTGGATGGGGTCAATGGGCTAGTTGAGCTATTTTCACCCTAACGTATTCATAAAAACACTAAGTTGGGTTTTAGCAGCAGAGCTGTTAGCCTGTTACACAGCGAAACGCTATCAGTGTGAGATGTGTATTGCGATCAAAGGTATTTGCCAAGACAGTGATGTGCAAGACATGAGTCACAGTCAACGAAGAAAGAAGCTACATTAAATATAAGCTACATATCAACTGGAAACTGTAACTGCATGGTTAGGTAAATTAAGACTAAAATGTGTGCAATATTGTAAATGGATTAAACAACATTGTATTTACCCTCTCCTGAGTTTGTTTGCCACTACTTCTGTGATCAAGCAAACCACTTTCTGAATGCACTCCAATCACAATAACATTAATAAATGGCACGAATGGGTGTTATTTGGAGTAGCGTACATAGAAAAAAAAAAAAAAAGAGCATTACAAGATTAATTTGTAATTGCATAAATCACAAATAATCCAAATTCTCCAGGTTTTTGTGATGCTTCAGCTGCTTTTAAATCATTTATTAAGGCCATTATGGATTATTTATTCCATTTAGTCCTAAATTTGAAGCATTTCCAACCTTTCATACTAAATCCTTCTGCACAAGACCATAATGCTAGTCTTCATCAGAACTACTGTCCTCCTCAGCTTCAGACACGTCGGCAATGGGGAACCTCAGGATGGCCGCCACTCCACTCAGCTGATTCAACTCTACACAGACAAATCGCACCATTTCAGTCACATGGTGATCTAAAATAATTATCTCTGAAACAAAGACTTTTAAAAAGAAACTTACGTTCTCCAGATACATGCAGGCTTGAGAATATTCTTTAAAGGAAAGAGGATGGGGGGTGTCAACATTATTAGTGCCTAATATTTCCCATAACACAGACAACACTATAAATATATGCCCTTACTGGATTTAAACATTATATATGAATACCTGACATTTCCTCCATTGTCCTTTACGCTGTCAACAAGCCGAACATACCGGCTGCGGGTGGCTATGTCTTGATGTCTATCATAGATGAAAAAAAATATATATATATTTTCTATATGAAGTTCAAAAGGCAAATAATGAATGTTTTACTTTCATAAGTACCTAAATAGTTTGTCGCTGATCAACAGGATGTCGATGGCTAAAGCTTCACTCGCTCTTTCCACATGAGCCAATCTGTCCAGAACAAAAGCTTTATTAATGGCTGCAAAGATGATCATGTAACATTATAGATACATGATAATTTATAATTACATGTCATTGATCAACCTGAAACGCAAATGTGTTGCGTGTAATATTGACAGGAATTACTCATTTAAATTGTAGTGAGTTTGATCACCCATAGAAAGCTCGATCAGGCTCCTGTTGAAGCATCTTGTAAAAGTCTTCCAAAGCCTTGACCTCTCCAGCTGCCTAAAAGAGGAGAAAGAAAAAAACCTCTTCAATACACACTACACTGTGCTTGCAGAATGCTACGAACCATGTGCAAATGTACTAATCCAAACTTAGTCACCTTGGTGTCAGACAATCGAGCCGTGACTGCTGGATCACACAGCACCTCTGTAGAAGTAAAATCTCACATTTATAATGTCACTTTAAAAACTGAAATCATTTTCTAAAAATTCTCATAATGTACATTGCAGCATCAGCTCTTTTCTCACAGTGTCTGAAACGGCTTGATCAAGGATTCAGTCGACTCCTTTCTGATTGGTCAGATGCAGTGCGTGTCAGAAATGAAAGGTCACTGTGCCAGGTCTCAGCAACAAGGCCAAAGGCTGGCATTATGCAAATTTGTAAGTAAGACTGGAATTACTGACGACTCGTTTCAGGCAGTTCAGAATTGGTTCTGTTTTGGCAGACAATAACTCAATTTATTGTGCACTTTGATCTTTGAAACTTGAAACCTTTTACATTCACAAACAGCTATATTACACACTGCCTGAAAGGTAATAAGGAAATTCTCCTTCTCAGTATACACACATGGCTTTGAATCATGGCATATTCGAATATTTATTATTTTTTCTACATACAAAGGTTAAAAAGTAGCATAAAACACACCCAAATCATATCCATATAAGGGATTTCCACACACAAGGCACCATCAAATACTGTATACACACGTAAATGATGAACTATATTTAATATTAAATAACTATTTTGTATTTGTGTATATGTGGTTTCAACTGTTCCAAAAATGTGTATACATTTAGAAGTTAGTACAAATGTTTGTGAAAACTGGAGCATCCTTTACATAACATGATGAATATTTGGTTATTAAAATATTAAGTTTAAGTATATTAAAATAATGTAGCTTTTTATTTGGTTAATATCTGCATTTAGAAATGTGTCTGATCAGGGTCTTGTGGACCCATGCCGCTGGTTGGACTATGGATTGTGGTGCTATGGATAACATTTCCATGGCAAAATAATTTATTTAAAGGCAGTTTTATTTATTTATTTTTTTAAATCACATTAAACTGTGTGTTATTCACATGAACCTCTCCCAACATGTCAATCAGATTATTAATCTTTATTCTGTTAATGGTCCTGACTTGTAAAAGCAGCTAGCTTCATACCTTTGCATCATTTCATTCACTGTACAGCCATGGCCAAAAGTATTAGCAGTGACATACATTTTGTGTTTCGCAAAGTTTGCTGCTTCAATTGTTGTGATGTTGATTCACATTGTTTCTAGATTATTGTGCTGAGTGATCAGATGCTTATTATAACTGCAAAAAGCTTAATTTGCTTCAAACAAGCCTCAAATTACAAAATGACTAGCTAACAAAGTTGAATATTGAATTTCACTAATCATTTCATCTGCTCATTTGTGTGTAAAATTGAGATTAATGCATCATTCAACAGCTAAATAAATAAGCTTTCCATTGATGTATGGTTTGTTAGGATAGGACAATTTGGCGGAGATACAACTATTTGAAGATCTAGAATCTGTGGGTGCAAAAAAATCTAAATATTGAGATAATCGCCTTTAAAAGGAACAGATAAAGACTAGGCGATTTCCTAGGCAGATATTGACTTGGGACTATATTATGGGGAAGCACAGGCGAAGCACTGCTACTTGGGCACAGAAATATATCACGCAACACATGCACAACATACGCCGGTATGTTGACGGAAGTTTGGGGATTTCATGTGTTGCGTGAGATCTCTGCACCAAAGTAGCAGTGCGTCGCCTGTGCTTCCCCATAATATAGTCCCATGTTAATATCTGCCTAGGAAATCGCCTAGTCTTAATCGGCATCTCTATTTGTATTCGTTGTGAATACGCAGGCCACAAGAAGTAATTAGGTGGGGGTTTTTTTAGCACTTTTACTCTGGACATGTTAGCTGGCAACATAAGATTACATTCATTATGCTAAGCTAAGCTAGCGGCGAACCCTGCCAAACTAAAACAATGCACACACTGAGACAAAAATGCATTTGCCCACATATCTAAATTTAGGAAAGAAGTTGAATAAGCCCTATTCCTAAAAACGGTGGAGTGTTCCTTTAAAGTTGTCCAATGAAGTTCTTAGCAACGCATATTACTACAAACATTTTAGTAGGAAATTTACAAAATATCTTAATGGAACATGATCTTTACTTAATATCCTAATGATTTTTGGCATAAAAGAAAAAATATATATATAATTTTGACCTATACAATGTAATGTAGGCTATTGCCACAAATATACCTGTGCGACTTATAACTGGTTTTGTGGTCAATAAAAGCTAATAAAATGAGAGAAGAAGTGCTTCCAATCATTGTGTTCTTGTGTTAGCAATGGTTGCCTCCAAAGAATGCCAGAACACAGAATGGTATTAAAATGTCCTGCAAGAGCAACTTCCAACGATCCAGGAGCAATTTGATGATCCATGCATTTTCCAGCAAGATGGAGCGCCATGTCACAAGGCAACTGTGATAATGGTGTGGATCAAAGATCATTACATTGACATTTTTGGATCTGTGGCCAGGCAAATCTTAATCCCGTAGAGAACCTGTGGTCAATCCTCAAAAGGCGAGTGGAAAAGCAGACGCCCACAAATGTATGATCAACCCTGAGCACCAAGGCACTATAATTTGATGGGACACATTCTGGGGACACCTGAGACTTATATTACATCTTGTAAAAAGGGACATAGATTCCCTTTAAAACGTTTGAAATGCTTATTGTTTTCCAGTATACCATTGAAACATGTGAAAAAATGATCTACAAATACTGAAGCAGCAAACTTTGCGAAACACAAAATCTTTGTCACTGTCAAAACGTTTGGCCATGACTGTATTAATGCTGTATTTATGCTTTATGTTGTGAAACCAGCTTTTGTGCATGTCAAATAAAAGCTAATGTTTTCTGTCAGTGCAAGTGCAATACTAAAGCATCAGTAACGTTGATCTGGCTGTCAAAGTTCTTTAGGTCACGTGTCCAATCATGCTACTGGAGGGCCACTGCCCTGCAGAGTTTAGCTGCAAGTGTTTTTAGGATTATTTAATGCTATTCTAATTAATTAGAATACTGATTTAAGATATTTTCCCCTTTTCACAGCCTCTTCCTATGTACCATTTATAACTGCTATCCCTGTAAACCTTGAAAAGCCTAGCCTACTAACAAATTAAGAAAATTTTACATTATGCACATCCCTACTTTAAAAGTGAACAGAAGATTGAGGAAATCTGACCTTTGAGAGAATACTTGTGTCCAGATGAGGAGTGCACCATCATGAACTTGGGTCTGTTCTCCAGAAGAATTTTGCAGTCTTGTCTCACTGCCTCTTTAAAGAGGTACGAGATGAACTGATCTTTCACAAAGCCTGGACTGGCCACCAGAATACACTTCACCACTGAGAAACACATAAAAAAAAATCAGTATTTTGTTATCCATTGTACATTCTTATCAGATTTTTTTATTTTTTATTACCATCAAAATTGAAGTGTCTCAGAATGCCCTGCATGACAGCCTCATAAAATCGATCTAATGCCTGAAATAGAACACATCAGTGTCACTTTATACAACACGTGTATCATATTTTGAAATATACACTCACCTAAAGGATGATTAGGAACACCGGTTCAATTTCTCATTAATACAATTATCTAATGAACCAATCACATGGCAGTTGCTTCAATGCATTTAGGGGAGTGGTCCTGGTCAAGACAATCTCCTGAACTCCAAACTGAATGTAAGAATGGGAAAGAAAGGTGATTTAAGCAATTTTGAGCATGGCATGGTTGTTGGTGCCAGACGGGCCGGTCTGAGTATTTCACAATCCTCTCAGTTACTGGGATTTTCACGCACAACCATTTCTAGGGTTTACAAAGAATGGTGTGAAAAGGGAAAAACATCCAGTATGTGGCAGTCCTGTGGGGCGAAAATGCCTTGTTGATGCTAGAGGTCAGAGGAGAATGGGCCGACTGATTCAAGCTGATAGAAGAGCAACTTTGACTGAAATAACTACTCGTTACAACCGCGGTATGCAGCAAAGAATTTGTGAAGCCACAACACGCACAACCTTGAGGCGAATGGGCTACAACAGCAGAAGACTCCACCGGGTACCACTCATCTCCACTACAAATAGGAAAAAGAGGCAACAATTTCCATGAGCTCACCAAAATTGGACAGTTGAAGACTGGAAAAATGTTGCCTGGTCTGATGAGTCTCGATTTCTGTTTAGACATTCAGATGGTAGCATCAGAATTTGGCATAAACAGAATGAGAACATGGATCCATCATGCCTTATTACCACTGTGCAGGCTGGTGGTGGTGGTGTAATGGTGTGGGGGATGTTTTCTTGGTACATTTTAGGCCCCTTTGTGCCAATTGGGCATCGATTAAATGCCAAGGCCTACCTGAGCATTGTATCTGACCACCATGTACCCATCATCCTATCAATATGGGCCAACATTTCTAAAGAACGCTTTCAGCACCTTGTTTAATCAATGCCACGTAGAATTAAAGCAGTTCTGAAAGCGAAAGGGGGTCAAACACTGTATAAGTGTGGTGTTCCTAATAATCCTTCAAGTGAGTGTACATTTCTATATGTATAGAACCTACTACATTTGTACAAAATGTGAAGTACACAACAACCAGAACAATGCAACCAAAATTAATATCAGTTGTGGCAACATATTCTCATTCTTAGATTGTTAAAGTTGGATTTAAAATTCATGGATTAAAAAAAAACTCTCCTGGGGTTCTCAGAAGAAGAATTAGTCATAATTAGGTAAACTTATGGACGGAAAACTAGAGCAAATATAATTTTAGCATTCACATTTGCACCGATAATGATTGCATTTCCACGATTCTCCAAAAGAGCAAAAGAAAAAGTGAAGAGAAACTGATTACAGCAGTCACAAGAGACTGAAAGAATGTTAAATTCACCACTACTCCCTAAGTAGATGTATTCAACATCACAACATTTACTAGTTTTTCATAGTTTAATAGGCAGAGTGATATAAGACAGAAAGTATAAAATAATTTATGTTAATAAATGTGGAAATGCGTCCGAGTCCGAGAAGGGCCTGATGAGATAATCCCAACAATATACTGTTTCACATAGGCTCGGTTTCACAGACAGGGCTTAGATTAAGCCTTAGATCAATTAGGACATTTCACTAGCTTTATAAATGTACCTTAGAAAACATTACTGGTGTGCTTCCTTGAGACAAAACAATGGCATTGACATATTTTAAGATGCTTGTTCACAGCAAGCAATAGCCGCCATTTCACCGTCTCGGTTAACTACAGACCCGATATAGTTTGGCTATGAGAAATCCACTTCTGGTTTGGTTACATGTCATTTTTGCCTAAATAATTTGTCAGATGTATGATATTCCATCATGCAAGCAGTCAACAGTGATCACAAGGTGTTTGGTTTCATTTCTTTGACATGTTCATGTTCTAGGTGACTTGTTTATTTTTGGGCTATGGTACAAAGTCTATAAAAAAAAATTGTATACTGTATATATATATATATATATATATATATATATATATATATATATATATATATACACACATATACATACACATACATACAGGTCCTTCTCAAAAAATTAGCGTATTGTTATAAAAGTTCATTATTTTCCATAATGTAATGATACAAATCAAACTTTCATATATTTTAGATTCATTGCACACCAACTGAAACAATTCCAGGTCTTTTATTGTTTTAATACTGATGATTTTGGCATACAGCTCATGAACCCAAAATTCCTATCTCAAAAAATTAGCATATTTCATCCAACCAATAAAAGAAAAGTGTTTTTAATACAAAAAAAGTCAACCTTCAAATAATTATGTTCAGTTATGCACTCAATACTTGTTCGGGAATCCTTTTGCAGAAATGACTGCTTCAATGCGGCGTGGCATGGAGGCAATCAGCCTGTGGCACTGCTGAGGTGTTATGGAGGCCCAGGATGCTTCGATAGCGGCCTTAAGCTCATCCAGAGTGTTGGGTCTTGCGTCTCTCAACTTTCTCTTCACAATATCCCACAGATTCTCTATGGGGTTCAGGTCAGGAGAGTTGGCAGGCCAATTGAGCACAGTAATACCATGGTCAGTAAACCATTTACCATTGGTTTTGGCACTGTGAGCAGGTGCCAGGTCGTGCTGAAAAACGAAATCTTCATCTCCATAAAGCTTTTCAGCAGATGGAAGCATGAAGTGCTCCAAAATCTCCTGATAGCTAGCTGCATTGACCCTGCCCTTGATAAAACACAGTGGACCAACACCAGCAGCTGACATGGCACCCCAGACCATCACTGACTGTGGGTACTTGACACTGGACTTCAGGCATTTTGGCATTTCCTTCTCCCCAGCCTTCCTCCAGACTCTCAACTGTTACTGTTGGCACCTTGATTTCGAATGACATGAAAAATTTGAGCGACAGTCCAGTGCTGCTTCTCTGTAGCCCAGGTCAGGCGCTTCTGCTGCTGTTTCTGGTTCAAAAGTGGCTTGACCTGGGGAATGCGGCACCTGTAGCCCATTTCCTGCACACACCTGTGCACGGTGGCTCTGGATGTTTCTACACCAGACTCAGTCCACTGCTTCCGCAGGTCCCCCAAGGTCTGGAATCGGTCCTTCTTGACAATCTTCTTCAGGGTCCGGTCACCTCTTCTCGTTGTGCAGCGTTTTTTGCCACACTTTTTCCTTCCCACAGACTTCCCACTGAGGTGCCTTGATACAGCACTCTGGGAACAGCCTATTGGTTCAAAAATTTCTTTCTGTGTCTTACCCTCTCGCTTGAGGGTGTCAATGATGGCCTTCTGGACAGCAGTCAGGTCGGCAGTCTTACCCATGATTGCGGTTTTGAGTAATGAACCAGGCTGGGAGATTTTAAAAGCCTCAGGAATCTTTTGCAGGTGTTTAGAGTTAATTAGTTGATTCAGATGATTAGGTTAATAGCTCGTTTAGAGAACCTTTTCATGATATGCACATTTTTTGAGATAGGAATTTTGGGTTTTCATGAGCTGTATGCCCAAATCATCAGTATTAAAACAATAAAAGACCTGAAATATTTCAGTTGGTGTGCAATGAATCTTAAATATATGAAAGTTAAATTTTTATCATTACATTAAGAAAAATAATGAACTTTTATCACAATATGCACATTTTTTTTGAGAAGGACCTGTAGTCCCAAGTCAATATCTGCCTAGGAAATCGCCTAGTCTTAATCTGCAGCGCTATTTGTATTCGTTGTGAAAACGCAGGCCACAAGAAGTAATTAGGTGGGGAGGGGGAGGGGTTTTGGATTACTTTTACTCAGGACATGCTAGCTGGCAACATATGATTCCATTCATTATGGTAAGCTAAGCTAGCGGCGACCCTGCCAAACTAATGGTGCTTTTCCACTACACAGTACCAGCTCGGCTCGACTCGACTCGCCTTTGTTTGGTTTTCCAACGTGTAAAAGTTGTACCTGTTTCGTACCACCTCCGGCGAGGTTCTGAGCGAGCTGAGGCGATACTAAAATGTGACGTGAAAACACTGCAGATAGCTGATTGGTCAGAAAGAATCGTCGCTGCTCATTGCATCATCACTGCATGCGCCAGATAATGGAAAAGCGCCATAAAACAATGCATGCACTGAGACAAAAATGCATTTGCCCACATATCTAAATGTAGGAAAGAAGTTGAATAAGCCCTATATCTAAAAACGGTGGACTGTTCCTTTAAGCCTTATCTGTGAAACCAGGGGATATTATCTACAACAAGGGCTGAAAAAAAAAAATAGATGCCTGTTCCATAATCAGCATCACTGCTGAAAACGGCAAGCCACGGTGTTTCTTCTGGCAATACACAAATATTGAGCTGAATTTTTTTTTCAGTTCTTAAAAAAAAAAAAAAAAACATTTTCGGGTCACTTTATTTCTTTTTTTTAAATAATTTGTCCAAACTACATGCAATGTTCATGACAATTCCTTTGTGTTTTTGTTGAAATTTTCTTTGGTTAGTTTTTTCGTTTTTTTAGGCAGTAGAATATATACACAGTACTACTAATACAATAATTTCTAATACGATAGCATTCCACTTCAT
Organism: Gobiocypris rarus; assembly: GCA_023029165.1. Lineage (NCBI taxonomy): Eukaryota > Metazoa > Chordata > Actinopteri > Cypriniformes > Gobionidae > Gobiocypris > Gobiocypris rarus. The sequence goes on from CM040920.1 coordinate 10,713,145, forward strand.
ACAACGCTATTATACATTCAAGCTGAAATCTTGGTGAAGTTAGGCGGATAATTCACATTGAGCTACTATAAAATTAAGGGAAATATGGATTTGGGTGACTCTACCAACAGCCTTTAGCTACCCAAGATAAAGATCTAGTGGTAATAGTCATTTTCATTTGTTCTATACATTTATAAACAAAAAACATTGTTAGATTTATTGTTGCAAACTTTTATCGGTTCACCTTGTCATGTTGAGCACAACTGCCTTTCCTTTTGCGGGGAATGGTGACCTCAACCTTCCCTCTGAGTAAGGTCATGGCTGGAGTTACGAGAACAAGATTGGCCAGACCTTCCTGCATCACGACAGCAGCCACATCTGCTTTTTGAGCGGGATCACATGCCTGCTCTGTAGATCAGGATTCAAATAAACTGGTGATGAGCTGGAGCAGACTCATCAACATTTTAAAGGGGTAGTTCACCCAAAAATGAAGATTTGTTGTTTATCTGCTTACCAGGGCATCCAAGATGTTGGTGTATTTGTTCCTTCAGTAGAAAACAAATTAAGAGTTATCTCCGACCGTTGCAGTCTGCCAGTCATATAATGCATGTCAATGGTAACAGTTGAGAGTTTGAGAGCTATGAGAGTAAAAAGACATACACATACGAATCCATATTAAACCCTGCGGCTCGTGACGACACATTGATGTCTTAAGACACGAAATGATCGGTTTGTGCAAGAAACCGAACAGTATTTATATAATTGTTTAGCTCAAATACAACACTTTGTACATCAGCGTTCACTGCGTGATGACTGCCGGTAGATGAGGTCAAAATACACAATATGGCGTAGAGATAGGCGCGAGAGATCACTCCCGCTCCTTGTATCCGATCGAGATACGCCATATCGTGTACATTTGACCTCACTAACCGGAAGTGATGGCGTGCTCAAGCCTGTTGTACATAGACCTCATTTGAGATTTTTAAAAATTATATACTGTTCGGTTTTTCCACAAACTGATCGTTTCATGTCTTAAGACATCAATGTGTCATCACGAGCTGCAGTGTTTAATATGGATTCGTATGTGTATGTTTTTTTACTCTCATACTCTCAACTGTTACCATTGACATGCATTATACGACTGACAGACTGCAACCGTTGGAGTTAAAAATCTTCATTTGTGTTCTACTGAAGAAACAAAGACACCTACATCTTGAATGCCCTGGGGGTAAGCAGATAGACATTTAATTTTTGGGTGACTATCCCTTTAATATACTCATGTCTGCTCTATGCCATGCATTTAATAGGAAACGGTGACTGCATTTGTCAAACCAATATACTTGGTTGAATTATGACTACAAAATGCGTCACTGTTACTCACACAATAAGGCAAAGGCAACACGTTTAAACACAGGGGTCATGTTTCTAATGTGGTGTCTTTATGAAGCAGATGTGCCTGTACATGCTCACATAAAAATGTGGATACTTTTTGCACCCACTTGGTCCCACCACTACTGCCTCTTAGGTCTTCCCCACACTTCTCATTGGAGCGATGTGGAAAGAATTAAAGGAACACGTTGACTTTTTGGGACATTAGCTTATTCACCGTATCCCCCAGAGATAGATAAGTCCATACATACCATTTTTATCTCTGTGCGTGCCATAACTCTGTCTGACGCACCCACCGCTAGCCTAGCTTAGCACAAACTGCAGGTAAACGGCTCCATCTAGCCTACTACTACTAAGATAAAGTCCCAAAAAGTCAGTGTGTTCCTTTAAAGGTGTCATGACATGAGAAATCAAATTAGCCTTAATCTTTTGACATATAAGAGGTGACAGATGAAGCAGTCATCTATAACAATTAAATAATGCTTCGTCTGTAAACGTTTTTTTTTTTAATTGATAAATTCACAATTACTCACATGCAATAGCGAGTGGGTGTTAATACTGTTTTCCATGCAATAATGTTAGCTAATCATATTTCCACAATGATCAATTTATAAGGTGTGGCTAGTTTAACACTTGTCAGTAAATGGCCACTGTCATTTACTGACAAGCCTTAAACAAGCCACACCTTAAAAATGGATAATTTCAGATTGAGAGCCAGCATGAAGGTTGAATACAATGGTTTCTCTACATACACATAGGATATATGTGGGTTTTTTTGGGCAAGAAAACCTTAACATTATCAGTGACATAATAAAAAAACCCATCTCACGACCCCGTTAAAGTCATCATTTATAATCATAACAGCATTAAAAAGTAATTTCTGCCTTTTTTGGTACAAATTATTGGTAATCAAATGTACATTTGATGACTAATTAGCAAAAGGTGTTTGCAGGTGGTGCAGGCATCACATCACTTTGTAGGCCAAAACATGAAAGTGCGTTAGCATTTTAGCACTTCTGGTTCCATCGTCCTGAAGTCAATGGTGTTTTTTATAGCCTTTTTTTTGTTAAATGGCTGAAATAAGGTGTGTGGTTAGCACAAGCTCAAAACACAAGTTTCACATTTTATTCTAAGACATAAAATACATTAGTATTACCCCATTCGTGATATTTTAAGAAGTAGTGTGTCTTGAAAAAGGTGGTTGCTAACAAGTGGCTAAATGGGACTACATAGGCAGTCAGGGAGTTTAAACGTTATCACGCCAAACAAGTAAACTCAGTCCACTTTTACAGCCTTGTTATGCTTATTATTATGCTCTTATAAACTATTCTAACTCAAACATTCTGGGAAAATGTTTTTAGATAAAAACTGTAAGATTTGTCGGAAGCTTAGTGATGGTCACGTTGAAGTCGAGCGATGATGATGTAGGCTGTTTATAGCCTTTACCTTCTTACTTCAAGCGAATGTATTTAGGCCTAAAAATGTATAAAATGCGAACTGCCAATTGACCTACAAAGTGACGTCATACCTGCACCACTCTTTAGTGAAAGCGATCGATCGCCAATGGAATTATTAAAGTTTAGGTGGGAAATATTGTAAAGAGAGATACTGGATGAGAGGCATGTCCTAAGTAAACGCAAACAATTTTTAAATGATAACCATCCATTTTTCACAGTAAAACTTTCTTTACAGAAAATAATTCTTGTTTCCAAAGTTGGGTGTCTACAAGATGCTAAAATATAATAAATTTTAATGTAACTTTTTTACAAAACAATTCTAAATTTCAAAAATTACATAGTATATGAAATTGTTATTAGCTAGAAAACCTCATTTGAATCTGGAAATACATTAAACACATTAACACATTACCAATTCTGTCCAGCACTACACTGTCCCAGACTTTTTTGGCGAGCGTGAACTTCCTGTTGAGCTCCAGTTCAATGGTATGATAGGCACCCATCTATATAAATGACACAAGACAAGAAATATGACTTTCATTTCAGCTCTCACATTTAGACTAAAATAATATATTCCCTGAAGGTCAATGGAACGCAAAAAAAGTTATCCCCGTTAATATTCAAATATATAAAGTATAAATTATATTTTATGTGCAAAGTTAGCACCATAGTCATATATTTTAAGCACACAATTTGTATCATAAATTGCCATCAGGTAACAAACTTTTGAAATATGGAAAAGAAGAACTAAACCATTATAAATGCTCACTGACCTTCACATACTGGTTCTCCTGGATGTTTGTTCCTTTGACTCTGAGCTGACAGGCCTGGGAATCAAAGTCTATCGTTTCCACACATAAAGTCAGTGTGGTACGCACACGTGAACTGCCCACACTGCCCGTGGAGGACTCCGTCTGCACTTTCCTGTTTGTGACATCAGATTGTTTTCATCATTTAACAGATGGGCAAAATCTCTGATAATAAGTGTGATCAACCAAAACTGGAAAAAGGCAAGTTAGTGTGGTTGAAAAAAAGGAAACAGACCTGATGGTTGAGGCTCTGAGGCTGTCGCCCACCTGCAGCAGGTTGTAGGTGTGCCACATATCCTCTGCTTCATCAGGTATTAGTGTCACCTGACTAAAAGAAGGAAATCCAATATAAATTGTTGGTAACTGAAATCTTCATGTTTGTCTATAGGTTCTGACATGAATTATTAAAAACAGTAATAAAATATTAAATCTGACATGAATGTCATCATAAATGTTGTTTCTTAACCTTTAAATAATGATGATAAATAATATATTTAAGGTTGATTTGTTTGTGTACTTGGAATGTAATGTAATTATACCAACTACTATGGCAATTTCATGGTGAGTCAGACTAATATATATATATATATATATATATATATATATATATATATATATATATATATATATATATATATATATAATGTTTCTAAGCAATTCTGTAAAGTCTGCAAGTGAGTAAACCCCAAAACCCAAGCCGCTTTGTAATTTTAGCATTTGATTTTCTAAATCACTCAAGAATCAGAAATACATCAAAATACTTAAGATGGTCAGACAGAGCAAACTGGCATAATTTAACTAATAATAATAATAAAACTGACATTATTTTATTTCACCAAGTTTACAAGGCAACATTTCTCAGTTTCATTTAATTTAAACTGTCAAAAATAACTAAAACTAAGAATTAATAAAAACTATATAAACATAAAAAAACTAATAAATATGAAAACGCAGTTAAAGCGTAAAATATAAAAATAAAAACATACAAAATATGAATAAAAAAACAATAACACTGGCGGTACTTGTTAATGTAACTCGGTACTCGCTAATGTTTTAGCACAGTGTCTCCTTCTTCTAAAATCTTCCAGCACCCCTGAATCAAGCGCGGATATGTGTATCCGTTTCTGTCACTTTGTTTTGTTTGTAACTGCATCATGGTTCTGCCACTGCACTCAACTCGAAAAGCACACATGATGTCCAGTCATGTGTTCTCAAACACTCACCCGGCATTATCCTTCTCGATGTCTTTATGAACCAACTTCATAGTCAATGAGGTTAGCTATTCAAAAACAAAATACATATTTGATTGCGAGTGTTAACCGTCGATTTTGGTGACGTTTCCGCATCAGCATTGGCACATTCTGCCACTTTAGAATGAATCAGACGATTCGAACTGTCGCTTTCTGATTGCGTCATTGGCTAATAGATTACGTCATTGAGTCATTTTTATCTTTGGTTACTTCCGTAGGTTGAACCAACGAATTAATTTTATATTTCAGTACATTTTATAAATGATTAGCAATCCGTCTAACCTGAGAAACGTTTTACATCGCTATCTTGACGAGGGTTAACTCTGTTTTAAATTTATACGGTGAATCGGAGATTATACACTGATTATTGTGATTTTAATGTGCTTATTAACAATTAAATATGGGAATAGACTGACACACAGACTATCCTATTGGCTCTTCCAATTTGCTATTTGAAGACTCGTCATGAGCCGACAGTAACCAATCAGACACCCGCTTTGGTGTCTATCCCGCCCCTATGGTGTTTCCTATTCAGCGGTCGTGGTGCTAGTTTACCTCATACAACGAAGTACTGAAGGGACCATTCGCGGCAATAACATTATAATCCAAACTCAGGAATACTATCGGTAGTGGGATTTTTTCATAAAGACAATTTTATAAGCGATTATCGTGTATTTGTGTCGGGCGGATTCCTCGGTCATCTTGTTCCTGGCTCTGTTAGCCGGCTAATCTCCAGCGAGCGACAAAATGGCTGAATCTGACAAATTAAACATCGATTCGATCATCCAGCGTCTTTTGGAGGGTAATATGCTTTATTCTTTTGTATTATTATTACTAACGTCGTCGTTTTGTAATTTTTAATAACTGCTAAGCGTTTAAAAGCGTATGATTGTATTTCTGTTTCTTATCATCTCAAATCGAATTTAAATGTAGCTGTGTAGTTTTATGTATAAAGAGGTAGCACTATCAACCCAATTCAAATATTTATTTGCACCATTTCCATGTTTATTATATATAATCCGAGCAAAACTTCAGCGCATGCGCAGTGCGTCAATCTTCGCGTTCAGAAACGGAGGAAGCCACAAACATGTCACCAGTTCAGTGTTATGCCATATTTTGACTCCCTGCCAGGTTATTACCCCCCTCTTTAAGACTGCTACATGATTGACAAATAGAGATGGAAGAAATGCCTTTGACATCAATAGTCTTTCTTGATGATGGGAAATAGTAATATTGCCTGCTGTTCCACCATGGTGTTTTCATACAGGAACAGCTTGTATATCAACTATACACTTTTATCCAATTAGTTCGGTAGGAAGAATATTGCTAAGAAGGAGAGAAGAATCAATCACCATCATATTGCTGTTCTTGAATCTTTTCACACAACACAACTGTCTGTCATCGGCGTTGCCAGTTCGTCAAAACCTGTGGGGTGGGTGTGCTTGAGCCCCTGCTTCTTTAATCGTGAAAGTGCCCTCTTCGATCGTATCGTGGTGCCCCCCAGAACACAATTTTGCCCTCGCCCTCACAGAGGTCTGCGCATGCCACTGGTCAAAACACATTTCACACTGCTGCACTTCTTATCGGCACACAATTTGCGTTAAATGTTATTTCAATGTGGGTATTTTGAAATTTCAGGATTTCTCCATTCAGGTAGATCTTCCTTGCCGATTGCGTTGCATATATGGCCATGAGTGAACAGACTTTCCTTGAAAGAGATTTTGTTAACACACAAACAGATACATAAACAAATATGTATATATGTATAATGCATTTACACTAGTAAGGTTAACCTTCTGTCTCCTTAATTTTCAGTGAAGGGCTCAAGACCTGGTAAAAATGTTCAGTTAACTGAGAATGAGATTCGTGGATTGTGTCTAAAATCTCGGGAAATCTTCCTTAGCCAGCCGATACTGCTGGAGCTGGAGGCACCACTCAAGATTTGTGGTACGTTTCTGCTAAACCTTACACTCCTATTTGTTTTTAAGTAGCTCAGATAAAGCCAGCTTTAAAAAAATAAATAATCATTTTCTCTTTCTGCAGGTGATGTTCATGGTCAGTACTATGACCTGCTCAGGCTTTTTGAGTATGGAGGATATCCTCCCGAGAGTAACTACCTGTTTCTGGGAGACTATGTGGACAGAGGCAAGCAGTCACTGGAGACCATCTGCCTGCTGCTTGCCTACAAGGTCAAATATCCAGAGAACTTCTTTCTTCTCAGAGGAAACCATGAATGTGCCTCCATCAACAGGATATATGGATTTTATGATGAATGTGAGTATGCTTTTATATGGGTGAATGGTATGACCTGCTGTGCCCGGACAGTGGTTTCCACTGAGGAAGAAACCCCAAATCTGTAAATGTGTAATGTGTAAAACAAAGACTTCCAAAGTATAGCTTTAAAAGTATGATATACGAATTTAATATATGAATTTGCATGAGCATTTTTATCTTTAGAAAGTGCACTACACAGCACATTATGTGGTTTACATGTGTGGGAGGAGGGGATTATATCCTGGGCTGGGCAATATGTTAAATAATATCCGATTGTGTTTTCTACCTGGGCCCCGCCCTAGCCTGAGACAACACTACCGACGTACACCGTAATTCATTACTTTAATTTAGTTTTTGAAAAGCTAAAGGTTTGTTTTACTTTTTATTTGATTTTACATAGGCTGCTACCATTTTATTTTTCCCATTCTAACTTTTGCAAAATGGAAGAATACTTTTATATTATTTTTAAAATGGGAGAAATCACTGCCTATTCCAAATTTATAGGATACGTTTCTTTTCATCTAAAGAAATCATGATAAATATTTGGCAACTTTCTTAGTTTGTCACTGACATGTTTAACATGCATTTGGGAAAGCAACATGCCCTTCCTATGTTCACTTCATTTGATATATTTGTATTGAAAAGTGTTTATAGACCTGATGTCACTGAAATATTACTATATAATATTAACTAAAATAATAATATTAATATTAGAATATTAATACTTTATAATTAGTATTATAATACATTTCTAGCTTCTTTAAACAACAATCCATTTTAAATTCCATGTGCTTTGTTTTACTCTGTTCAGTTGGGTTGCCGAAAAAGGGGTTGGATCTCTTAATTTTGCTCTCAAAGGACACAAGATTAATGCATTTATCTTTAAAATGTCTGAACATGCACATGTTTTTTGGCAGGTAAAAGGCGGTATAACATCAAACTTTGGAAGACATTTACAGACTGTTTCAACTGCTTACCAGTAGCTGCCATTGTGGATGAAAAGATCTTTTGTTGTCATGGAGGTATGCACTTTCATAATTGAAGCTAATTGTTTTATTCTAATAGTAAAATTTTCTGCATGTGCTACATGAGGTTTGGAGAATAAACTTCTTGTCTGGAAGGAGTAATTTGTGTCATTTTGAAAATGAAGAAATGTAGCATTTTCCTTGGTGCTTTTGTATAGTAATGATGTTCATATTTACTTAGAATTTAAAATGTTGCATAATTCCTAGAGAGCAGGTCTGACAGGAAGGTAAAGTAAAGAGTCATCAGCATAACAAACACATTCAATTTATTAAATTAAGTTTGACCATGTATAGAAAGAACCTAAAATGGATTCTTAGGGAGCACCACAAGTAACTGGTATACAAGAGGAGGGAAGTTCTTTCCTTTCTGACCTGAAAAATGTTCTCCTTTAGTGCCACTACAAACCACTTTAGGGACGAACTCTGGAACCACACACTCAAGAAGCTTTAAAGAATGTTCTGTGCCATTTTTGGCTTTTTTTTTTTATTTATTTAAATGTCTGGATTCTGCCTGCCTAACGGAAGTTTAGTATTGAACTAAATGACTGTAAATGTAAAGCTAAAAAGTGAGAACTGAGGTTCTATAGAAATGTTCAGGCAGGTCTGTAAAATATAGCTTAACTATGGAGGAAAGTGGCCCATCAAAAGCAGGACTGCACACCCCAATCTTATTTATCTACAGTTGTTCTTAACTGTGGGGGTTTCTGTCGTTAAAGCAGTGGTAAAAGTTACAGCAAAAGGTGTTCACGTTTCATACATTCATGTTGCGTTCAGTTTGAATGGTCCTTTAATTTCAGAATTTAACACATTGTCTTAAGTAATACACATAAATATTAAAACTAAAATATATTCTAAAGAAAAAAGATTGGTCAACGACATTGAAGACTTAGTACCAGTAGTTAGTATTGAATCCAGTTGGTTGTTGGACTGACTAGTTGACCCTACTGTTAAGGTTTTGGAAAGCACTTAAATAACATTTTACTGGAAATTTAGCTATTATCACATGAACAGGTTTGTAAAAAAAAGTCAAGGAATGGTGGACTTTAGGTTCTTTGTGCATACAAGTGTGTGTGAATTCAAAATATTTCTTCTAAACTGCAGTTGTATGGTTCTTCACTCAGGTCTGTCTCCTGACCTGCAATCTATGGAACAGATTCGCCGTGTGATGAGGCCCACGGATGTTCCTGACCAGGGTTTGCTGTGCGACCTGCTCTGGGCTGACCCCGATAAAGATGTAATGGGCTGGGGAGAGAATGACCGTGGTGTCTCTTTCACCTTTGGGTCTGATGTTGTGGCCAAGTTCCTCCACAAACATGACATGGACCTCATTTGCCGGGCCCACCAGGTAAGTAATTTAGTCAATTGTACGTTGTCATTGTTGCTTGAATTCATCTAAAGAAATAAAAGAAAAGGTGAAGAGTTGAGGGAGGCTAGAACTGGAAGTAAGAGAATGGCAGAAACGGTTTTGCTGAGTGTTTAAATGGAATTTGGAATTTACCTGTTGTCACTTTAAGTTTTACACCTTGTTAATATTCACCAGAGATTATCTTTGCATGTACTCTATGGTCTACACAAGAAAAAATTGAACCACAATTAAACTGAACTTTCACAGAAGATTCACAATTGTTCCAAAACCACCTTTTTTGAAACCCCAAAGCAAGAGGGGTAAATTGGCCCTATTTCCCGATCGCTTAACCCTTTCCGCACATAAGATCACACTGGTGTGATCGGTCTTGGCTGGTCAATGGAGCGTACCATCACACCGGTGTGATTAGAACGGTCAGCGCATCACGTGATCAACTGCTAAATTCAAATGTGTTTTCGCTCGTTGGCTGCTTGGCGTGTTGTCATATACAACAACTATTCAGTGTTAATTTAGGTTTCAGACAGTTAAATACATAAGTACCAGCAAAACCATACATTTAGAATTTGTAAAATATACACTGATGTCTATGGAAGCAGCAATAATAATGCTTTCCATTATAATTGGACAACAAATTGTATTAATATCAGATACACATTGTGTAAGTAACTTTTAAAGTTTACTCTATTCTTCTCCCAGTTCACTGGACACTTACTTTTATGTATTTCGGGAGAACTGGATAAATGCACGAGTTGTAAATCCAATACATCCGATTCCCTGAACTATGGCACAAACTAAAATGGCGGCACCCATTGTGCATATAGCTAAACGTTATAAAGCTGTTAAAAAAACACATCCACTTTCCCATATTTGACAATCGAAATATAAGATATTTCATGCTATAGTTAATAAATATTTTTAATACAAGAGGAAAAATTAATTCAGCAGATCATCAGTCATACAGCACTTTTGTTACTTCGGTGTGTCAGTGACAAGCAATGACGCATCACCATGGAAACAAAGTGATGCGTTCTAAATAATGATTGCCTTGAAAAACCAAGCAGCAACCTCCCGCGGTCTCTTGAAGCCAGTACGGAAGTGACTTAAACTACAGTTCATCGACTGGACACTAGGGACAGGCTCCAGAAGGGAGCAGACTCTCATAGAGCCTCATGTTAAAATGCCCAACTTTACAGTTGAAAAAACACATGTTTACAGCCTGGTACAAATTCTAGTTTTTCTAAACGGCAAATTTTGCCCTTCATGACAACTGTTTGACATATAAGAGGTCATTGTACTATAAAAACATCAGAACTCAGAACTAGTCTAAATACTATATTGAAGCCTATCTGTCAAAACGACAGGATGTAGAATGTGTTACTTTATTACGTAAAAGTGTGACTATATAGTATCATGCGTCATTATGTCGCGTCTGTATACGTAAAGGAGTCCAGCTAATGGGATGGTAATGCAAGTGGCAGATCATTTATAGCCTTTTCGCACAGCAGCTGGGATTATTAAACGTATCATTTTAGTGGTGAATTGTAATCCAGAAAGGTCCAAACGACAATCATCAGTGACAACTGGAGATTCACCCGTAGCCAAAAGCAAAACATGAGATTGTACGTAAATCTGCAGGTAACGCTAATACACACTAGATGCACATAGCCACCAATGCTGTACAATATGAGATGTATAACAATAATTTGCACAATTTGATGTGACTTGAGCTAAGGGATCGTTAGATTCAATCACCATTGCAAGCGATTTTTATTGTAATGCCAACGAAAGTGGCAGACATATGAATTATTTAGATGATATTTTCCAGTGTACATTCTTATTTTAGTAATACTTCCAAGACGTAGAATCTGTGATTCCGAAGTACAGTATCCACACCGGTGCGGTGAGTGACAGCACCACAAACTCCAAGATTCATCCGCGCAGAGGAGCCGTGCCGATGCACAACCCATGTAAACATGATAATTCCACAAAAAACTGCTGTTGCAGGTTTCAAACAGAGATGGCGACAGAGAGGCAACCAACGGGCAGCTTTAATTTTGTCCTTTGTTAATTTAGTAGGATGCATTCTTGTATGTCAAGTTTTTGTACAGCATTTGTGAAACATAAATCTTCTGGTCTCTGAACAGGTGGTAGAGGACGGCTATGAGTTCTTTGCTAAGAGGCAGTTAGTTACACTTTTCTCCGCTCCAAACTACTGCGGAGAGTTTGACAATGCAGGAGCTATGATGAGTGTTGACGAGACCCTGATGTGCTCATTTCAGGTTTGTTTGTGCTCTTATATTTTTTTACAATTAGTAACTAACCAGGGGATGCAAAGTGCTCCCCTTTAGACAAAAGTTTCCTACTGAATATTGCATGCCATATGCAATCTAAATGAGACTTTAGCTTATATAGAGCACGCCAAATGACAAGATTGCAAATCTAATGTAGGTTTGTTTACATAGAAAACAAAATATTTAATATCATGAGTATTCAATATATCCCCAAGCCTAGCCACATTACTAATTTTACCTGCCCTCTCTCTGCTTGCTGCCAGATTCTGAAACCAGCGGAGAAGAAGATGCTATCATATAGTGGTGCGGGAGGATTTGGATCTGGTAGACCTGTAACTCCTCCACGGAACGCAGCCAAGAGCGGCAAAGCCAAGAAATAACATCAACTACTGCAACGCGCCTATACATCCTGTCCATCATTCTACCTCTCCTTTTCCTTCTCCTCTTCAACTCCAAACACCAAATCAGTGCAGGGCTTTTTTTAGCCGTCTCCAAGACGAGACTGCTGGGAATCTGAGCGGTCATATATGTGTGCTTGACTGAAATGCCCTTGTGAGGTGTGTTGGTTTGTATGTGAAAATGGTTTTGTTGTGCAAGTTTGTGTGCAAGGGTTTTTCTTCTTTCTTTTCTTCTCTAGTAACCACGCACCTTTTACTGCGTTTTTAGCTGTTCTGGTTGATTTTCCTTCCGATACATCTTCACGTCTCCAGCCATAACGTGATAATCCTTTTTAGGCCATTTTATTGGACCTACAACACCCCTCTCGTCAGACCAAGCCTCAGGGTCCAGCTTTTTATCCCCACTGTGGGGACAGACTTTTCCATTCCCCTCTAAAGCAATCTGAATGGAGGTGATTGTGCAAATCACTGCCAGTCTCTTTAATGTGAAGCTTTGTCCAAGTGCGTGTCTGTTTACAGTAGTTATTGACGGCACCCTGCACATTTTGACACATACCTATTTTGGCGCATCCTTTGCTTCTTCAAACTGCACACTCAGGTAGTATTTAGCCTGGCCTGTGGAAATGCTCTGTTTGGCTATTTCTTTTGGGGGGTGGGGTAGCACACATGTCAGTTGTAGGTTGTTTTTTTTAGGTTGAAATCATGCACAGTGCAAATAATACCAAGTGTGAATGTCTGCAACGTGGGTGCCATCGCTGTTGATGTGCAGAAATGCACTGTTCACTGAGTGATTGTGGCTGTATTCCAATTTGTAAACTGCAAAGCTCACTTTTTCCTGTCAAAAGGACTTTTTCTTTTTTAGTAGTCATGAATTTAGCCAATAAAGTGAGAATCTGGTGCAAATTCTGAGTTTTTATTTTGTATCCATTAATGTGTTATGACACTGGATTTACAGAGATTTGGGCTACATTCTGATTTGCTTCTACGTTATTATGATAGCATAGAAAACTATCACTAATTACATGCTATGCAATATATGCATACTTAACAGGCTGTCAGTATAAAACTGTGAGCTAGAATAAAATGCCAAAAGACCAAACCATTGAGGTCATGTGACGGAAGTGCTAAATGTGGGTTTTGACCTACAAAAACACATCATCCCTGCAGCATTCTATTCATTTGGTGAATTGAAGCTCAGGTTTATTCTTGATGAAAGTTTTGCAATAATAGAACATTACAGTTAGGGAAAGAACATGATTGTTTTTTATAAGTTGTTAGCAGAACAATCAGTAAGATATTCAAATGTTAAAATAGCAGCAATGCACAAATGGTTGTCTCATTCTGTCACCATGAAATCCAAAATCTTTTTCTTTTTTTAATGGAATATTTAGTATGTATAATACATTTGTGCACATGTAAAAAAAGAAAATAATAATGATGTACTCTTCACATCAAATTAACTTCCCATTAACTGACATGATGTGTTTACTGGTGCAAGAATTTTTGCATAATTATTTTTAATTATGTGTGTATGTATGTGTGTGTGTGTATATATATATATATATATATATATATATATATATATATATATATTTGAATTTATTAATAGGATTAACCCCTTGAGATGTACGATGTACCAGCAGCCTTATCACCCTGTAGCCCAAGACTGGTCTCCCACTGAAGCTAAGCAGGGTTGAGGCTGGTCAGTACCTGGATGGAGGTGTTAGTGAGTCCAGCAGTAGGCGCTCACCCTGTGGTCTGTGTGGGTCCTAACACCCCAGTATAGTGATGGGGACACTGTACTGTAACAAGCACCGTCTTTCGGATGCGATGTTAAACCGAGGTCCTGACTCTCTGTGGTCATTAAAAATCCCAGAATGTCCTTTGATAAAAGAGTAGGGGTGGAACCCCGGCATCCTGGACAAATTAGCCTCTGTCCATTGTGGCCTTCCAATCATCCCCCTATCCTGATAAGCTTCATCAGGCCGTCTCCTCTCCATCATAACCTGGTGTCTGGTGGGTGTTCTGGCGCATCATGGCTGCCGTCACATCATCCAGGTGGATGCTGCACATTAGTGGTGGTTGAGGAGATTCCCCCATAGCGCTTTTAGTGCCTAGAAAAAGTGCTATATAAATGTAACAAATTATCTCGTTTTCAACAATTATACCATTTAAGTTTTTTTTGGTAAGATTAAAAATATATATATTTTATTCATCAATGATGCATTAAATTGATAAAAAAGTGACTGTGAAGACATTTATAGTGCTACAAAAGATTTATATTTAATAATGCTTTAAGAAATGTAATAAATAAATGCTGTTCATTGAACTTTCTACCCATCAATGAATCATCAATGAATTAATTGGCCCTGTGAGTCTTTAAATTGTGGGAGAAACGGAAGACCTGTAGAAAGCCCAAGCCAACATGTGGAGAACATATGATGTGTAATTGCTCAAAAGAGGATAGTGGTACAAGAGGATCACCAAATCATTGTTATAAGTGTGAAAATATAGCAAATGTAACAGAAATTAAAAAACAATGGACTTGTGACAAGGCCCCACTGAGATAATCGCACCTTCATTTTAAGCTTTCATTTAGTGATGAGTGAATTTTTTGATTGACAAAGAGCAGGAGAAATGCACTATATTGCCAAAGGTTTTGGGACACCTGCCTTTGCATGCACATGAACTTTAATGGCCTCCCATTCTTAATCCGTAGGGTTTAATATAGAGTTGGCCCACCCTTTGGATCTATAACAGCTTCAACTCTTCTGGGAAGGCTTTCCACAAAGTTTAGGAGTGTGTTTATTTAGAAGCGCATTTGTGAGGTCAGGCACTGATATTGGTCGAGAAGGCCTTGCTCACAGTCTCTGCTCTAATTCATACCAAAGGTGTTCTATTGGGTTGAGGTCAGGACTCTGTGCAGGCCTGTCAAATTCCTCCACACCAAACTTACTCATCCATGTCTTTATGGACCTTGCTTTGTGCACTGGTATGCAGTCATGTTGGAACAGGAAGTGGCCATCCCCAAACTATTCCCACAAATTTGGGAGCATGAAATTGTCCAAAATGTCTTGGTGTGCTGAAGCATTTTCACTGGAACTATGGGGCCAAGCCCAACCCCTGAAAAACAACCTCAGACCATAATCCCCCCTCCACAAAACTTTACACTACCAAACCCAGACTCGTTAATCAGATTGCCAGACAGAGAAGCGTGATTCGTCACTCCAGAGAACACGACTCCACTGCTCTAGAGACCAGTGGCAGCGTGCCTTACACCACTGCATCCGACATGTTGCATTGCACTTGGTGATGTAAGGCTTGGTTGCAGCTACTCGGCCATGGAAACCCATTCCATTAAGATCTCTACGCACTGTTCTTGAGGTAATCTGAAGGCCACACAAAGTTTGGAGGTCTGTAGCTATTGACACTGCAGAGAGTTGGCAACTTCTTCGCACTGTACGCCTCAGCATGCGCTGACCCCGCTCTGTGATTTTACAAGGCCTACCACTTCATGGCTGAGCAGCTGTTGTTCTTAATTGCTTCTAGTATGTTATAATACCACTAACAGTTGACCGTGGAATATTTAGTAGTGAGGAAATTTCATGAATTTATTGCACAGATAGCGAACAACCACGGAGCCACGCTTGAATTCACAGAGCTCCTGAGAGCGACCCATTCTTTCACAGGTGTTTGTAGAAGCATAGGTGCTTGATTTTATACACCTGTGGCCATGGAAGTGATTGGAACACCTAAATGCAATGATTTGGAGGGTTGTCTCAATACTTTTGGCAATGTAGTGTACTAGAGTGTCTCAGAGCCAGCAAAAGCTAAGAAAAGAGTGACACAGTATCTCACACAGTAAGACTGCAGTAGTGACATGCAGGGCCCATATTTACAAAATATATATTCTTGGAATCCATACTCTGGTCTCTGAGACCAAGTCAATCATTTGAGTACAGTGAGTACAGTGAGAAGTGCTTGGTTCCTACAGTGAAGTCCAGTAGTAAAGCTCTTATGGGATGAGGTCTAAAGGTGTAGGGGAGTTGTGCTTTATCAATGGTGTCATTAATTTACACACCAATGTGTGATGTAATACAAAAACTGATGATGCTAACAGAAGATGCTACCTCTCCTCATTACTTGTGTTGTTGGACATCTTTTCAACATGACAATGACAATATGCATTCTCCCAAGGTGACAAGCCTTCTGTGGACATCTTAACACTCTTGAGCACCTGTGGGGGATTCTGTAAAGACGAGTTGAGAAAAACTCCCCATTAAAGAGCAGGGCATTTAAGGAGGTCATCATCCAGGAGTTTAAGAGGACAGATGTGACAAGTTCTTATGAGAAGGGTTAAAGAAGGGTCAGAGCAGTATACCTAAAATTATGGAGGACATATACGAAGTACTAGAATATTATACATTAGTTGTACTCATTTCTGCAATCCTTCATTTAAACAAAATTGGCTAATTTACTTAGTTTACAGATATTAATGACATATATTTCTCTGTTTGTATTAAGTATATGTTTAATAAATTTACATGTTTCCATCTTTCCATGAATTGTATTAGTGATCATTAAGAAAATACACCTTTTTGCATTTGTAATGAGGGGTTGTACTCATTTATACTGAGCACTATAAACGTCAGACTCTGTCCTACACCAGTTTTCCAGCATCCCTTCACCAGCCCTTCTCCTCATTCCTAACTATTCCTATATCCCAGCCTAATCTGGGTTCTGGCCAAATTCCAAGCTCAGACCCTTCCCCTCAGAGAGTACGCAAAATAAGCATAACCTTTACTCTATCTGATTATATGTAGGTGAACTTGTGAACATGTTCTTTGTTGATCCTGAAACAACATTCCAATCAGGTTTATAGTTAATGTCAGACTTACGACAAGAGATAGGTTTCTACAACTTTCTTATTTATCTATCATTTCCCTCTGATTTTATGGATAAGATATGGGTTGGGTTACATTTAAGGGTAGGGATAGGGTTAGGACTGTGTCTTAGGACAGGAATGTTGGTTTGGTGTTGATCCAGGAACATGTCTTGGCAAAATCATGGCAACCTCACACTAGGTGGAGCTATTATAACACTTGGCCCTGTCCAACCTCTATCCAGGATTTTTTTTTTTTAAACAATATAATCTATTTACTTCCATTTATCTATTTTCATGACCAATCCATTTTACCTTAATTATAAAATGTGTGGGGTTTTTTGTTTTGTTTTTGTAGATTCATAAGGTAAGAACTGCCTTTTTTTGTTATTGATTCATTCATATATCAGCAGCTGCCAGGCTATTTTAAATGTGATTATTTTTAAATTGGTGATGCATTTGATTAATATTTAACTGCAGTTTTACATGACTTTCTCTCTTCTGTCATTCTACACTTAATTGAGTTGATATTGTAACACGTGGTATTGTTTGATTAAATGACATCATCTGAACTTGCCATACCTTGACTTTTAGTGAATTCATAGTAATTATGAGGCGGCATAACGGTTTAATGTAAAAGTTGAAGCAATAATTAAATTACTGCAATAGTAATTTCTCACTAGAAATAACATCAAAATTGGGAAAAGTTAAAGACATTTACACACAAACTGACAACCAACCACAACTTTCAGTGTTTGCTTATTTTTTAGCTCAACTGTCATGGAATCGAATGCAGGATATTGGGACTTCAATAGTGAAGGATGCATCAATGAGATGAAGGCATGTCAGCAGACAGGATGTGACATGATCATTGGATTCAAATGTGCCTTGTTGCCTTCCTACTTCCATATACTGCCTGCGAAGGCACCAATTTTCAGCTTTGAATTTTTTTGCCTTATGCCCAGTCCACATTTAACAATTTTGGGACGTCCCAGATAAAATCGTGGCGATTTCTATGGTCGTGGCCCCTAAACAGTGGTCCTACGTCATACAGTGAGAGAGATTCAAAAATGGCCGTTGTCATGGTCTTGTGACCAATGGTAGATGGTAGACAGTGTCAAAAATTTTGCATGATCATCTCAGTGTGTTTGGCAGTGTTGGGTGTAACTAGTTACTAACCCTGAAAAGTAAAGTAATAGCCTGACGTCGTCATACTCAGTTCTAGTCAGAATATGAGTCTGATACTGCTCCATTGGGATTGGATTACTGGGGCGTGTTTCAACCGAACCAGGAAAGACCTCAATTGGATAGACCTACAACCAATCAGAGCAACGGAGTACGTTGAGCGACACATGTAGTGGGAAGTTCGGATCATTTTACGGACTCGGATATCTGAATTTCGTTCAGCAAAATGAACAAATCTTTTTTCAAGTAATTTCGTTCATTTCAGCAGAATATAATTAAAATGTTGCATGTTAAATTCCCCAACACATCTAGTACTTATGCAAACGTTGATCGCATTTGGAATAAAAAATAAATTATAAGCTAATCCAGGCCAAGGCCAAACTTTAAGAAATTATTCATTAATTGCTTAGCTGGCTATTCTTCAGGCTATGCAGTCTGTTAGTTAACCTCACCTCTGAATTCAAAACGTTCTTTCTTTTGTCACTTCACATTTAATCACGTCTGTTCCCTGGAAAGATTTGTAATGTTACTCTCCTGTCTTTGGGTTTGAGTCGTTAGTTCCATCATCAGTGTCTGATCTGGGCCATTCGTTCACTAACTCAAAGCCCCATAGGCAGAGTGCAGAAGATCCTGTACAGAACTGATGGCCTATTGCACATGCACAGTCAACACAAAACGAAGGAATCGCTCTCTGAGTAAACAATCTTTGCCAATGTTGTAAAAAATTATTTAAGGATACACAGAGTATTTGCCAACACGATCATCATTTTTGAGAGAAATAGTAAAAGTGAATGCTCATACGAACAAGGTTTCCGTTTAGGATTAGAACGAATTCAACCCAAGAGCTCTTTGGTGACGTGGATGATTACGTTGCGTTATCTGTCCATCATCGTATAAAGCCCGCCCTGACAATTTGATTTTTCCGAACAGTCTCTGTAAATTTAAGTGCATATTTGGCGTGCTGTCCGGGGGGAGTGCTTTGAACTCGGAATTTGGCCCGAACCCAGAAAACCCTCCCCCACCTCTAACTATAAAATGCATGTTTTAATGTATCCTCCTCACATTGGTAATACTTTGGTCAGTTAATAAGAAGTTTTATTTATTTGAATAAATTAAAAGAGCCATTTCATGTCTACTCTTGAATCACTTAACTAGTCGAGATTGATATAGGATTTAGAAAGTAATTAGTAATAATTCAATTACTTAGTCATTTGTACAGTAGTCTAATTAATTACATTATTAAAGATGTAATAAGTAACTAATTACTTTTTTAGAGTAACTTACCCAACACTGGTGTTTGGTACTATGACTTACATCTACGGACAAGCCAATAAAAATGCAACAATAAATTGATCAAAGCGACATGGTGTCGTTCAGGCTTTCACTCTCCAGAGCATTTTCGTTCACTGTTCCTTAGGCAAGGCAAGGCAAGGCAAGGCAAGTTTATTTATATAGCACATTTCATACACAATGGCAATTCAAAGTGCTTTACATGAAAATGAAATTAAAATAGTGATAAGAATTAAGAATACCACGTGTAAGACTTAAAAATAAAACAGGATAATTAAAAACAGTTGTAAAGAGAATTTTTAAAATAAGAAGACAATAGAAATATATAGTTGTAAAGATATTTAAAAAGAATAAAATTATTACAGTGTATATATAGATAAAAATAAAATAAAAATAAAAATTAAGATGATGCATAGATTAGAATAGGTGCAATCAGTCGGACGTACAGTGGCACAGTGCTCATTCAGTAAAGGCACAGCTGAACAGATGTGTTTTGAGTCTAGATTTGAATGTGGCTACTGTTGGAGCACATCTGATCTCTTCTGGAAGCTGGTTCCAGCTACGGCTGGCACAATAGCTGAACGCAGACTCTCCTTTCTTTGAGTGAACTCTTGGTATTTCTAGCTGACTTGATCCTGATGATCTGAGTGATCTGATGGGTTTGTATTTAATCAGCATATCTGCAATGTATTGAGGTCCTAGGTCATTGAGTGATTTATAAACAAGTAATAATATTTTAAAATTGATCCTAAATGTAACTGGAAGCCAGTGTAAAGACCTGAGGACTGGTGTGACATGGTCATATTTTCTTGTTCTGCTCAGAATCCTGGCCGCAGCGTTCTGTATGAGCTGCAGCTGTCTAATGGTCTTTTGGGAAGGCCGGTTAGAAGACCATTACAATAGTCCACCCTGCTGGTGATGAAAGCATGAACGAGTTTCTCTAAGTCTTGCCTGGAAACAAAGCATCTAATTCTTGCAATATTTTTCAGATGATAGTAAGCTGATTTAGTTATTGCTTTGACATGACTATTGAAACTCAGGTTTGACTCCAAAATCACACCAAGATTCCTGACTTGATTTTTGTTATTAGACCTTTTGTCTCAAGATATGCTCACCTTGAGAATTTCATCTTCGTTTCCAAATGTAATGATTTCAGTTTTGTTTTTGTTTAACTGGAGATAGTTTTGGCTCATCCAACTGTTAATTTCATCAATGCATTTGCACAGGGAGTCAATGGGGCTATAGTCATTAGGTGATAGTGCTAAGTAGATCTGGGTGTCGTCAGCATAGCTGTGGTAAGCCATTTGGTTCTCTCTCATTATTTGGCTCAGTGGCAGCATATACAGGTTGAATAGGAGTGGTGCTAGAATTGACCCTTGTGGGACTCCGCAAGTCATGGATGTCCAGTCAGACTTATGGCCACCTATACTCACATAATAACCTCTTCCTTCTAAGTACGACCTGAACCATTTAAGGGCCATCCCAGAAAGTCCGACCCAGTTTTCCAGCCTGTCAAGAAGTATGTTATGGTCAACAGTGTCGAATGCGGCACTGAGGTCGAGTAGCACCAGAATTGATGTTTTGCCTGTATCTGTATTGAGGCGAATATCATTTATGATCTTTATGAGCGCTGTTTCTGTGCTGTGATGTGGTCGGAAACCAGATTGAAAATTGTCAAAGTATCCGTTTGAGCTTAAGAATTTGTTCAGCTGACTGAAGACAACTTTTTCAATGATCTTGCCTATGAAGGGAGATTTGAGATTGGTCGGTAGTTGTTCAATATGGAGTTATCCAGATTTCTCTTTTTCAGAAGAGGCTTAACTACTGCGGTTTTAAGGAGTTTGGAAAATTCCCATTGAGAAGTGATGAGTTTACCACTTCTAGCAGATCTGCTTCTAAACAGTTAAACACACTTTTGAAAAAAGAAGTGGGGAGTGTGTCAAGGAGGCAGGTTGATGTTTTAAGGTGCTGCACCGTTTCTTCTAAAATTTTATAATCAATTGCTTCAAAATCAGACATAGTAACTTTCCGAGGTTGTGGTCTGATCTGACTGACCAAAGCAACTCACGGATGTGCTGATCGCCTTCCTGATATTATTTATTTTCTCTGAGAAGAAGGAAGCAAACTCACTGCATTTGCTGTCAGAGAGCATTTCACTGGGAATGTGACTCGGGGTTTGTCAGTCTCTACAGTAGCAAAAGAGTGCGCGTGTTGTTTATGTTTCTGTTTATAATATTTGAGAAGAAGGTCTGTCTAGCCTTGCCTAGTTCCACATTGAAATCATGAAGGCTGTCTTTATAGATGTTATAATGGATTATAAGTTTTGTCTTCCGCCACATGCGTTCAGATTTCCTGCATTGTCTTTTCATTATTTGCACTGCCGTTGAGTTTCTCCAAGGTGCTTTCTGTCTTCCACTCTTTTTCTTGACTTTCTCAGGAGCAATATTATCAATTACACTCTTAACTTTTGAGTTAAAGGAGTCAAGGAGAGAATCAACAGAGTCTGCAGATATGCTTGGTGTTAGAGATATAGCCTTCATAAATAGCTCGCTAGTGTTCTCATTTAAGCTTCTCTTTTGACAGCGACAGATCTAGCTTCAATGGCAGGAGAGATTGAAATATCAAAGAAAATACAGAAATGATCAGACAATGCTACATCTTTAACAACAATTGATGAAATGTTTAGACCCTTGCTGATAAGTAAGTCTAGAGTGTGTCCACGATTGTGTGTGGGACCATGTACATGCTGTGTCAAATCAAAAGTGTTAATAACAGTCATGAGCTCTTTTGTTGTACTGGATTCAGCATTGTCTATGTGAACGTTAAAATCCCCAGCAATGGCAAAACAATCAAACTCTGAGGAGATTATTGATAACAGCTCTGTAAAGTCCTCAGTAAAGGCTGGAGAGTATTTTGGAGGCCTGTAAACAATGATAAGCAGGATGCGTGGAGCACCTTTAACACAATACCCAGATATTCAAAAGACAGATAGTCACCAAATGACACTTGCTTACATTGATAGACATCTTTAAAAAGAGCAGCAATACCCCCACCTCTTCTAAACGCTCTGGACATACTCATAAAAGTAAAGTTAGGAGGAGCTGTTTCATTGAGGACTGTTGCACTGCAGTTTTCTTCAAGCCAAGTTTCATTTAGAAGCAAAAATCTAGGTTGTTTGTGGTTATTAAGTCATTGACTAGAAATGATTTGTTCTTAAGTGAACGGATATTTAAAAGTGCTAACTTAACAGTATTAATTTTTTCCCCCACAGTAATCTTAGTTTGACATGTAATAGGCAGCAGATTAGATGGGTTTGCTATACGGTCTGAGAAGGTCTTACACTTTCTATCACGTAACAGAACTGAAATAGAGAAAGAGACAGGCACACTGGGTTCCCGCTCGTTCTGTAAACATTTGATAAAGTTACTGTTATCATGGCGGGGACCCAACACACATCACTGAGAGCTGGTATCAGTTGTTTTGGGTTCACCTACAACAGATGGAGGAGGGTGTTGGCCCTGGCGTTGTGACCAAGAAATCTCACAGGAGGAGGCTGAGGCGAGCTGGGCCCACAGGCTTTGATGGTTGTGGGGCTCGACGCTCTTTGGTTGATATCTGGGGCTCGCAGAAATCGAGTGTGATAGTCTGGTTCCAGCATAGACCATTTGCTCCATTCTCTCTGAGAAGCTCAGAAGCGGGGATGCTGGTGAGAGGGATAACATGTCTGGTGAGGGTGGCTGTTGTTCTGGTGTTATCGGAGGCTGAATTATGTTATCATCCATTTCATGGAGTGACTTAGACATTTCATGCAGTTTCCTGTTCAGACTAGTCATAAAGCGTAACAGTTCACTAGTCTGACTCCCCTTAGAGCCCACCCTTTCGTGCACCTCCACAGTATGGGCAGAGATGTTACTGTTCAGTCCTCAATCTGTGTTAGTTCTAATATGTCACAGTCTGTCTGTGGTGAGCACTGTGGGCGGGACTCAGATGGGAGTGTGTCCGTGAGCAGTGGCTGTTGTGGCTGCGTGATGTTATCAGTGTCCTTGTGGAGTGTGTCAGCTGCATGTCCATTCAGATGCTGAAATGAAGTCCTGTAGTCGTCCATAGTCTGTTCAGGTGTGTGTGTGCCATTCATGTCGAGTGAGTTAGCACACATAGCTGAGGGATGGTGTAGGGGAAAGTGAATATTGTCCTTTAGCACTCTTGCACCAAGTTTGTTTGGGTGAAGGCCATTTGATGTAAACAATTGTCTCTGGCTCCAGAATAGATTAAAGTTGTCGATGAAGTTCACTCCTTTATGTTGCAGGTTTTTGCAGCCATGTATTAAGCCCAAGTAACCGTGAAAACCTATTTGTTCCTCTTGCTGGAAGTGGTCCACTGATGAACGGTTGAACTTTTAGTTTTCTAAGTGTTTCAAAAAGTACATTGAAATCCTCTTAATGAGTTCTGACTGCTCTCTCTGAATATCGATTTTCCCCACATGAATGACAAGTCGATTTGCAGTCTTATGTTTCATCAGAATGTTCTGAATTTCCCTGTTTACGTCAGAAACTGTAGCTTGTGGAAGGCAGCATGTAGTTGTATCCCTGCTGCTAATGTTTCTGACTGTGGAGTCCCCCACTATCAGAGTCCTGGGCTCGGCTGCGCTCTGAGCTGAGTGCCGCTGTCTGCTCGACCTTGAGCGCCTGTTGGTATCAGTGTTAGCTGCTGGCTGATACGATCTGTGTTCGTTTACATTCATCACATTTGGGGATTCATCACCCACATTCATTAATACTTCAAATCTGTTTTCAAGTTGTATAGTTGGTGGTAGGAAATCAGCGTTTGCAATCCTTGTGTCTGGGGTAGAGCATGCTAATGTTGCAGTATGTGACGCGTGACAATCTGATGTCTCGGTCCCTTTGGGTCTTGCTCCCTGTTTGTGCCATCGATTAGTGTGTTGATCAGTTATTTGTTTCTGTTGGGTAGCACTATGTTTATGGGACTCACCGGCAGTGTGCTGAGGGCGTTCATTTTGAAGCTCTGTGTGATCTCGTCTGGTTCGGTGGTTCCAAATAACTTTGTTTCAAGAACTGCAATCCTCTGTAAAAGTCTGTGGCAGTTTGTGCAGCAAGTAGATTCTAGAAGAGGCATTTTCTTATCCTTTTGAATGTAGGCAGCTGTGTTTTCCCTTCTCCGGAATGTAAGCTGATGGCAGTGGGAGGCTGGTTGGATGAAATATTCCGCTTTTTTGTAGTAATCCAGTCACCAGAGTTTCAAATTTTTATCATTGAAGTCAAGCTTTGTTGTTTGAGCACTGTGCTGATTTACAGAAGTTGAAATTACGAAATTACGAGATAAAATATAGAAGCGATAGAGCAAAGCGCGGAGCAGTAAGCAAGCAGTAAGCAAGAGCGTCGAACAGTAGCAAAGCAGGAAGCTTATGGTGGAACAATCTCCCATGCTGAATCACTGAAAACATTCAAAAGACGGCTGAAAACATACAGATTTTGCAAAATGTGTATAATTTTAACAAAATAAGAGAGATCACTCCGCCTGTCTGTGAGCATCACCCCCAAACCCCCAAAATCCCTCCTTTTTTTCTATATTCCCTCCCTATTCTAGCTTATGCTACTCTAAGCAATGTCCAAAAACGTAATATCCCAGGCACTTTTTGTGATTATTTGCCTCTTCATGACGGATCACTTCCTGTGTTCCTCAGTTGTAAGTTGCTTTGGATAAAAGCCATCAATCAAATCCATCAAGAAAGTTTGCTTCTTTACTATAGAAACTATAGTGTCACGTGTGAGCAGGGATGAAGCTGAGTGAGAATCCAAATGCAGCATGAACAATTTAATAACAAACAACATCAACAGTAAATCCAAGTATCCAAAAACAGGCAGGAGCGTAACAACAGGAACATAAATACAGGAGCAAAAACTGACACCCAACAACTGAAGCACAGAGGAACACAGGGGCAAATAAGCTTAACAAGTTAACAAGACACACCTGGGGAGATTAGTCAACATGAAAAACTGCAAAACATGGCACAAGACAGGAAATAACAATAGTCCTCACACAAAACAGGGAAACGCAGGCTGGGATCATGACATAGCCCCCTACTTTCCAGATGCTCCACATGAAAAAAAAAAGAGTCCAGGAGAGTGGTCGAGCGGAATCCGAATGGGGGAGGGATAGAATTCCAGCCCCGTGCAGGGAGACAGAACATGGACCCTGGCATGGTCGGACCTGGTCTGCAGAGCAGTTGCCATGGCGGCTCAGGCAGTTCAAGGGACCATGGCAGTGCAGGAAGTTCAGAAAGCCATGGTGGTGCAGGAAATTCAAAGGACCATGGCGGTACCGGAAGTTTATGGTAGACCATGGTAGTGCAGGAAGTTCAGGAAGTCAAGGTGGTGCAGGCAGTTCAGGGGACTATTGCGGTGCAGGATGTTCAAGGGACCATAGAGGCACGGCCTACATGGCCTTATCCAGAATTGCTGGATATCCAATATGCTTGCCCCCAAAATTTTCTTGGGCAGAACTATGGGGTCATGGCCTCGAGCCATCTCTGAATGCTAGTCAGGGGCTGGAGCCGTCTCTAGACACATGGTCAAGGGCTGGAGGCCTCTCTCAACGCTGGATTAGGGGCAGGAGCCCAAACCAATGTGTGTGCTGCTCCCCACACACCGTGGCCACAATGGTCACCTTTGCACACTCTGAAGATGACTCTAGGATTAGCGACTGGTGTGTCGGCCATCATGCAGTGACTCTGGACTGGCGGCCATTACGGGACGAGACTCTGGACTGGCGACCATGACGGGAGTGTTACATTCATCCTCTGCGACTCCCACAGTAAATGCAGAACCACTCAGTTAAATATTGTTGCTGACCATGGCAATAGTGTTCACTGAGGCAGTGGCCTTTTTCAGCAGGCTAATTCACCCTGCCACACTGTAAAAATTATTCAGGAGTGGTTTGAGGAACATGATAGAGTTCTAGGCATTGCCTCACCCTCAAAATTCCCCATATCTCAGTCCAATTGAGCACCTATGGGATGTGTTTTATGAACAATCTGATGCATGGAGGCCCCACCTTAGAACCTGATACCACAGGACACATTCAGAGGTCTTGTGGAGTTGTTGCTTTGACATAGAGTTGTTTAGGAACCATGAGGGAGACCTATGTGATATTAGGAGGTTGGTTTTAATGTCGTCACCTTTTTTTTATACAGCACTTTTTACAATACAGATTGTTTAAAAGCAGGTTTTAATTCTGTGGCTGATCAGTGTATATTGCAAATATTAAGTCTATTTTTGCAACCATATATGATACCAAATCCATCTTCAATAAGATGACAGAAATGCAGAGAATGTGAACTCAAAAATGAAGATTTATGGAACAAGATAAAAAGAAAATGAGCAGATAAAGAGTGTCTACCAACTGACAAATCAGAAAAGATGAATGGAGGAAGTCCTGAAATTAGTTTGGTGTTAAAAAAGAAATTCATAAATACTGTATATTTGTTTTTGAAACATGAAAATCAGTTTGACCCATTCTTTACTGCAATACCTCTACTATCTTTGACAAAATACCTTCTGTTTTTGTCTGTTACTGTTTTTATTGTTACGGTTACATTATTACATCTTGTCTTTACTGACACAAACTGTCATTACTGAAGCAATTTTTTTTTTCATTAATCAGATTTTTGTTTGCAATATGGCAATTATTTTAACACCAGTAGAGATGATTTACACATTATAATGATAATATTTGTCATAAAAATCTAAATATTTTATCTTAACTTCTATGAAAACAATATGATATCTAAGGTTGGTGTCAATTTTCCATGGCATAAAGAAAATCTTAATATCCCCTCATTTTAAATTATTTTATTAGTATTTACAAAAATTTACAAATCTTGAAAGTATCTATGTAAATGCCTTAAATTTCATAGAAATTAAAAAAGAAAAGTGTATAAAATTAACGTTACTGTAATGTTGCGGTAAGGACATTTTGTGAGAAGAGATGAAAACCATAAAAAATTAATGTTCCAGATTAAAATCTGTATTTTATTGACTGATTTTTTTTTTCTTTTCAAAAGTGCCCTAGGTTGCAGACACCCATAAACTCTGCTTGATATGTCCCCGCACTTATGTCAACACACACTGAATAACGCTGCACGTTTCAAGGCATATCGGTGGGCCTTTAAAGGGCACTGAGGCGATCATGAATTAGTGTACATTAGTGTACGGAGTTAATCACCCATTTTTAGGGGGGCTTTTTTAAGGGGGTTAGGTTAAAGGCAGTGATAAGCTTTTTTCAAAATTATAAGTGTGAAACATTGGGTTAAAACAAAGTTTAAAAGATCTTAACTCAGGGTTAAGAGCAGTGTGAAAAGCCCTTTGGAGTCTTTAATATGTGTCAATGCTTTCTATGTTGTCCAAGCAACACACTCTCGATGATTATAGCAAAGGGGGAGGGTGTGTAGTTTTCCTGAGAGAACCCAGTGACATTTAACTCAATATCTCTCTGGACAGACTATCCTCTTCCCTGCCCAGCATTAACAGCACAGGGGATTAGCTGTTACCAATCCATCAATCTTACTTTACTCTTTCACACTTACACTCCATGAACAGAGTACATCTTATTCTTTATGTATTCCAGTATTTTACGCTTGACCACAAGCTAACTTGCAAATACAATCTACTCAATTAAAAAAGCTGAGTTATGATGTATATGAGTATGAGCAAGATTACACGC
The DNA here is from genome assembly GCA_023029165.1 of Gobiocypris rarus. NCBI lineage: Eukaryota > Metazoa > Chordata > Actinopteri > Cypriniformes > Gobionidae > Gobiocypris > Gobiocypris rarus. The sequence continues at coordinate 10,741,479 of CM040920.1, forward strand.
CAACTGTGTAGTTTTCATTAGTGGTGATTTGTATCACTTTCTCATTTCTCACATTCTCATCTATCAAATGTCACAATGCAAAAAAGGTCCTAAAAATAGGCTTCATTTATACAAAAATATCATTTCTTTTTACCATATTTGTTTGATTTGGGGTTAACCTGGACAGGTTTGTACATAACTCAATGAATTCATGTTGAGTAAGGACACCATGAACATGTCTTGTTCCCTTTCGCTTGCCTTAAAGTCACCTTCTACAACTTGACACAGACACATTTAGAGTTGCTTAAGCTGGTGTTCCCTTTTTCTGCTGACTTGGAACAGCTGAGCTACGCCGTCAGGACACAGAGCTATGCTATATCTCATATTTATCATGCTTAAGTCCCAACTCTTGTCAATTTACATTTGTGTGACTTGTATCTGGCATATGCACAGGAGAATTATATAATTACTGGTGTTGTGAATCAGGGAAAATCCAAGAATAGTAAGAATAGTGGTAATATCTCCATTTGTGGTGGCACTTGTATTCTTTTTTAGGTTAAAAAAAAAAACAATTACCTAACCTACAGTGCAGTCTAGAATCTATTCCTTCACGTTTACTAGATTTCAGTCTTTAGCTATTTCAGAAAACAACACATACATGCTGCTTACCAAGTGCTGCCCAGGATACAGTGAAAACTAAATGACCTCTTCACAATACATTAATTTAGCACATAGCCTCCAAATATCATCTAAAAATACATAAAATAATTTACCATTTTAATCCAATTGTCATTTGTCACTCTGGAAATGAAAGGTAACATTGAGTGCATTGAATTGTGGGATACAGTACTATGTTGTGGATATATAATACGGCATAGTATACTCAGAGATGGGCATAACTACATAGAAATGTATTTATAATACAAAATACTGTGTGGAAAAAATGTATTTAAATTCAAATACAGTATTTTGAAAATAAACAAAATACATGTGAATAGCGATTCAGTGCAGGTATCCCTATTAGGCTGAAATCTATCTGGGCCCTTGAATGGCAAAAAGCATTTTCATAAAGCACCATGTTTGTACCTATTTAAAATTTGAAATGATTACATTTACAAAATTAGCCTGCATAATAAATAAAGTAATGGTTGGTGTTTAATACAATCGTTAATTAAAATATGATCGTAAATAAAATATTTAATGAATTAAAAAACATATAGACAGTATTTTTCAATTTTTCAATAACATATGTTATCTTATTAATCGGTTTTGTTCTAATGTCACAAGTCACAATTTCAAGTTTACTGGGTTTAACTTGATTATTTGGTTAGGGTTTAAGAAGTGTACTTAAAAACTTTTTCACATGTGTCCTCAAAATGACCCTAATCAGTTTATATTTGAAGAAATTCATTTATTCACAAACTTCTCATGAGATGAGTGTTTGAAAAATTATTTGGCAAACTACTTCCTCTCATCGCTGCTTTTTGATTAAATTACTCAGAGTCGCCCTCTGTCGTTTCATGGTGCTTTCACACTTGGTTCGATAGCGTAGACTCGTAGTTCGATTGCGCCCCCCTTCCCCTGTCCCCGCTGGACTGTGTTCATAATATACTATTTGGGTCCAAACCGGGGTGAGTTGCATCATCAAAGCAGCAGCTGTTTACCCTGTTGCTTGGTAACAACGGCAAGAAGGTGGCAAAATGAATAGCGTTGCTCACCTCACTTTTATATTTTAGTTTTTGAACAGTTGGTTTTGTTACCAAAGCTTCAGTATGTAATGGCACTTGCGTCTATCCACCGTGAATGTACTGCAAATGCTCTAAAGAACGCTGAAGACGAGCAGAAATTAGATCTACAGTTCTCTGCTTGCAGTAGCTATGTCAGTCACACTTGTCAGGAAAATGAGTGAAACACACATGAAACACACATTTTTATCAAATCATGTCATAAATAGCCGTACCAGAGTTCTCCCCAGCCACCTTTTTACGCGGACTCGGGTACGGTTCACAGGTGTGCACCAGAGTTCAGAAGAGAGTGTTCACATCATCTAAACGAACTGAACTCTGACGTCAATTGAACCCGGGTGCGCACCAAAAGTGCTAGTGTGAAAGCACCTTCACGGAATTATATAATGGAGAGCACGTCAAGCATAAATCCTCGTAGGTTTACTGAGGAGCCCACGCAGTATGCAGGTTCACAGCGTAGAGCCATGCGAATTGCGAAAGTATAAACCAGACTTCAACTGCACAAAGCTAAAGAGAAAGCAGCGACTGTGTGCTGATTCCACAGCTTGCCATGTTAAAACGGCCTTTAACGGTTCACACTTGTAGTTCGGTTCGTTTGGTCAGGACCAAAAAACAAAAACAAAACATATAGTCCTGGTCCGCTGAGAGTTCACACTGGCATTTTTAACAGCAAAAGGCATAGGGATACGGTCACAACTTGATTGGTCGGCTTTTATGACGTATATTTCGCGACGAAGCTTGCCTACCGAACAATCATTTTAAAAAACCAAACATTTTATGCGTGTACATATGATTTCATTTTTACCAGCTGAGAACTCACAAAGAGCTCATAAAATGTTCAAAACAATCAAAGAAGAAACCAGGATTTCCTCCATTGTATGCAAAAACGAAGATCTGCTGCAAAGAGTCGGCAGTTCCGTCGTCTGTACCGACTAAAGGCCTTTGCACACTGAGTACGAAATTTTTGCATGCGTTTTTTCGTATTCGTGATCCGAAAAATTTGTGACGCACAGAGACCTTGCACACTGAGTCCGATGCGTATTAATGAATGTGTTACGGCTAAAACGCAAAAAAATGCAAAATGACGTCTTCAATTAGTGAGGATGATTTTTTTTTTTTTTTTTGTATGTGTTTTTTTGTGTAGAGAAAAAGAAAGAGGAAATATTGGGTCCATCCACACCTGCGATCTCGTTGAGAGGAAGGAGAGTTCCACCTTAATTATCAAGGAGCTGTGGGATTGTCCAGACCGATTCAAAGTTTACTTTAGAATGTCTGCGGCTCAGTTTGATGCTTTGCTAGCGATACTTATTAAAACCACATATTAAAAAGAAGACCACCAATTTCTGTGAATCAATTGATCCTGAACAGAGACTGGCAGTATGTCATGCGCGCACACATACACACACACACACACACACACGGTTTACAGGGACTTGGTGTGCTATTTTCGATTTTGCCGTTCGCTTACGGTGGCTCTGAGTTGTCAAAACGTCTCTAAAAATGTTTTATGGATGCGAAAAATGCTGAAAATCAAACCTGTTCCGAATTTGTTTTGGACAGACTAACGTTTCGGAGGCAGTGAGCAAGCACGATTGACATAACGTGAGGTTGAATGTATTTTTTGACGTGCGAAAATTTCGCATGCGAATTTCGGACTCAGTGTGCAAAGGCCTTAATGGGCAACACAGGTCCTTTGATGAGAAGAACCATTTACACCGATCTTTCTTGTGTTGTCAAATCAGCTTACTTGTAGCGTCGCATCTTGTGACATTACGTCCTGTTTTTGGTTCATTTACATGTCTTTGGTCCGTGTTGCATACAAATATCAATCAAACCGCACCAGAGTTCGTTTGGAAGCGTACCGTCTTTTTAGCGGTCTCGGTCCGCTTGTTTGGCACGCACCAGGCGCGCATCAAATGGCAGGCAATCGCACCAGGGTTTGTTTTAATCGAACCAAACATAAGGGTGCTTTCACACCTGCCTCATTTAGTTCAGTTGAATCGTACTAGAGTTCACTTCCCTCTTTGGTGCGGTTCGTTTGGTCAGTTGTGAAAGCAACAATCGCACTTGGGTGTGCACCAAAAACAGACCTAACAAGCGTACCGAGACCCCCTTGAAGATGTGGTCTCGGTACACTTTCAAACGAACTCTGGAGCGGTTTGTTTGTGGTGAGAACGTGATCCGACCTCGAACAGAACCAACTCCAAAAGTACTGATCACTTTTGGACTAAAACAGCTGCCATAGTCAGCTGCGCTGACATTTTGTGCATGACATTACCTGATAGATCAATGGCAATATTTTCGGAAGATGAGCATGTCAGAGTTAAGAATAATTAATGCACGCCTCCGCTTGAAGTGACGAGCAATGTGCTCTCTTTTTGCAGTGCATTAGAACGTTGTTTTCAAGCAGCATCCCGCTTCATTATAGAAATGTATTGTTTGCATATTGTTGTGAATACACACAATATAATAGATTATGGCCAGGGACAAAACCAGCCCGTGCAGTCATCCCTCCATTGTTGTGTTGTCTCTGTGTTGTTTGCTGGCTTTTCCTCTTCTGTTGGAATTTTCCCACATGTAAATTCTGACCAATCGAAAAGCAGTTTAGGAAAGACGCCATGGCCAATGAGTTATGTGGATGTTGTCATGTGCCTGCATTTTGGTTTGTTTCAACTGGTTCGTACCAAAGCAATCAGTGTGGTGTGAAAAGGAACCAAATAAGCTGAAAAATGCAACAATGTATAATAGTTTGCCCTTGGTTCAGACCAAATGAACCGAACTAGAGATGTGAAAGCACCCTAAGTCAAAAGTGAAGGCCTATTTGTCAGCATTCCACTCCATGCGCGCAAAAAACTGCAACGTGCAAGTGTGAATTTGAATTTCCTTACGCGGCAGTTATAATAACACAAATCACATCACACCCAATAACTCATCCACATTTGCTTCTTTTTCCACTCCAACATTCCAATTATTCCTGCCCACTAAAGGCTGCACAGATATTTTTGCTTACCCTGATAGGCCTATCTATGTAAACGATTTAGAAAAATTTCCATCGATTCACAATTTATATCATCGCTACGAATCTACGATATGTATTGTAACGACATGCAGTAACGTTGATGCTTCAAACACATTTGGCAAGCTACTTTAATCAACAAGTAGAATTTACCATGACATTTGCCTTATTCCAGAAAAGTTGCCGATCCAATGCTGGGTTGTACAGCTGCTGCTCACGTGCATGAATGTTGGGGTTGGGGGAGGGGCGTGTCTGGTCTGAACTAGTTGATGCATGAAAACAGCACCCTGATAAAGAGGTTGACTGGCTCAAAGTATTTTGAGTATTTTGAATGTACAAAAATACTCATCTTAAATGTATTTAAATACAAACTACATTTGAGCACATTAAGGCTTTTAAATACAAAATCGTATTTTGTATTTCAAATACGTTTTTTAAATACATGAATATGAAATACTGCCCATCCCTGAGTATACTGCAAGTAGTAGTAGGCCTAGCTAAGTAGTAGTTAGTAGTAAAGTATGTGTCAGGCCAAAGTTGTTTGTCTCATTATGGAATAATCCAACCAGATTTTTCAGCAATTCGTACATATTTTACGAGGTGGCTAATTCGTACGAATTTGTACAACCTCACTCGTACAAATTGGTACGATTTTTGCTAAATCGTATGCATTTGACAAGTTGGCAGTGACGGCGCTACACCGGCGCTAGGGGTGGCTATAGAATTTTGAATTTTTGTTTTTGTTGAATATGCCTATTCTTTGGCCAAACATAATTTGAAACTACACTTCTGATGCATGTGGTGTGTAACATAGCTGCTTTTATTTAAAAAAAATGACAATTTCTTTATGAAGTTAAGTTATTATTGGTCTAGCCCCCCCCTTAGCACCGGTAGAGAAAAATTATTGTGCCGTGCATGCAAGTTGGTCAATTCGTATGATTTCATACGAATGACCTAACCTCAAACCCCGCCCCTAAACCTACCCATCACTGCAGTATAGACAAATTGAACTGGTAAACATCAGTGTTTAACTAATACAGGAATCTAATATGATTTAGTCAATGCTTTACCATGGATCTAAGATGTCATAAGACTGCTATTGTCCAGCTGTTTTTGTTTATGCTTTTATTTATTTTGTTGTGTTTTAACACCCTTTGCCATTTGCCACAGCTGCCCATCGCATATCCACATTTCATGTTTATGCATGTGAGTGGAACTCAAGGCGCATGTCTGGGTGGGTCAAAGTAATCTATTAAACCATAACCTTTCCTTGCGTTTCAAATAAAATGGGGAATACTTCAAATGCATCAAATATTTAGCATGACATTTGCATTCATGTTCTTGACAGTGTTTTTTATGCTTTCTTAAAAAAAATTAATTAGCCATAGTAGAGTTGACATACTATGATTGTCCTTCACATTCTTACAATTCAGATTCAGAATATAAATCTCTAAAACACACACTGCAAAAATGATTTTCTTCTTCAGTATTTTGACTTGTTTTCCACCATTAAAACATCTAAATCATTCTCAAACCAAGATCCATTTACTCTGCCATAAAAGTGGATGGGCATCAGATATTGTAAATATTAGAGACCCCAAACTTGGTAGGATTTTCCCAAGCCTGCTCATCTACTCAGCTACACAGACCAGCATCTGTCTGACACCAGGTGGGACTATAATAAGATCTTCTTCTTTTTTTGGAACTTTGGAACCCTAAAGGCTAGAAACATACCCCCTGAATTTTTGAGTCAAGCCATTTTTAATGTCTATTTATACATTTTTCCACCATTTTGAATTTTCTTTTTCAAACCAAATTTTGCAAATAGCATCTATGAATGGTGCTGGCAAAAAGTCATTCAAAGAAGTTCAATTCATTGAAGCATTGTGAAAATAAAGGTGAATTAAACTGTATTAAACATTGCTTGTTTTTCATGAATTAATCTATATCTCTTAAATAAAACCTCCAAACTTAACAAACTTTGACACATAGACCACATGACTTTCTGAGTATGCACGTAATGTCATAATATCTCCAATAGGGGTGTTTTATACAACAGAATAACCTTAACAATGTTGTAACTATGATTATTAGCATTGAAAATTGGTATTGTTCTTTGTTGGGCAACATAACATATCCTTAAATATGACTAAGCTACATAAAAACATGGCCACCAGCAGCTAACAAGTACGTATCTAATTTTTGTTTATTGACATAATTCTATGTTCTGAGTTTTTTAAAACTCAACAAACATTTGCACAAAACTCTAGACCATGGTGACAAAAAGTTATAAAACGACATGCCTGTATCTTGTGTGCACATCCAAATTTCTCAAAAATGTGTACATAATTATAGAAAAAGGACACTGTAAAATGTGGCAAAAGTGTTCTCTCACTTGTCCAGCCAATAAAGCCGAAATGCCAGCTGTACATCTAACCATCTCACCTGTAACTCTCATTCTTATACAGTTTCTTCCAACCTGTTTGACCAATAAACATACATTTGGGTGCTTTCCTACCATTTATTATTATTATTATTATTATTATTATTATTATTATTAAATTCTCCTTCTGTCTGCCACAATTAATTATTAACCGTTCTGGCTGCTGCACACTGATCTGTTGTGTTTACAACTGTGCCAATGAGCGCTTACCAGGATCCACTAAACACTGGATTTTCAAAGTGTGTGAAGTTCCGCGGCTCCATTGTTGCAGTAAACTTGCAAAAAGTTCTTAAATTAATAATTTATAGATGCACGCTGGTCTGTTATTGCAGGAATGAACTTTACATTTTCATGCCCCTAAACATGTCGCAGAACAAAGCGAACTGTGCTTGGTTGCGTCACATGTGAGTCAAACGCTCCAGGTCTCCTTTGTCGCTGATGGTCCCACCTAGCCTCCCTCTCCCACCTCCTCTGCCTATGCTAACCACTTCCTCTGCCCCGTCTCCACTGGCTTCCTTCAGTCCCTCGGCTCCTCCTCTGTTGACTTTACTCTGGGGCCTCTTGCACAAAACTAGATAATCGATTTAGCCGGGATATCTTGATGATCTTGTCATCTGATTGCAAAATTTTGTACACCGCTGTCGTGTAAACTTACCCTGAAGGCACACTCACACCAAGAACGATAACGAAAGATAACTGCATATTATCGGATAAATTGTTTTGTGCAATAGGCCCCTGCTCCATGTTGTGTTTTGGTTTCGTTATCATTATTTTCCCTGTTCCTTTCCATGTTCATTCATTGTTAGTTGCTAAGGTTTCTAATCAAGTTACACACCTGTTCCCTGTTCTGTTAATGATGTCCCTTGTTTATTTAAGCCCTTCGATTTCCCTCAATTCTTAGACGATAACATTATGTTTTAAGTGTGTAATGCTTAAAGGAGTACTTCCGCACTGGGAAGATGAACCTGTATTTAAACTGGGTCATTTATGTACTAGAAATGTAAAATTATTTTTGAATTTGGTGCCTTTAGACTGAGAAAAGACAGAAAATGTATTTTTGTCTCATGGGGATAAAAGACAACAACTCCCAGAATGCAATTGCTTCGCTGCCCTACTAGTCACCCTAAGCACGGCAACTGGATTACTGGATCACTTGCCCACCGCGTTCATCTTCATAAAATCAGTTCAGTTAGAGACACTACAATTAAAAACTGAACGTGTCTGTTCAATATGTGAGTGAGCCGATTGAGTGTCACGGCACAAACGCAGCAGGAGTCAGATTACATTCATCACATGAGCTGAGGTAAGCGCGGTAAACAAGATGGATGAAGTTTGCTACTCCTTTGGCAAGTGCTTTATTATATTTTAAATAATAACTCCTGACAGATACCAAAAATTGGCGACAAGGGTTAAGCTTTTTCTGCTATTGTTGGTCACAAAATTGGTAGTTGCTAACATGACTATCCAGAGTTTTCTTCTGTCTTGCCCCAATGATCCTGCTATGTTGTTCAGCACATGGCTTGTGGATTTTGGAAAATTAACTCCAAGTTATTGACACTACAGGAGATGGCTGGCCAGATGAAAGATGAAGAGCTGTATTGCTTCACTGCCTTGGCACAGAGGGACAATGGGTTTTCTACTCACCTAACACAGGTACAACATATACGGATGCAGAGAATGCATTAAAAGCCAACTTTTTGCCAAAAGCTATCATAGTAGGTGAATGCCCGCCTTCCGTAATCGCTGTCAGGCACCCCACACGTTTTACATTAAGTTTTTGCTTTGCGAGAGTTCAGTGCCAGTACTAACAAAATTATTTACGATCAGTTAACAAGTTCACACTTACATATAATTAGATAGAGTTAAGAGAATACATATTTGGAGAGCTGTCCGAGGCAAGGGCTCCGAGCTCAGAATTTGGCCTGAACCCAGAGTACACCCCCCATCCAAGTTTGGGATAGGAATAGTTTAAAGTGAGGAGGTGGGATGGTGGAGGGATGCTGGAAAACTGTCATGAAACAAAGGGCAAGTCTGCTGCATCTCGATAATTGAGTTGATTAACTGAATGTGCGCCTCCCATTTAGAACATGCTCCTCCTAAACTTCCTGAAGTTCACTCTTACATATAATTAAAGTAAAAGTAATGCATATTTGGTGTGCTGTCTGAGGGGAGGGCTCAGACAAATGAGCAAAGGCCGACCACCAGATGGATTAACTAAAAGACCCCCCAAAACGATTGCTGTCCAGGCGGGTCCTCCCGGCCACTAAACAAGGAGTAGCGTAATTTGGATTGCCCAATCGGGAGGACACAAGCCGCTTCTTGACGGACTGGCCGATGAACATGGAGCAGCATGATTGACCAATCCAACCAGGGGCCCGCACTGCCTCTGTGGGAGCAGCTCACTACGTCAGGTTGACGGGCCCTGTCGGCTGATAGCGGAGTGTTTATATAGTTCTGATTATCTGTCATATTTTTCCTTACCTGCTTCTCCTGTTGATAAGGAGTTTGTTGCTTTTCTGTCTGCTACCTGTAATTTTATGTCTGCTACTGATGTTGATGCTTCGTGTGCATTTGTCCTGCACAAACTAAACTCCGTAAACGGATTTCTTATATTTGGCCTCCTTCACTTGACCTAAGGGACTGGATGTTGAGTTGATGCCATACTATAAACTGCGTCTGAAACTCAGACGCAGGGAGAGGTGTGAATCAAATAATGCCGTCATTATCTCTATTGGTGGCCAGGGATGGATGCTCAGGTTCATGATGTTGTCCATTCCTGCCACTAAAGACACACTATATTGCCAAAAGTTTTGGGATGCCTGCCTTTACATCCACATGAACTTTAATGACATCCCATTCTTAATCCATAGGGTTTAATATGGAGTTGGCCCACCCTTTGCAGCTATAACAGCTTCAACTGTTATGGGATTGCTTTCCACAAGGTTTAGGAGTGTGTTTATGGGAATTTTTTGACAATTCATATAGAAGTGCATTTGTGAGGTCAGGCACTGATGTTGGACGAGAAGGCCTGGCTAGCAGTCTCCGCTATAATTCATCCTAAAGGTGTTTGATCGGGTTGTGGTCAGGACCAAACTCGCTCATCCATGTCTTTATGGACCTACTTTGTGCACTGGTGCGCAGTCATGTTGGAACAGGAAGGGGCCATCCCCAGACTGCTCCCACAAAGTTGGGAGCATGAAATTATCTAAAATGTCTTGGTATGCTGAAGTATTAAGAGTTTCTTTCACTGGAACTAAGGGATAACCCCACACGATAATCCCCCCTCCACCAAACTTTACACTAGGCATAATGCAGTCAGACAATACCGTTATCATGGCAACCACCAAACCCAGACTTTTCCATCGGATTGCCAGACAGAGAAGCGTGATTGGTCACTCCAGAGAACACGTCTCCACTGCTCTAGAGTCCAGTGGCGGCGTGCTTTACACCACTGCATCCAATGCTTTGCATTACACTTGGTTATGTAACACTTGGATGCAGCTGCTCGACTATGGAAACCCATTTCATGAAGCTCGGCCACATGATTTTTGACAACTGTGCGCCTCAATATGCGCTGACCCTGCTCTGTGATTTTACGTAGCCCACCACCTTTGTGGCTGAGTTGCTGTTGTTTCCATTTGCTTCCACCTTGTTATAATACCACTAACAGTTGACCGTGGAATATTTAGTAGTGAGGAAATTTCACAAATTGACTTATTTCACAAGTGGCAACCTATCACGGTACCATGCTTGAATTCACTGAGCTTGTGAGAGCAACCCATTCTTTCACAAATGTTTGTAGAAACAGTCTGAATTTGTACACCTTTGGCCATGGAAGTGATTGGAACACCTTAATTCAATGATTTAGAGGGGAGACCCAATACTGGAAAAATAGTGTATGTTGCTAAGGTCATATTGAATATTTTACTCTTAACATCACTGTATTGTCAGGATTAATGAACAAAAGGATTAAGCTTTTTGAAACTCTACATAACATGCATGCAACAGGCATGATATAAAGTCTAGCATAGGTTCTCAGATACTGTGATTTCCTTCTCACACCACTGAATTCGCCATTAAATATTCACCTGAACAGTTTTTATATGGTATCATTGTAATTCTTGACCATCAAAACAGGGGTAGACATCACCTTTTCTGTGTTATCATGTTTGATTCAGGAGAGATATGATACAAAATACATAATTTGGTTATGCTGGAAAGTAAAATGGTTCCCATGGTGACCACGAGGCATTTTTGTAATCTGAAAATATTCAGGGCCCCAAACTGTACAAGTCTAACAAATTTCATGCTTTTATGAAAAATGTAACATTATTTTCACATATCACTTGGACTATAAGGGTCAAATTTTTGAAATTCACCTGATAACTTAGTCCAAGAAAGTCCTCCACATAATTCTCAATAGTCCGTTCACCTTGACAGAGACGTAGCAGGGCAACTGCTGGGTTCATGGTGGAGGTCGAGTATCCTGTAAAGGAGTCGACTGAAGCGAGTTGTAGTGAACATATGTGCAGTTTATTGAAAATTATCCAGAACAAACTAAACAAGACGATAACTTAAACTAGACTTAATGATTAACATAACATGATCATTAGGGATTGGTAGTTTGACACCCAGTTTCGACAAAGGTCTTCAGTTTTCGACACCAGTGCTTCGAAACTGTTCCGGAGCATTGCTTGAAATGAGCTCTGGAAATTAAGCTTCATTACCTCACTGCTAGTCACACCGGGCTCAAATACAAAGCGCATTGATTGTGCTGTCCCATACCTGCTAGCTTTTTTAACTTGGTGTATTGTTGTTAATTAAAATGCTACTTTTAAAAAAATGACGTGTGAATTTATTTTGCCTAAATGTAAATTAAAATACCATGAGCTCAACCACTGTTCCCCAAAAAATAAATAAATGTCCTTCCTCAACCACAAACTAGTTTGCTGCTTGTAAAGGCTGTCCTCAGCAGTCAACAGCTCACATTGGTGTTTAATTTCGCTCCAGCACAGCGGAACAAATAGTATTCTTGAATAAAAATATGTAATTGCATTTGTATTTGTGCATACTGTATGTGTTTCTTAACAATGTGTATGTTTGTGTTGTTTTTTAAGGAACTCACAAAAAATGGTGCAATCAAATAGGCCTAATTTATTGGCATATTAAACATTTAGAAGTTTAATGTGAGTAAAAACAAAGAACAGAAAGTCTTTATTGACATTTTATTGTGCAAAATACAATGAAATTTATTAAATATACAAATAAACCTTCCCAATGAACAAAACATCAGAATGACAGTTGGTGTAACCCTAGACTGAATTTATATTGACCACCAGATGGCAAGTGGAGCACTGTGTCAAAAGCCTCGAAGCACCAACACAGTTTCATGTAAAAGCCCCACTGCTTCAGAAGCTTAGTTTTTAGCACATCCCTAATGACCATAAAAGTGAAAAGAAACATGAGCTTGACATGACAAGACTTGATGCATGAGAATCCCCAACAGCAGTTACAGGGAACAATACTCAACAAGAGACAATAAAAACATGAGGGCTATTTATACACAAAGACTAATGACCAAACAAGGAAAACCTGTGAACAATCAAGGCAGAGAGCCAATCAAAATGTGACACATAAGACAAGGAACCAATAGGAACAAAGGACAAAAAAAGTGTTGTTTCGTTTGCACAAATGACTATACTTTCCCTTAAATAAGAAAATGTGGTAAAAGCAGCGGTACTAAGGAACTAAAGATGACATTCCTATGTCCTTTTAACGGTTTATGTAGACTCTTAAAATTCAATTCACATTTATTTGTATAGCACCATTTTTGTCCAGTGTATTAATATAAAGCAGAAACAATGAGCTCTTTTAAGTCATTATTACAAGTTGTGAACATAATGATTATATGATAACATATAGAAATGTAGCATTGGTGCATGCTGATTCAAAGTTTGCATTATCTGAAGTCCTGTCAGGAGTTAGGCATCTCTTCACAGGTGTTGGGGCATCTGAAGTCTTCATAAGGGGCTGGATCCAAACTGGAGCTGACATACTCTCTAGTTACCTCGAGATGGGCATCCCGAAAAAAAAGGGGAAAAAAACAGAAAAGCAAATGGAAAATAATTAGCTTAGCTGTTGTTCGTGACATTAAGCAAAGATAATCATGTGCATTTGATCTGATATACCTGGAGTACAAGGTTATGAGATGCATTATGTGAATGCTTTGCTATAATCTAGATTTAAACTGGGAGAGTGAGTCTGAGCCACGAGCATTATCAGGAAAGCTATTCCAGAGTTTAGGAGTGAAATGCAAAACCGCTCTCTTTCCGTTAGTGGACTTGGATATTCTAGGTACATCCAAAAGTCCAGAGTTTTGTGACCTTAAAGAGCATGATTAATTGTAAAGCGACAGAAGATTGGTTAAATACAAATGAGCTAAACCATTTAGGGCCTTATAGGTCAGTAGCTATTCTTTGTAATCGATACGGAAAATTGGTGTTATATGATCATATTTTCTTGACCTGGAGAAGAACTCTAGCAGCTGCATTTTGGACTAATTTTAGATTGTTTATTGAGGATGTAGGACAACCACCTAGTAATACATTACAGTAATCTAGTCTAGAGGTCATGGATACAAAATTTTCTGCATCAGAAGCAGATAGCATGTTCAATAGCTTAGCAATGTTTCTGAGGTGGAAGAAGGCTATTTTTGTAATATATGAAATATGATTTTCGGAAGACAAGCTGCTGTGTAATATAACACCCAGGCATTTTACTGTAGAGGATGATGTGACAGTTCATCCTTCTAAATGCAAATTGTATTCTAAAAGTTTCTGTGTACAGGTTTTTTGGGTCCAACTAGTAAATATAGTATCTGAATTTAACAGAGATCCTTGCGGCACACCATAATTTACTGGCGTTATCTTTTCTCCCGCCTAAATAGACTAAATGAAAACCATCTGATAGGTATGACCTGAACCACCTTAATGCCTGTCCCTAAATATAAGTGTAATTTTGTAGTCGATCTAAGAGTATTTTATGATCTATAGTGATGCAGCACTAATATCAAGTAAAACCAGGAAGTTCTGGGTACTTGGCCCATATGTTGTATTCAGCAAGCCGTTAAAAAAGCCATTTGTTGAATTGATGAACTGACTGAATGTCCTGATAAAATTAAATTTGATGCAGAATTTCTCTATCAGTACCTTTTAGTCCTCTTCATGATACTTGTGTTTCAATTATAAATGAACTAGTTGGGGGCATCAAATCAAAACAATTATTCTTATGAGTCTGTCAAAACATTTTTAATGAGGAACCAATTTGACAGAGGTCACACTTCTACCTTGCATTAAGATATGATTGCATCTTCAAGGCGGTTACTCAGTATATGTATATGATATAAATGAACTGTAATGAATGAATTTCTTATTTATTTCTCTTTCTCTTGACCAGGTCTAAAAACAAAGACACCGTGGTTACTAAATTATAGAGAATTCGAGAACTTTCAATCTCTAAATTATTGAATTGTCTTCCTTTGAAAGAGAAACAAACAGGGACTGTCATTTTAATGTGTGTAAAATACAGTTAACTGTTTTGAAGGTCAACAAACCAAAAACAGGGATGATAATGACATGACCAACTCAATCTCATGAGTAAAGTTGGTGATTACTAATTGCTATGAGAATTATGGACATGACATACATTCTCTAATTTGCCAAAAAGTTTTGGGACATCTGCCTTTACATGCACATGAAAGTTAATGAAATCACATTCTTAATCCGTAGGGTTTAAAATTGAGTTGGCACACCATTTGCAGCTATAACAGCTTCAATTCTTCTAGGAAAGCTTTCCACAAGGTTTAGGAGGATGTTTATGGGAAGTTATGACCATTCTTCTAGAAGCACATTTGTGAGGTCAGGCGCTGATGTTGGACAAGAAGGCCTGACTCGCAGTCTCTGCTCTAATTCATCCCAAAGGTGTTCTATCGGGTTGAGGTCAGGAGTCTAGGCCATCCCCAAATTGTTCCCACAATGTGGGGAGCAGGAAATTGTTCAAAATATCTTAGTATGCTGAACCATTAAGAGTTCCTTTCACTGGAACTAAGGGGCCAAGACCAGCCCTTGAAAAACAACCCCATTCCATAATCCCCCCTCCACCAAACTTTACACTTGGCACAATGCAGCCAGGCAAGTACCATTTTCCTGGCAACTGTCAAACCCAGACTCGTCCTTCGGATTGCCAGACAGAGAAGTGTGATTAGTCACTCCAGAGAACACGTCTCTACTGCTCTAGAGTCCAGTGGCAGCATGCTTTACACCACTGCATCTGACGCTTTGCATTACACTTGGTGATGTAAGGCTTGGATACAGCTCCTCGGCCATGGAAACCCAGTCCATGAAGCTCTCTACTCACTTTTCTTGGGCTAATCTGAAGGCCACACAAGGTTTGCAGTTCTGTAGCTATTAAGTTTTTAACTTCTGTGTACTGTGCACCTCAGCATGCACTGACCCTGATGTGATTTTACCTGGCCTTCCACTTCGTGGTGGAGTTGCTGCTGTTCCCAATGGCTTCCACTTTGGTATAATACCACTAACAGTTGACTGTGGAATATTTAGTATTAAGGGAAATTTTACAAATGGACTTATTGCACAGATGGCAACCTATCAAGGTACTACACTTGAATTTACTGAGCTCCAGAGGGCAACCCATTCTTTTTACAAATAGAAGCAGTCTGCATGCCTAGGTGTTTGATTTTATACACCTATGGCCAACGAAGTGATACTTTTGGCAATATAATGTATGTTTTAGAAATTAGTTTAGTGTTGAAATTAGTGCTACGATAGATCTGGAAAAAAAAGATTGTAGGAAATGATGGTGTTCTTGTTCATGCCAAACCAATGTGTGGTCAGTGTGAGACTCTCTTATTTAAGCCTCCCATGTAACCACACTCCTCTAATGCTTGTACAAAATTAACCCTCCAGCACTCCTCTAACTCCCCCCGCCTATCAGAGGCCATTTGGCCCATCACTCAATCTAACTCTCTCACCTTCTCCACTCTCATTATTCCACTGACCATGCATGTTCCAAAAACAGATCAACTTTTCATTTCAGTGCTACCCCCTACGTATGCTATCCCCTCATGCTCCTTGCCCACCAAATAACCCCCCACATCTTCAAGTCTGAGACGCCGAAGACGTTCAACCCCTAGACTATAACTCAGTCCTGCCAAGCCATACGCAACTGACTGGAATTTTGGGGTGTGGCGATGGGCAACTTTGACCAATAGAGCAGCTGGCAGCAGTATAAAACACTGCACATGTGTGAATTTATTCGCTCTTTCTGTCAGTCCATCACTCCTGTAAGGAGGGGGTCCAAGTAACGGGGGGCAGATTTTGTAATACAGAGAGCAAAAAGAGCAATAAAGACTAAAAGGAACGGACAGACCTGTTTAACTAAGCTTTTGCCACTCCTAAAGATCCTTCACCCCTGACAGGATGGAGGACGCGTACGCCAAGACCACGGCTGAATGTCTGGCCTACTTTTCGGTTAATGAGACCAGCGGTCTTAGCCCTGATCAGTTCAAGAAGAACCTGGATAAGTACGGCTTCAATGGTGAGATTAATGATATGTCTTAAAGATGCATGCAGGGAATAATAGAAAGACAACCAAACACTCTAAATGATAGAAACATTTATTTTTAGGAAGGAACACAGATAGACACATACAGATAGTAAAACAGAGCTTTTGGGTTTAACTTTTAAATAGCGAAAATAGTATATACATTTGCACAGATCTTAGACAATCTTGATAACGGATGGTTTAGTATGTTCTGAAATGTTCAGACTCTTCAGTGACATTTCAAGGAACATCAGTAGGTTGTGGCACAGAAGCTGAGATTGAAAATAGACATTGGCAGAGAAGGAGAAGGGAAGAAAGACAGGTGATGGCACAACGGCCTTGCTTGGATATTTGAGAGGTCTTATTAGATTAGCAGTATTTCAAACAGATGGGGGAAGGGAATTCTTAGGTGCTGGCTGAAGTTGGCCAAAGAGATCAGATATGTAACTGGAATTACAAAGTCATGATTTAAAAACCATGGCCACTTGTACTGAGAGGACTTAGCATGCACAAGCACTTTGTAAAATTCTAATATAACGATTCCAAGTGTTGGAAAATGTCCCTTGTTAGAAAATAGATTCCACATTACTGTTCAGGGTGTATGTTAATTTATTATTATTATTATTATTATTATTATTATTATTATTATTATTATTATTGAAATATTTCTCATATGTGTACTCAAATATATTAAAATATAATATAATTGAAGCTGGGACTGAATGTAAGCATTGCTTTAAAACTGTTCATATTTTAAAGTTGAAATATGTCCATTTCATGTCCAGTAGTTCCTGTGAGAAATACACCATACTAATACTTCCTGTCAAAAATTATTGAAATGCCTCCAGTTCCTTTTTTATAGGTTTCATATGAAATCAATAAGAAATGATTATGCCATGATAGCTCTTCTGGGATACTTTAAAATATTGGCCAGTCCAATGTTGTTGTGCTGTCTTGTATTTTGTTCAATTATTTACTCTCTCTCTCTCTCTCTCTCTCTCTCTCTCTCTCTCTCTCTCTCTCTCTCTCTCTCTCTCTCTCTCTCTCTCTCTCTCTCTCTCTCTCTCTCTCTCTCTCTCTCTCTCTCTCTCTCTCTCTCTGTTTATCAGAGCTGCCGGCTGAGGAGGGTATGTACAAACATATTGCTAATAAATAAACAACATGAGAAATAAACATGAGCTCATATGAACTATTTATCAATATAATTTAAAAATCTACTAAGTAAGGATTGAACGAAATCTTGTTCCTTTTAGGAAAATCCATCTGGGAGCTGATCGTTGAGCAGTTTGAAGACCTGTTGGTCAGAATTCTGCTGCTTGCTGCCTGCATCTCTTTCGTAAGTTACTTAAAAGTGTAAATCAGCAACCACAGAAAAATATCCATGTCTATGATTGAGATGTTAAATACATATCTAAATATAAATATCTCACCAACAATATATATATTGGTCCCAAAATATATTGCACATAAAGAGAACGTTATAAAAAAGACTGATCATTTTTAGAACCAAATAGTTCAAGTCGAGACCCAACAAAGACTGAGTAGGTTGTCATAGTGATGTACATACAAAACACTCATGTGATGTAATCAGATCTGTCAGCATATAGATACAGCATGTCACACTCTTTTAAACATACCCTTTAAACTTGAGTGGTGTGTCATGTAAACAGCTGTTGTAACATAGTGTTGGTTGCCTTACTGAACTTAATGCTGTAACATACACCACGGCCACGTATGGTCATTTATTAAGATACACATGCTAATTTGCCATTTTATTTAGCGTTGAGGTTATGTGCAAAGGTCTACATAGTACTGTGAACAGCATAGCATCAGCCTTAAGATATGATGGCAGTATTACATATTGCAATGTAGCATCAAACAGTTTCCTATAGAGTTGATTGATCTTGTGTCAGGAAGCCATACGGGTGGTGTTATTTATCCCATAGTTTTCTAAGCAGGAAAGACTCTGTAAGGTGGATGTTTGGAAGGTTCAGCGGGTATTAGGGTTAAAGGGGAAGATGGGGGGTATTAATGTCCAACCCCCACCACACTGCGCATCAATCAGCTGTTTGAATGACCTTAGAAGGAAAATATTGAGGTGCTCACAAGACGTGTGAAAGGGCGACAGGGTTTATTTTAAGCAGGACTCAAGTTGAAAACTGAAACTCTATCCTTTAAAAAGGTCAAGGGAGATGCATGAGAGAAAGTATAGGCAAAGAGGATATAACTGTAGGCCTGTTGTGCAACAATATTGTGAAATAATGTTTTGATGGGTTTTATTGTATGCATGCATTGCACAAGAATAGAAATTAGGCAACCAACCAACTGCATCATGATGTAAGAATAGCATTTCTCATGTTCATAAATAATATTTAGGGTTGGCCCAGTGAGCCTTTAAACTACTGATCAATAAATCAAGAGATTATACAGGCAGATGCAGCAACTTGTAAAATGTATTTTTTTTTATCTTCTTTTATAATAATTAAATAATTGCAGAGAAATTGTACTACACTTTGACTCAAGATTACTTTTTTTTTTACTCCAGATCTTTCTTCTCATAAGAAACCTATTATGACATAATACTTTGCAAAACATTAAAGTACAATTCTGAAAACATTTTAAGGAAGTTATTGCAATATATTCCATTGATGATATAAGAATCGTATTCTTTTTAATCTTATTTATTTCTTTATTACATTTTATTCTTCTGAGATAATTGCCAGGATATTTAGAGGACACCACCAAGCTGAAAAGTCTTAACATGATCTGCTGTAAAAGTGGAAATATTCTCCCTGAATGGATATCAAGAGCAATATGTATCTTGTGCTGGTCTGTAATGTCTGTATTTGTGTGTTTTTTAGGTCCTGGCCTGGTTTGAGGAGGGTGAAGAGACTGTTACTGCCTTTGTTGAGCCTTTTGTCATTTTGCTCATTCTCATCGCCAATGCCATTGTTGGTGTGTGGCAGGTAATGCACCAAATGCACAGTTATGATTATTGATTTTCATAAAGTCAATGCATAACTCATAGACACCTGTGTGCAAACCAAGCAAATGTCTTGTCTGTCATACAGGAGCGTAATGCTGAGAGCGCCATTGAGGCTCTGAAGGAGTATGAGCCTGAGATCGGCAAGGTCTACCGCTCTGACAGAAAGAGCGTCCAGAGGATCAAGGCCAGGGAGATTGTCCCCGGTGACATTGTGGAGGTGTCTGGTAAGACTCCTTGGTGTCGTTTAGTGTTTAGTTTGGAATATACTTTGCACAGTTTGCATATTTTCTGTATGCATAGAAACCCCTGATGACTCATTATCTAGTATCCAGTATCTCTATTACACCAAAAGGATTTGAAATTATTGTTTGGAGTGTTGAGGTTTATGCAGAAGTGATACACCCAGGCCAGGCCAAATTGATGTTGTCTGTCTATGTTGGGCCCTATTGGAACACACTACAAACCATGCAAGGCCAGTTTGATTGACAGAAGCAACAAGACATGAAATATTATAGGGCTACATACTGTGGAGTAAAGAAATACTCACAGCATTACATTTATAGCTTGAGGTAGCATGTCTAGTTCATTATGATAGAGTAATTCTCCATAAATCACTCGCACAAAGGGCACATACACTATAATCTTCGTGGTCTATGGCTATATATTCAAATCATATATATTTAGACATTTCAAGCTTTCTGTTGGTCTGATTTTTGCTTCAGGCTCTTTTTGTTGATGCACTGGTCATGAATCACCATTATCATTCCATACTGAAAACTCTCTGTTTCCTCTTCCCTAGTCGGTGATAAGGTTCCTGCTGACATCAGGATTACTGCTATCCGATCCACCACCCTTCGCGTTGACCAGTCCATCCTTACTGGTTGGTGCTTTTAACAGTGTATACCTATGGATTTTGATAATATATCTCAGCACCCAGGGCCAGCTTTTGGGGCCCTGGTTGAGATCATGAAATTTGGCCCACTAGTGTCAAAATGGTCAGAACATTAAAACTATATAACAACTAGTAATCTTTTTAATGAAAAATAATTAGTCAGGCAGCTATACTTTAGAAGCAGTCCCTCTGTTTTCCAATGTATCGAGAATTCAATTTGAGTAACGCAAATATTTATTATAGGAAGATGATCCCCATAATTACGTATCGCATTTTTTGGGATGCAGTTGGTCATTTCAAGTTTTTCTTTATTGTATTTGTATGTAAATATGCTTAAATTTTTGAACAGGTGAGTCTGTCAGTGTGATCAAGCACACCGATGTTGTCCCCGACCTTAGAGCTGTCAATCAGGACAAAAAGAACATGCTTTTCTCTGTGAGTATTCATCAATACATTCCTCCGACTATATACAGATTAGTTTTCTACCTCTCCAATGAGCTATATTCCTCCATACACACAAGGTTCTGGAACAAAGTTCCTTTCAGATAATGATAACCCTAACCTTGACCTAACCTTAACCCAACCTGGGGACCACAATTTTGCCCAGTAGAGAATGTGTTTTTGGAAGGTTAAGCAGATAACAAAGTTGTTCATACCTCAACACCAGGAGCAAAAATACTATTTTGGTAAATCATTAGTTTCCTCTCCCAACTATAGGGCACAAACATTGCTGCTGGCAAGGCTATTGGAGTTGCCGTCGCTACTGGTGTATCTACTGAGATTGGTAAAATCCGTGACCAGATGGCTGCCACAGAGCAGGAGAAGACCCCTCTGCAGGCTAAACTGGATGAGTTTGGTGAGCAGCTCTCTAAGGTTATCACTCTGATCTGCATCGCTGTCTGGATGATCAACATTGGTCACTTCAATGACCCCGTCCATGGTGGATCCTGGATCCGTGGTGCTGTCTACTACTTCAAGATCGCTGTTGCTCTGGCTGTGGCTGCAATCCCTGAGGGTGAGCATGATAACACGTGCAACACATATCTGAAGGTTTATTATGTAACACCCACTACGCAACACATTATGCCCACAAGAGGGCTAAAACCTTGTCCTTTTGTCTATACTTTACATGAAGCATAGTTACTATCTAAATCTATCAAGATTATCAATATTATTGACAGATATTAATCCATCCATAAACTCCTTTCCTCTCATCAGGTTTGCCTGCTGTCATCACTACCTGCCTGGCTCTTGGTACCAGACGTATGGCCAAGAAAAATGCCATTGTCCGTTCACTGCCCTCTGTGGAGACCCTGGGATGTACCTCTGTCATCTGCTCTGACAAGACTGGCACCCTGACCACCAATCAGATGTGTGTGACCAAAGTAAGTGTTGCATGTATCCACTAAGAAATAATGAAGCTAATACAGATATACTTTTATCTTAAAGGTGAAGTGTGTAACTTTTCCAGTGTTGAAAAACAAACTAATCTCAATTTACAGGTAGTGTAGGCAATTTCGGAGTGGCTAGCAATAATGAGCTAGCTTTGAAAGCATAAGATCCTACCCTCCCTTTAGTACGCTGTCCAAGCCCCCGTCTCCTCTAAAACACATAAACGTGCACACACAGCCAGAGCAGAGTCTACAAAGCGACACTAAAGATGCCATTAAACTACCGTATGTCTCAAAGTTCATAACATTAAAATAATAATGAACGTAAACAACTTAGAGCGCTGACCTGTACCACATGACTGCTGCAGTTTCATTTCTGCGTTTATAGCGTTGCCATCGAAAAGCATTCTGAGGACGTGAACAGCTCCCAGTAGAATGTCACGGGTAGCCATCTCTTAACTTATGGTAGTATGGTAGCTGGTCAAGTGCTGGTCCTCAGCTGGAGCTAGTTTCCACTTGACCAGCTTAAACCAGTTCATGACCAGCTAAGGACTAGCATAAACCAGTTCAAAGCAGCTACCATGCTTCAAAACATAGCTAACCAGCATTTGCTGGGGTTTTTTTCAACAGGGTAATGTATAGTATAATGTGTAAATAGCTGTAATGTTTACTAAAAATGTGCGCAAATACCTGTATAGTGAAGCTGTTGTCTTCTGTCGCGTGGTGGGGACGGACAAAAGCATGTTGCATGCAGCAATCTGTTATGGCATATTAAGTGCGCCAAAACTGTGTTTATTGTTTGAATTTTGTATCAAAACATACAAAATTTGAAAGCTGAGACTTTTTTTCATATCAAAAGTAGGGTGGCCAAATGTGTGAGAGTTGCAACTTCTTAGGCTAAGATAGCATTTTATACGTTTAAGCAGTCTGATTTGCTTAAGAGTTTGTGGAAGGTATTAATATATTTTGAAAAATGGCAGCTTGGAAAAGGAAGTAGGTGTGTTTGGAAACCTTTTTCTAAAGCACATTATTTTTGGGTGCTGCAATTGGTGCAGAAATTACACACTTTACCTTTGGACATAGAGTAGCCCTTTGCGTCTTCACATGTATACATTTATATTAATATTGACATATTATTACTTTCAAACTAAGATGAAATTGTGTATCATTACAGATGTTCATCATTGATAGAATTGAGGGTGATCACGTTGATCTTAACTGCTTTGATATCTCTGGCTCCAAATACACACCTGAGGGTGAGGTGTAAGTACACAATTAAACACTCCCCCTAAAATGCTCCTTTTTATTATCAGGCTATCAAACAGTTAAAATCATAAATGTTATCTTTTTCTCAGCACAAAGGGGGCGCTCGTGTTGACTGCAGTCAGATTGACGGTTTAGTTGAGTTGGCCACCATTTGTGCCCTGTGCAACGATTCCTCCCTTGACTACAATGAGGTGAGAGACACTTACTCTTTCATACTTCATACTTTTATTCTCTTATCTATTTTTGTCCCAAAAAAACCTGTAATCTTCCTTTGTGTAACAGTCCAAGAAGATCTTTGAGAAGGTCGGTGAGGCCACTGAAACTGCTTTGTGTTGCTTGGTTGAGAAGATGAATGTTTTCAAGTCCAACGTCAACAACATGTCCAAGATTGAGAGAGCAAATGCTTGCTGTAGTGTAAGTAGAGATGAATCTTCCAAAACATCAGTAGCCTAATGTAGCTTGGAGCTGATTGTTATGTAACTCAAATTTGTTTCCATTTTCATCTTGTGCAGGTTGTTAAGCAGCTAATGAAGAAGAACTTCACCCTGGAGTTCTCCCGTGACAGGAAATCCATGTCCGTGTACTGTACCCCTACCAAGGGTGATGCAGGCAGCAAAATGTTTGTGAAGGTATGCTATTGAACCATCATGTCTCTCACTCAAAAAATGTTCATGGTTTCTTGAAAGTTGCAAGACGTTTCATTGGTTTCTTGGAGGTTCCTTGCAAATACCATGGTATATGATACGGCACTATGGTGCATTACTAATCTAGTTTTTTTATGTAAGGGTTTAAGAAATAAATTGTCTCAAAAATGGTAAATATTGATGGTGATCTTCCCCTAATAATAGATCCATCTTCTGATTCTTATTTTTTTAAAATAGGGTGCACCAGAGGGTGTGATTGACAGGTGTGCCTATGTACGTGTTGGTGCTACTCGTGTACCCCTGTCTGAAAGTGTAAAGGAAAAGATCTTGTCCACCATCAAGGAGTGGGGTACTGGCCGTGACACTCTGCGTTGCCTGGCATTGGCCACCCGCGACACTCCCCTGAAAGTTGAGGAAATGGTCCTTGAGGATTCTACTAAATTTGCTGACTATGAGGTGAACATTAAATCTAGCTAAGAAGGGTGCCAACCCATGCTGGAGGCCAGCATCCAAAACATTCCATATTGTCACTGTCAGACGGAAACCTTTTATGTTCAAAACCGTTACTTTGTAGTAAATAATTCAGAGTTGGTATCGTTACTGTAAATATGGTCAGATACTTGAATGTTTCATTATTATTAACATTTTACCAAAACCAACTCAAACTACAAATATTTGTAAAACTTACAGACAGACATAAAAGGTGACCAACAGCACTGATTTATGAAGAAGAAAAAAAACTGACGAAATATCATCAACTGACGAATATGGAGATAGAGACAGTATGCTCCAGCTATGGTGGTCCAGCAAGAATGATGCATAAGGGTTAAACGAAAAGGCTAAACTACATACAATCTTTGTCTTGTTACTTTCTTGTCTTGGTCAGACTGACTTAACCTTCGTTGGCTGTGTTGGTATGCTGGATCCCCCCCGTAAAGAGGTTACTAGCTCCATTGAACTCTGTAGGGCTGCTGGCATTCGTGTAATCATGATCACTGGTAAGCTTTTTATCCATCCTTTTATCAGGCATCTCTTTCAATATTTTACTGTTGCAACAACTGACATGTCTACCAAATAACTAAAAAATCTAATAAAAACTGTAAACCCTCAGGTGACAACAAGGGTACCGCTGTGGCCATCTGCCGTCGTATTGGCATCTTTACTGAGAATGAGGATGTGACCGGCAAGGCTTACACTGGCCGTGAGTTTGATGACCTGCCCCATTCTGAGCAAAGTGAAGCTGTCGTTAGGGCATGCTGCTTTGCCCGTGTTGAGCCCGCCCACAAGTCTAAGATTGTTGAGTACCTGCAGAGCCACGATGAGATTACTGCTATGGTGAGACATAAGTACACTAGCACTTTACAAGCCAACATCCACAACACTGTATCACATGAAAATTTAAGATGATACAGTAATGTCATTATCTTTGCTCTAGACTGGTGATGGTGTCAATGATGCCCCTGCCTTGAAAAAGGCAGAAATTGGCATTGCCATGGGCTCTGGCACTGCCGTTGCCAAGTCAGCCTCTGAGATGGTCCTCGCCGATGACAACTTCTCTTCCATTGTGTCTGCTGTTGAGGAAGGCAGAGCTATTTACAACAACATGAAGCAGTTCATCCGTTACCTGATTTCTTCCAATGTTGGAGAGGTCGTCTGGTAAGAGTCCATGGCCTTGTTTGATACCATGTCTAACATTCTCATGTATGC
This sequence comes from Gobiocypris rarus, assembly GCA_023029165.1. NCBI lineage: Eukaryota > Metazoa > Chordata > Actinopteri > Cypriniformes > Gobionidae > Gobiocypris > Gobiocypris rarus. Next base: position 10,767,169 of record CM040920.1, read on the forward strand.
TCACATGCATTTGAGTACTTCACTACTATACTTGAGTATTTTGGGGGGAATCTGTTTACTTTGAGTTCTGTTAAAAAAAGTACTTGTACTTAGATATATTTACATACAAAAAAACATTAAAATTTTATGTAGACTTAAAAAAGTACAAAGTACATGTCATGCAACTTCTCAATTAAAGAGAAGGATGAACTAGAGTAATGTGAGTTTTATAATAATCATTGCTGTAGATGGATGAACTTGAGTCAAGTGTGAACATGGTTCATGGTAAATGATAGCCTGACAAGCCAGACCCACATCAAGATGTTGGGTCTGGGAAATCACCATTGACAGGGCTCAATCCGAGGGGTGGGATAAACGGTTGTCTTTCAAATTCCCTCTGATTGCAATTGGATAGCGCTACAACCAACCAGAGCAACGTGAAGAAGAGCTAGTTGATAGATTAAACTTTCGCTGTATCCGGTCGGCAAAACCAGAGTTCCAGAGTCGCGGCCGATTCGAAAGACCACCATTCGCATGCTTCTTTGTTTACAAGTAGCACACGGAACCGCCGCAACTCTGCCATCATTATGTTCAGCCTGCCCACCAATTCTATACACGATGTGATTGGCCTGACTAGAGTATGGTTTTTCTAGCTTGCAGATCTACAGAGAGTTGCTAGACTACACTCGCAGCAAATTAGATTAGCTGCCGCTAGGGTGCATCTAGATTTCTAGGCTAGATAAATGATGATTATTAGTCTAAAACTCACTATATTCAAATGTCAAACTACAGTAAAATCATCTGGTAAAAATGGTCAGAGCAATGAGAAAATAGTCATTTTGGACACATTTCAGTTACACTTTATTTTAAGCTTTCTTTTTACACTGTAATTACATTGTAATTAAGTACAGAGTAATGTAAAGTAACTGCATGTACTTACTATAGGGTCAGGATTAGGGTTTGGTTTAAAGTTAGGCAAATTTTTAAACTTTGAAATACTTCTTTTTTATTAATATTTTTAATTAATTTAATTAGTATCTGTACTTTATCTTAATTACAATTTCTCTGCACTTTTACACCCCTTCTCACACTTTACATTCTTCTCGTTTCTTGTCTTCTTTTAGTATTTTCCTGACTGCTGCTCTTGGTCTGCCTGAGGCTCTGATCCCAGTCCAACTGCTTTGGGTGAACTTGGTGACTGATGGTCTGCCCGCCACTGCCCTGGGCTTCAACCCCCCTGATCTTGATATCATGGGCAAGCCCCCCCGCTCTCCCAAAGAGCCCCTGATCTCTGGCTGGCTGTTCTTCAGATACATGGCCATTGGTGGTTGGTATCCTTGTTATTTCTGGGGAATATCTGCTTACTCGTACTCTCTGTGTGAGTTCTGTTAATCTAATGACTTGACTGTCCTCAGGATATGTGGGTGCTGCCACTGTGGGTGCTGCCGCCCACTGGTTTATGTTTGATGATGAGGGTCCTCATGTCACCTACTACCAGCTGGTGAGCAATATCTCCATCATATCATTATTATTTTAATCAAAGCTTCTTTTTCATATATGTTTATGCCTGCTTATTTCTCTTCTTGCCATAGTCTCACTTCATGCAGTGCCACGAAGAGAATGAGGACTTCACTGGTATTGATTGTGAGGTGTTTGAGGCTTGTCCACCAATGACCATGGCTCTGTCTGTCCTGGTCACAATTGAGATGTTCAATGCTCTTAACAGGTTACATCTTCAATGCAGTTTATAAAATCAAATATGATTTTGTCTTACATGAAGTTAGCATTTTCACATATATAGATCATTTGTTTTGTTCCGAAACAGGGAATTAATTTGTTACAATGTTACTTTTTCTTCTTGGTTTGGTTCACTTTCACAAGGCAACATTTCAAAGTGTACCAAAATGTGTTTATGTAAGTCACATGCGTGTACAATTGTCCGCTTATTGATCAGAGTTTCCTCTGCGTCATCCATCAAGATGATTGACAAGTTACTGTCGAACCACGCAAACAATACAAAAAAAGCTGTCATTCCCAATGTTCAATTATATACTACATTCACATTAATACTGCAGCAAATTCAAACGCTCTCTCTGGATCTCACAGCACTGTCTAGAGGTTAACTGTTTCAAGAAACGCAAACACTGTCAAGGCTTCCTCGGGTCATCATTCTCGATAAGAGAAACATTTTATGAAGAAGAGGGACTTGGTTTTCAACTGTGATAACTAATGTGCTCACTCACAGAATCAGACACTATTGCTATTATAGCACATTTCCCTTAATGAATTATAATACCATTTGGTTCGTTCGTCCGTTTGGTCAGATTGCTTTTTACACCTCAAGCGAACTGCCCCAGAGTTCGTTTGCAATTGGGCTGAGACCATCTCATTCAGGTGGTCTCGGAGCGATTGTTTTGGTGCGGATCTGAGCGTGACTGCAGGGTTCACATATGCCTAAAGGAACCGAACCAAGGGAGAAAACGCACCAGGTTCCTGACAAAGGAGCACCAAACGCTCCTTTGTATACGGCTTGTATATATCAGTTCAAGCTTTAGGTCGTCTTTTTGAAATGACGAAAATAGACTATTAATACCTGCTGATATAGACAGTTTTTACCTCACACATATACGCAAAACACACATGCTAGTTGGCCTGGTAGTCACCTGTAGTCCTTTTAGTGTGTGCAAGCGCAACTTTTTGAACCAAATGCGAGGAGACGACGCAGTCAGCTTTTGTCGCCACTAGTTCTTTGACTTTAACTTGGTGTGTAAAAAAACAAAACAAACACAAGTCGAAGGAGGAGATGCATCAGAGGAGATGCTAGTTACTGGAACCTAAGATGCATTACAATACTGTCAAGTTTCGGAACAGAGCTAATGTTACCCTGACATTGATGGTGATAATAAGGATTCTTCTCTGTGTTTCTGTGTCTGTAGTTTGTCTGAGAATCAGTCCCTTTTGCGTATGCCCCCATGGAGTAATGGCTGGCTCCTTTCTGCCATGACTCTCTCCATGTCCCTCCACTTCATGATCCTCTCTGTGGACCCCCTGCCTGTACGTCTCTCACATTTATTTTGTCTTGTTCTTTATATTTGACTGTCTCTACACTGGCTACAACCTTTCTTTTCCTATTACAGATGATTTTCAAGTTGACTAACTTGAACATGGAACAGTGGATGGTGGTACTGAAGCTTTCTTTCCCTGTTATCCTCATTGATGAGGTGTTGAAGTTCACTGCCCGCAACTACATAGAAGGTATGTTCTCAAACAAATGTAAATATGCATGTCTTCACATAATTATAAAATAACATGCATTTAAGAAGTAAACAAATTTTGTCAAACTACATTCATACTTATACTCTATTTAAACTTGCCATGTTATACTGTTTATGCTGATTTTTTTATTTCTTCCTTAAACTTAATTTCAATTAAAGTTTTCTATTAATTGCACAATCTTTTTCGACTTGGTTGCACTAAAAAGCTAGTTTTTAATCCCACACTTATTCTTCTATCCTTTACCTATTCTCTCACACTCTTTTCATTTATTCCCCACTAACCTACTATTCATTTCTAGCCTAAACAGTCCCACCTCCCAGTTTTCAAGTAACAGAAGCAAGGTATCCAATCCCCCTCTCAGAGCTGTTCTGCTGTACCTGTCTTTATAAATGTGTACATATTTCTATACTTGTGCATGTTGGGTTGGATGGTGCTGCTTTGAGAGAATATGTGCTTTTACATTAGTCTGTAATTAACCATGCATGGGGTACCTGTGAAATGTATACTGAACTTCTCATGTGTCTTCCTCAGTGACAAGGGTTTAATCTAGTTCACAGCTTGCACCAACCTATGATTGCATTGTCAGCCCAGTACAAAAACATCTGCATTTTAAAATGAACTTTTTTCTACTGTCTAAGTGAGAAGTTATATTCTACATCAAATACACTATAAACTAACTTCCATAATGTAAACTAACTATTTGTTAAATGGCATGTTACAGAGTGGATATGCAGTGGATATTTTGCCAACCATAACATAACCATAAAATATGATTAACTGAGAGGAATGTTGTTCCAGGACCATTAAGGATGATCCAGGAATGTCCTATTTTGGTAAATCGTGTTCTAAGAACATGTTTGCTTGTGTAATTCATGTTGAACTCAAATATATTATTTGGAGTTTCAAGATACAGTGTTGTGAATTGATAAATTAGTTTATAGTGCAATAATATGTATTGTAATGCAAGGGAATGTGGCTGTTGAGCTCCAGTAAAGAGTTTACTGTGATTTGTTTCAGACAAATGTTTTTTAAGCACTTGTTAATTTGTTTTTGAATTGTTTTCAATGTGACTATGACACTTTATGATATATCGGAATACGGTAAACGGTATTGTGATGCATGTATTTTGATACATATCGCATTGTGAGGTATTGGATGATCCCCAGAGGGTTTCACAATGACGTTTAGTGCTGATTAATATTTGTTGAACTTCTGTTTATTGAAACTCCTCTTTTTGTGATTCCTAGGTAAAGCGTGAAGTGTAAAGACAAAGATGTGGGAGTGAAAAAAACAGAAGATGAAGAAGAGAATGGCAAGAGAATGAATGAGGAAACATGGGAGAAGAGAGTATTTACATCTATTGAGACAGAAGCTCTCATGAGCCCATTCATAGAATGGAGAGCACAAAATTATTGGAAAATATAAAGAAAAACCACAGAAGTTTAGGAACAGAGATTAATATATAGGTCAGCCCTTCCAAATTAGTGTTTGAATGATGAATTGTTTTATTCTTAAAATGACTAATAAGTGTATTAAACATTTTTTGTTTGTATACCATTTTATAGTCTTTTATTTCTCTTCATTTGACGTCTACATACACCAGCGCATTTTGTTTTTTAAAGGTGCAGTATACAATCTCCCAATATCGTTGTTGAACACTGTTGATATTTGCAATTAAACCAAACAAACCCACCCTTCTTTTCATTGCTCTGCCTCCAAAGTTCACGAACACTTTACCGGCAGCTCTGAGCTGGCGTTGAACTATGCGGCATGCTAACAAGGACACTTAACACTGCATTCGCATCAGGTGCCATCGCGCCTCTTGAGATCAGGGGAGTGGGGTTTACCAGCACACCACTCACTAGCTGGCCTCCGTTACACATGCAATACAAGAGTGAATGTCTACTTTTCATTGCAGAAGCGAAGCAAAATAATGCTTCATGAAAAATAAAGCGAAGAGGACAAAAAAAAATTAACATACAGTACACAAGAGTAAATACAAGCAAGAGTTGGTTGTTAGTCACCAGCAGAAAAGCAGCTTTAACCCTTTAAGGACCTCAGACTGCACCATCTAGTTTCATGACAAAACTTTGTATTCACTTCATCTTTAGATTTTTAGAAAAATGGATTTTGCCCAGCCAAATAGTTGACCAAACAATGACAATCAAAACTGTCCTGTTAGGTTACTATAGCTAGCATTACAACAAAAGCATTTCTTGATTCTTTGAAACCGCATAACCAATGTTACTCACATATGGAGAAGAAACAACGGAACCTCTACGTCTGTTTTCAGGCCTTTCCACGTAGGTCTCTCTAGTGTTGGGAATCTTTTCTATTAATGTGGGTCCTAAATATCTTTAATTCCATTCCTTTATTTACCTCGCTCCAAGAGGCATTTTCCCCAATTAAGTCATGAACGTGCCAATTATTTGTTAATTAATGATAATTTATTGGATTCAAAAGGCTTTGCAAAACAGTCTAGCTTTTTCTCAGCTTTGAAGAGAAACATAAGCATGGTGATATGAATTAGTTAATGGAAGACACAACGGATGCAAACATGACACATCTATACAAATTGGTGAAGCAAAGGAGTCGCTTTTAAAAACTAATAATAATAATTACTTCACATACAGTGGCAGATCACCTGACAGATCTGGAAATATTGACCTTTTTTGCCTCCAAAACATGATTTTATTTCATAATGTTCATGAAACATGCAGATGGTTGCTCTGACCATCACATATCAGATGAAGTCAGTCAAACAGTTTTTTTATCCACTTTTAACTTTAATATTTGGTATGTCCACCTTTTGCAGAAGTTACAGCAGCACATGCATAGTGTCAATATAATTCCTCTGAGAACAACACTAATGTTATCCCATGCCTTCTGCAACTGAAGCCAAAGGCTTTCCTTTTTGAATGTACAATAGATCTGTCCAGTTTATTTTCCAACTCACCTTAAATGTGCTCGATGGGGTTGAGGTCCGGACTTTGAGGGGGCCAGTCCATCGTGTTTCAGCAGATTCCTTCCATCGCAGGTAGTTTCCGGCAATAGCTAAAAGAATGTTTCGGGTCATTGTCCTCTTGGAAAATAAATCCAGGCCCAACAAGACAAGAAAACTATAGAATACTAGCCCAGAATGCATAATGTTATAATAGAAAAGACCAAAGTGCAGATACAGATACAAGTTTTTAGATACAGACACATACACTATACTATACAGCAGCTATTTGTTTAATTATGAGGTTTGGAAGTTGCAGAGGTCCAGCCATTTCTGGCAGGGCCGGCTCTAGCTCTTTGGTTGCCCTAGGCGAGATTGAGTTTTTTTGTTGACACACACACACACATTATATATATATATATATATATATATATATATATATATATATATATATATATATATATATATATATATATATATATATATATATATATAAATACATAATCATGAAGGTCTCTAGAATCATCCAAACAATCTTACAAGAGATCTATGGTTTTTTGTACACTTAGTCAAAAGTGAAAGTGAAAAGGGAAAAATATCATATTTTATGATACTATGTCTTTTATGGGCCCAAATATTGAGAACCCTTCATCCAGTTTGGAATGGATGCGTTTTTATTCTAATCGGTCAAGGACCCTAATTCTTTTTATGACTAGTAGCTTACGATTCCATTATAATTTGGTAATTCAGACAAGTAATGAGTTTACATTTACAATTTATATTATAAAAAAATCACCTACTACAGTCAGCCATTGAATACTAATGGGACTTTTTTGTAAGATGAAATTTTTTCGTCAATCTATTTATTTATTTTCATTTAACTTTTTGATACACAATGCCCTGTTGGGCCAACTTAATGGCTGCACTTTGTTCTGCACCGTTCCATCACTTTATGACTTTATTTGTTGTGCTTTCATTATCAAAAGATTAAAGCAGCTTTTTGGAGTTTGCATTAAATGTTCTTCGGCTTTTATACACAATAAATTTGTTTATGAAAAAAGATTGATCTGTTGAAAGCTGTTATTTTGAGTTAGATTCTAAATGTTCTCCTCGTATTCATATTTGACATTGAAGGGGTGCATACAACATATCTGCCCACCGGCAACTATAGTTGCAGCACATTCAAATACGATTTTCAGGACAAAAAAAAAAAAAACCTGGGGAAAATAAATGTTCACATAGGACACTATCAACATGACTTTTTTTTTGTTGCATGAAACCATTCAGAAAAATTTGGGCACAAATGGGTTAAGTATTTATAAAAACTATACAAACAAAAATGCTCTTATAGTTACTCCAACACAGAAAAAGCAAATTATGACTTGAAGGATCAACTGTAATAAATTGTTCATACACAAATGCTAGAAAGAATGATCAAGGATATTTACCAAATATTAACTCCATAAACTGTGCCAAAACACTCTTAAGCACCTGTAAGGACACTTAAGCGAATTATGACCCATAAAATGGATTAACTATAACCTCAACAAACAAAAGTGTTATTATGGTTACACTGTAGGCCTACTTACCACTACAGAATTAAAATATATAAGTTATTGTAGCTCTATCCCTATCTCAAATTTAAAAAAAAAAAATTTAAGTTGTTTCTGGCATTTCTATTCACCTTCAAAATTGACGCAGCATTAAAATTTGACTCGTCTGGACTTCCTTATTGTCAGTGAAGTTATGTTTGTACTTTGTAATGCGTAGTAATACGTAGAAAACTAACTAGCTAGCTAATGATAGCTTAGTGACAGCAATGAAACTAATGCCGTCAATAGCTATTAGTTGATAATATTGATAATACAAAGTACATTTATTTCGTTTGACATCTTTATAGATGAGATGAGAAGACTTACTTTTACCTCTATATTGGGCTTTCTCTTTTTCCGTCCCTGTGCACCCGAGGGTTTATACCGCTTCATTTTGATGAATGCGCCAATGATGAGCACTTGCCTTACCTAACGCCTGGATGCCTATGATCGACAATACTCACCATCAATTCAATCTAATAATTAGATTGACAATTAATTAAACGTGTGGCTGAGGGGGCGCCCAAGGATGATCATGTTTAATAAACATTGAGTTTTATTTCGCTTGTTCTAATTCTATGCTTAATGGGAAGTAAGTCTAAGGGCGACACTAGAACATGCCCGCGCCCCCCAACACAACTGTCACCCTAGGCAACCGCCTAGCAAACGCCGGCCCTGATTTCTGGCCATGCCTGTATGCACATGATGCTGGATAGTATCAGTAGTCCCATGCAATTTGGTTGAGGAGATTCTCCGCTTCCATATGTAAAAGCACTTTGAGTGCAGAGAAAAGCCCTATATAAATGTAACAAATTATAATTAAAATGAAGTCCTTTACTCCAGGCTTATTTATGGTGGGCAAACATAACAGATTTTGGGCACGGGAGCTCCAGTTTGCGCAACATTTCCATTGAATTAGGTAAGTGCAATTAGTACTGCTCTACAAGTTCTTTCAGAGAATCCATACAACGCGATGCGATTCTCTCCTTAATGTCAAAGGCCAACCTACTTTCTCCTGTTGGTTTATAAATGTGGTACCCAGGTCCGCATCCAGAGGTGAGAGGAATACTCTAGACTGTGAGGTCTGTCACGATCACCAGATTGAGTGACCTGGTTGTTCTCTAGAGGGCACTCCACCCCAGACTATTGTCATTCCCTCATAGACTACATTTCCTATAACTCACTGCCAGGCCTCTCATTAACCTTCTTTAGCTCACCCTATAAAATCTAGTCAATTCTGTAATTTATGCTAAGTCTTGTACGTGTCTTCACGGCATTTCTGAGCGCTTCATTGTTTAGCTGTTCCCTGGTTTTGACCGTGTGGCCCGTTTACTGGATTCACCCTGTCTGCCTGTGTTCCTGACCTGGTATATGTTTGGATTGTTAACCTGTGTTTTGACCTTTTCCTGTTTTTAGACTTTGTGGATCAGCCCAATAAATGGATCCTCAATATTCGTGTCATGGAGCAGTTTATGACAAGGTCAAGTTCCCAGAGCTGCTTGTCATTGCTCAGTTGTAAGACGCACGGTTTGGGAATGCGTCTAACAGTTGCCATGTACAGTCCATCCAGGTCTCTAAACACGCAGAGAGTGTCTCCTGTTTCCAGCTGAAAGCATTTATTCACAGCTTCGACTTCCATCAGAACAGGTTGTAGATTATACATTTTCTTTAAAAGCTGTTAACTATAACAGTGTTCTGTACTTGAAGCCATGTTAAAATGCAGTATGAGAGCTGTTTTTTTTTTTTCACACAATAGTCAATGCAGTCTGCCATCGCAACCCAACAGGTACAGTTTTGACTTATTAATTTCAAAGGACAGCCCTTTTTATTAATAGTCTCATAATATTGTAGTCAAACTGCTAATTTGCTGAATGAGCGAACCAGTTGAAGGTTTCCCTAACCATGTATTCTATGCTGCTCGGAAGAAGCTGTATTGCTTTATTTGCAACAATGTCAATTATAGCAAACACAGTGAATAAGCTGAAGTTTGGGTGCATTTATATAGGGTGAAAACTGAATTGTGTTTTCCAACCATTACGCTGGCAGCATCTGTGGCAATGCCTGTCATGATCTGCAGGCCTGTCTGATATTTAAAGGCAACAATGTGTCTGATATGCCTTTAGCATCAGCATCTGTCAGCTCCACAAGTCCTTTTTGGCTGTCAGTTTGTGTAAATCCACTTGGGGTTCAGAGTATTTCTTTTTTACCTAATTTATTTCCCACATGTCTAATAAAATTATGTGGTTTTGTTTCATTAAACAGTGTATACTTTTTTTCTTGATTTACCCCGAAAGAATGGAGGTGAAATGTGACAACATGCCCCAAAGGTGGGGTCCATTGTAACATGTGAGGGGGCACATTGTAACATGACCAAATTACAGCTTAATTAAAATGTTACCTGATATAATCAAAAAAATATCGAAGACAAACTAAAATATTTTTTCAATAAAATGCACTTATTAACTTTTTAAAATAAAATAATTTTTAATCATTAAAAATATACAGATATAAAATATACAGTTTGACAACAAATAGCTACATCGCTAAATACAGCTATACGGCATAGTAACAAATATAATAATAATGAATAATTTCTGAACAATGATTCTCAGTCATTATTCACCCTTTTCTCATGGTTTCTCAAAAGAAAAAAAAAAAAAATAGAATAGCATAGTTTTAATAGGGGCTCATTGTAAAGCAGTGTTACAACCCACCCCACCTGCCCAACTGGGATTTAAACCGTGGCTCGTTTCTTCTGCTGGTTAGATCAGCGTTAAAGAACGATCTCAACTATTAAATAACAGATATAAGATTAAAATAATATCTGATTTGTCTTATTTTAAATAAACACAAAAAAAACTGTTAAAGTTTTGCTAAGTTTAAATAAATGTTCAGTGATGTCTTCCAAAGATTTTTTTTTTAAATTTTGGCGCAATTTTTTCTCCATAATGTTGATATGGCAACTAGTAAATACTAGGGCTGTCAATATGACACAAAAATTGTGCTCTTCAGAAACAACCCTGGTCCTGGAGGGCTACCTTGCCGATTTAAGCTCCAACCTGAATAAAACACACCTGAACCAGCTAATCATGGTGTTCAGGGCTTCTTGATAATTTTCGACAGGTGTGTTGGAGCAGGGTCTGAAATCTGAAGGACGGAAGCCCTCCAGGAGCAGGGTTGGACACCCATGCTCTATTGACAGAAATGCAATATAGCCTACATAAATGTTTTTATTGGTAGGCCTATATAAAGACCTTACATAACAAACCTTTATTTTTTTATTAACTTAGAATAAGAAATTTCTATCTACATATACCGCTGGCCCCCTTACAGTGAAGTCACCATTTTGTGCCGCCATGTTTCTACAGTAGCCCTAAATTGACAAACTGGGCTACAGAGCTCTAGCTACTCTCTGCTGTCCTCATCTTTATGCTGTGTCGGGCAGCAGCTTCTCTATGTGCTTCGAAAGGGAGGGGTGAGCGGTGGCCGTTGCAATTCGCAACCTTGCTACTAAATTTACACAGTGCACCTTTAAGTACAAATTAGCTAAGCTAAAGAATCTACTTTGTTACTCAAAAAAAGGCAGGTCCCAGACACTCAGTCAGACGTAAAAATAGGAGAAGGAATGAATTAAAAAGCCTTTATTTAGTATGGTTTAAATCATCTTTTAAAAAAATACAAAAGCCAACATGTTTCGACCAACAAATGGTCTTCTTCAGGGCAAAGCGAAGTTCAATCTACTTTGTTACTTTTAAAATCACAATTCTTTAGTGAGTACAGCTACAATTTGAATTAATATTCAAACCTTAGACTAGCATTTTGGTAGCCAATAAAGATATCGATCGCAAATTTCGGACCAAAAATACATCATAGGCCTACTTTTACTTGTAATTTAGTATTATTTCAGCAATGTAACAGTTATTCTTGAGTGCAAATTTTCAGTACTCTTTCTAATACTGCAGATGGCCTACGTCAGAGCTTTCATCGAGATACCCAGCATTGCTGTCTATGGAGAGGCGTTTCTTCTGAAACGAATGAGCATGGGTGTCCAACCCTGCTCCTGGAGGGCTTCCGTCCTTCAGATTTCAGTTCTGACCCTGCTCCAACACACCTGTCTGTAATTATCAAGAAGCCCTGAACACCATGATTAGCTGGTTCAGGTGTGTTTTATTCAGGTTGAGCTAAAATCTGCAAGGTTGCCCTCCAGGACCAGGGTCGGACATCCCTGCAATAGAGCCTTTATAAATATTACACACTGCACCTTTAAGTACAAGTAAAATTACATTTTAAAAAAATTTATTTTAAAAACAAAAGTACAGGTACCTGAAAAAAACTACTTAATTACAGTAAATAACACATATGGTTTAACACTTTCCACACATGCCAGGATGACGAAACTTTGTGTGAAAGCTCTCGGATTTCATAAAAAATATCTTAATGTGTCTTCCGAAGATGAACAAAGCGTATTTGGAATGACACGAGGGTGAGTAATCAATGATAGAAATAATTTTTTGGGGGTGAACTAACCCAAGGACCTCAGACTATGCCGTCTTCGTGCCAGAACAGACTGTATTCAATTCATCTTAATTTCTTAGATTTTAGAAAATTACATATTTCCACCTAGCCACATATAGTTGACCAAAAGTCCAAAACTAATAGTCTAGATCAAATATAAAATAATTTCAGTGGATACTATACATTTTTTATAACGTATAATTTCTTCTACTTCATACCTTTTGTAATAGGCTACACCACATTTGACACAGTACGAACACATTTATATATTTTTTATTTATTTGTTTGCCTCCATAAGGCTTGAGATAGAGCTCCGCGCTATCACGTGGTTTCTGGGAAGAGCGGCGTTTCTTCTGAAACGAATGTAACTGGCAGAAGGGAAACTGGCTGGATGACAATGCCAGAGTGGGCGGAGTTTTGATGCCTTTAGTAAATATGTCACATAACACCTGCTCATGTTGTAGTAAATATTCATTATTCCCCGGAAGTGATGTGGCTGATTGTAGGAATCTACCGCATTACAAAAAATGTAAATAAAATAATAAAAGAGCGCCGCACACATTACGTCACGTGGTACCTAACACTGGTGAAGTTGGTCACAACGAGGAAGAGGATTTTTAAATGATTTAACAGTAAACTTTAGCAATGTTTTTTATATGATGCATTGGCCTTCGGCATACAGAGTTACACATGTCACCAGTACTTTGTAAATGTAAAAAATATTCCGGATTTTCCAAAGAAACTCATGACATATTATTGAGGAACAGTGGAATGTGAGCCGCTGAGCGCCCCCTGTAAGTGAGTAGCTCACAGCTCAGGCCGCTCCACTGTTTTGCTTTCAGGAATTGTATGTGCAATGGGCTGGGCAGACTGTGATCTCCAGAACTGCTGACAGTAATACAGGATCGAAACTAAAGGTAATCGAAACTACAAACAAACTACATAATAATCTTCACAATGTTTGAGCAAAAATGCCGTTTTGTCCGCTAACTTGTTTATATAACGAAATATTAGGCTGCATTGATTTAGATGTGGATAGTTTTAGAAGAAATTGTTTTAATGATAAAATACATTGTTGTATCTCTATTTGATTTTTATTTAAGCATGTAATTGGATTGTACCTTTACAAAAGTACTGTGAATGTGTCTTTATAGAGTTATGGTAGGCCTATATTAATAGAAGGCTAATTCATGATTGCAAGTACCGACGAGTGGGCAGCCTAACGTCACCAAGCCTACCAAGGGGGGCACCAACCAGCGATTTCTGATTGGCACTAAATAGCCAAAATAAGGTTTAATAACCAGTGCGTATACAATTCATAACTATTGTTTTTGTCGAAAGATCTCTTTTTTATAGTGCTCAAAACGCATACATTCAGAAACTTTACTCACTTACATTCTATTCGTTGTAGAGACACGATGGGCACTCTGAGAGCAAATAGCTGACAATGACCTAAATATAAGAGAAGTCTCAAAAAAACTGCTGCACTGACAAAAAATGTGGTTTTGTTACGAAGAACCTTAAACAGGGTAATCATAACAGAAGCTTAACAAGAATATTAATAGAGTCAGAGATTTTGCAGACTTTCATAAGGTATTATTTAAGAACAACCATTATCAGGTTAAATTAACTTCCAGGTCAAAAACGTAGACTAAGCAGTTATGTTGGCTACTTGTTGACTAGATGCTCAAAATGTAAAATATTAAAACTGTAATCCACATTTGTAACCAACCTCTGGCCAATCAAAAATGAATTAAAATTTAAGTAGGCCTATTTATTTAATAAAGTATTAAGCATTACATTAAAATACACACAGATGGCTTAAATTGTACACATGTACCATACATTTGGGTTTTATAATAAAATAAAATAAAAAAATTGTAATAAAAAAAAACATGGCATGAGTGTTTAGATAAGCATCTGTCAATCAATGTGTTTTTCAGATGGCATCTGGAAGGATTCGCTCCACACGCCGTCTGCGCTCCTGGATAGTGGAACAGGTGTGTATGTGTCTGTGTTTGTGTGTAGTATGATGAGTATGACAAAGAATCTGTGTTAATGCAATCTTTCAGTACAAAAAAATAGATTTGATAGTATTTCATTGAAATAATGCTTCTTTTTTACTGTTGTTAAATTAAAGTTTATTGTATTTTTTTGTTTGTTTTTGTATCATCTGTGTTACCATGATGGTGTTTTGTATTTGTGTGTATGAAACATGCACTTTTTATTTAATTTTTATCTCAGCTTGTGGAAAAGCGACATGTAATATTTCCCTTTTAGTCAATCATTTTATCCCTTAAAAATCATCTTTGATCACAAAAGTTACATATTTCAATGTTTTTTTCCAGTGGAAAAAAAAAGTTATATCTTAAAATAGCTTGACTGTAACTCTGCACCCTTGCTTCATTTAATATAGATCATGAATATATGAGGATATGCAAATTATCCCCACCTCCACTCACTCACACCAGCTCAGAGCTCCACTTGGTTAACTTTACTGTAGTAAACGCTGCATGATAGCAAGTGGAAATACTGATTTAATTCAGCCATGTTTGAACCAGAAACTGATTCAGAAGAAGAGGAAGGGTGAATTATACAGGTGTGAAAACACCTTAAGACACATTTCTGTCAAGACCACTATCATCAAATATGATTGACCCTTTAGTTACTGTTGCTATGTCCGACAAGCCATCTCACACCATACTAGTGTTGTCACGACGATACCAAAATTATGACTTTGATACAATACCAGACTAAAATACCTCGATATCGATACCACGGTCAAAATACCACCCAGTAAAAGTAATTGAATAATATGACAACAGAACTTATTAATCATAGTCTTATTTAATTTTTAAAAATAAGCTAAAAAGGCAAATTACAAACAATATGACAAAAACAGTGCTTTATTTTTCAGCTATAGGTCTATTTAACAGTAGGCTATAGCAAGTCAAGAAAGAAATAAAAAAACTGCTTAGTCTTCACTCAATAAATTAACTATACACTGATTCTTAATGAATATATTAAAATTATTTAGCCAGTCATGGGGTGGTTTTCTTTTTTTTTCATTGTTGTTTGATTAACATTAATCACACAGAATATTAGATCCGGCTTAACACTGATTCAATTACCTCAACTGTACACGTTCACTAAAGACACCCCCGACTGTGTTTACCTGAATACTCACAGGATGTGCATTTTTACATATTTTTGACCATTGAAATCCATAATCCGAAAGAACTGAATCGCGATCGCATGTTATCTGAAAGGCGTGTGCGCTTCAGATCAAAGTCCGGCAGCGCGAGCACGTCCCGCGCCGCGCTATATTTTCTCATGCGTGCATGTTTGTGTTGCTTTCTTTGTCATGCGCTGCGCGTGTATATTTAACTCTTCTGCTTCCAATGTTTAGTGAACGGTGGAAACAGAGCTCTGCACACACATCCTGACTCCTGCTGTCACTCATCGAAGCAAATAAATACAGCTCTTATTAACGCGCGGTCCTTCTTAAAGTACCGGAAGGCTACTAATAAAATTCCATGTCGTACCGTTTGTAATAGCAGGGTATCGCAATACTTTTCTAGTACCGGTATATCGTGCAACACTACACCATACACATGCTCTCACGTAGAGAAAATACATTGCGGAGCAAAGAGGAGACTGACAACATGCTGATAAACAAGACAGAGCAAGTTAATTTTGATATGAAACAAAGTCTCACTTTCAAATTTTGTAATTTTTAAAGAAATTTAAACGATAAAAACCGTTTTGTGGCTCCCTAATGTGTTGAGATCGCTGTAGCGCCTCAGTTAATGCTGCTCGTGAACCGATCATCTCTTCCTTCTAGTTCATTGATAAGCATCAAATAAACATGAATGAACACTAAAAGAAATGTTGTTTCAACCACGGAAAGACGTCAGTACACACCGTTTCAAGTTCAAGTCCACCAACGTTAATCTACTAACTCTCCTGACTGCTTTGTCGGACAAAACGGCAGATTCGGCGATGTGATTGGTCAGATTGCCTGTCAATCAAACTTGTGGTGAAGGGTGAATTAGTATATAGCTTGGATTGGCGGTATGGTTCTGGGTAAGAACTCCATGCGCATCCATTAAGACTAGCATGGATAAGAGAAGGGAGAGCAGCAATAACCTCCCTTATGGTAAACAGAACAGAACCAACATAATGTATTTCAGATATCATTAATGTCAATATTTAATGTACAAAAATAATTTGGGAATTTAGTCTGATTCAAAGGGAATCAGAATACCAAATCCTGACTGGACGAGAGGAGGAGCTGGGGATGGAGGAGGGTAAATGAGCTCTGGAAAAACGTGATAGCTGCTGATAATACTGAAGGAGCTTATACTGATAATACTGATGCAAATTTGACTAACGTGACCTGCCAGAACTGATGCTACGCTTGATATACATATCAATATTCACCCGCTATATTGCTAAATATATAAAATATAATAAATAAAATATAAATTAGTGGTGGGCATAGATTAATATTTTTAATCTAGATTAATCTCACTGTGTTCTTGAAATGAATCTAGATTAATCTAGATTAAAATGGCTCATTTGAATTCTGCCGAAGGCATTCAGAATGATATGTGTGCTACCCGAATAATGACTGGTGCTTTTGACCAGCCACTTGGTTCGATTGCCTGGACCGAACCGGGTTTGATTGCTCCCTGGACCGTGTTTATATTATAGGCTATTATTTGGGTCCAAAACCAGGGTGCGTTTGCGTCATCAAAGCAGCAGCTGTTTACCCTGTTTTTTTTATGGCCCGATAACAGTCTCACGTTAACGCAGCATTTTAACGCCGATAACGGCCCACCACTAATATAAATATATATACCGGGATAACCTGGCTTCTCTTGAGTCTCCCCTGCTTCACAGCATAGTTAATGATATGCTAAAGCCCGCTCACATGTTGACGTGATTGGTTACAACATAGTTTGTGACGTAAGAAACACCAGCGATTTCAAATCCTGCTTTCGAGACGGCTGTTTTAAGGAAAAAATTATCAGCAATAATGTGGTCTTAAAGCATATTAAAAACACCACATAGACATTTAAACAATATTAAAAACTTGGTTAAAAATATAGATTTGAGTAATTTTGGTAATGAATTAGTAATAAAATATTTTAGTAATTTTGGTGAATTAAATATATATATATTTTTTTACTGTAAAATTCTCCAATCTCTAAAAATATAAAATGTTGCTACCATTTTTTTTTTACAGTAAAGTTCTGACAACCTTTTTTTTTACCATATATTTCACAGATAATGTTTTATTTATTTATTGTTATGTGCAGGCAGAGTATCTAGCTACCTAATATTACATTAATAATAGCAATTATAATAGTTTCTCTCTTTTGTGTCCTTTGGGATGTAGGTAAACAGTGGGAAGTTTCACGGCCTAGTGTGGGACAACACAGAGAAAACCATGTTTCGTATCCCATGGAAACATGCAGGAAAACAAGATTTCCGAAGTGAGGAAGATGCAGCTATTTTCAAGGTGCAAATATTTCACTATAAATATCACATTATACAACAATTCACTGTGGAATTTTGCTGGCTAAGCACTGGATCTTTTCACTGTCTAATCCTTTTGTTCTTCTAGTATTGTATTTTTTTGTTTTTTTTCTGTCTTTTGTTGTATTTCTTCTCGAGTGGTTCTTAAAAACAACTTGCCAAGTGTGTGACAATGACTTCAAGACTTGCACAATTTATATATTCATAACTGAGGATTTCTAAATGATTATATGTTGATGATAATTCAATTTTACATTATTAATTATAATTAATTTGAAAGTTAGTTTGAGCAGTAATTATTGTAAGCATGCAAGCCTTTCAAAATTTGTTTTCGAAATTTTAATTTGAACTTTTCCGATGAAAGGCTTGGGCAGAATTTAAAGGGAAGCTTTTGGAGAATGGAAATTCTGACCCTGCATCATGGAAAACTCGCCTTCGGTGTGCCCTCAACAAAAGTCCAGAGTTTAGTGAGGTCACTGAAAGATCACAGCTGGACATCTCAGAACCCTACAAAGTCTACCGCCTCGTACCACTAGAAGAACAAGGTAACCAATGGATGTGGAAACATTTCTTTGTAATATTAGTGTTGGCAACTCTCACGCATTTTACACTTTCAGTCTCTTTCTCTTGCTCTCACGCAAAATAAATTCCTAAATTTGCTCAAAAATCCCTAGCATTTTCCAATTATAATTGGGCTTGACTTGTCTAAACCAAGGGTTTCCAGTTTTGGGCCCACTATCCAGTAGAGTTCATTTCTATCCCTAATAAAATACACCTGTCTCAGTGCATGCATTGTTTTAGTTTGGCAGGGTCACCACTAGCTTATCTTAGCATAATGAATGGAATCCTATGTTGCCAGTTAGCATATCCCGAGTAAAAGTGATCCAAAAAAACAAACTCAACTAATTACTTTTTGTGGCCTGCTTCTTCACAACGAATACAAATAGCGATGCAGATTAAGACTAGGCGATTTCCTAGACAGATATTAACTTGGGACTATAATATGGGGAAGCACAGCCGAAGCACTGCTACTTGGGCGCAGAGATATCACGCAACGCATGCACAACATACGCCGGTATGTTGACGGAAGTTTGGGGATTTCATGTGTTGCGTGATATCTCGCCTGAACTTCCCCATAATATAATCCCCCATAATATAGCACTGAAACAAAAATGCATTTGCCCACATATAAATGAAAGATGTTGAATAAGCCCTGTTTCTAAAAACGGTGGAGTGTTCCTTTAATTTGGGCAGGTTACCACATCAGGTGCTGTCAGAGTGATTGTGTTGTTTCATGCACTTGAGAAAGGCTTTCCTCAGCACATAACTCTTATGCGCATATGTACACATCACCGATCAGCAAGAGAGTGTTTACTTTTTTCTAGTAAGAAATCTGTTTGGCTGGTAAATTACCTGAGACTCCTCTATCAATTAATTTATTAATAAAAAAAAATATTTAAAGGTTAATTTAAATAAAATAAATGCTGATTAAAGTTTAAGTATTTGAGTCATTTGCCAATTATTTCAATATAATATGTTAGCAACCCTGATACAATCAATCCAACACGAGTATTCATTACTAGGGATGTCACAAGATGGCTAACTAACTGACTCGTCATCCATCAACTGACTATCTTGTTAGTGAGGTTGACTAGTTAGTTTTAAACAAGTTTGTAAGATGTCCTGTTGTCTGTTTGTTCTGTTGTGTTCTGTTTTTTAGCTTTCTTAAACATCAAATAAACACAAGCCGTACTACTGATTGATTATAAAACAAATTGCCATTCATAGTTTTGCACATTCCTACAACTTTCATGAACAGCAAAATGTCTACAATAACTGCAATAGTATGTAAAGGAATTACTTTTTGTAATTATTTAGTTTGTTTTCTTCTCATCATAGGAGTGGTAAAAGTAAAAAAAGAGAACGGACAGAAAGCAGTGAAGAGCAGCAGGAGGAGACGCAGCGAATCCGAGCATGATCAGCAGATTGAATGCAAAAAGATCAAAGAGGAGGTTGTTGTGCTCCAGCCCATCAACATGGTAAAAACATCCAGCACATCATAGCTAATCATTGTGGAGCTATGCTGTTCAAACTATATTTAAGATGCAGTTTGCAACACGTATGCTAAATAGCAAAAGCCTGCCTTACAAAAGCATTGAACACAGTCAAAAAGCCACTGAGATATGCATTGAAACACATTTTACATTCCACTTTTTAGTTTTGCAATGCAAAGCAGAGAATGAGTCTATAATTAATCAAGCACTATTTCCACTTCTGATCTTAGAGTGCACAGGAAATTGTCCCACCCGCAGCAAGTGAGATTACATTTCAAGCAGGGGTGCAGACAATCTTCGTTAAGAGCGACAGTAATTATCAGATTTTACTCTATACATTTTCAACTTGGTTCTTTTGTGGATAATGTCGATGTTAATCATGCAAAGTGGTTGAATAACTTATTATTCAATACTTTCTTGAGGTGCTGAAGATATCCAGTTAAACTTAACAATTGAAGCAGTGCCTTTGTCAGAAGAAAAGCGAGGTAATTAAAAATAAAATTTAATTCATTTATTGATCAGAACAAATCTGGTCTCTCGATTGTTTCATGTTTAACCATACTATCAGCAGAAGTGTCTAAAAACATTTTTGTTCTTTCAGTGCTGAACACTTTCCACATAACCGTGCATTACTTTGGTCAGGAGGTTCTGCGGCGAGAAGTAAGGGGTAACGATGCCCGAATCGCTTACCTGCCTCCGTCACCTATCCCTCCGTCTCCACCGTCTCTGAGCGGCACCGGCTTCCATCGAATCCCTCTCCCAGACCCCCCATCAGACATGGTCGCCGACCCCAGCCTTGCCCCGCGATTGAACGATCTTAACAAATTGCTGCCCTTCATGGAGCGGGGAGTAGTGCTGACCTCGACAGGAGGGGGAATCTATGCCAAGCGCTTCTGTCAGGGACGGGTGTTCTGGAGAGGACCGCACAACACCACCACAGAACCCTGTAAAATGGAGAGAGCAAGTGAGCCAACCCAGCTGTTCAGCATGGATGTATTCAGACAGGGTAAGTGTTTCACAAGCATATATTTTGCAGTGGAAAACCCAGAATAAAAAATTACTTGAGTGGTCAACTCAAATTTCTATGTTCCCTATAGTGCTGGGCGGTATACCGGTTCATACCGAATACCGGTATTTATTTTTGTTATTATATGAATATGTATTAATCCGCAATACCAGAGTATGTCACTTAACGTTCGGAACGTCCCTCATTTTGGCAGTTTTGTTATATAGGGTTGGATTTTTTAAATGCTTAAGGTGCCCTCAACTCTCTGTGGTCATATTTTATGTTTATGTGTTTAGTCTGTATTTTATTTATTGTTGTCTCCCCACAGCATCATTTTGTGGGGCTTTGCAAACCTGTATTAACTCTAGTGTGGAATTTTTCTACAATATTCACTCATCATGACAGTAAAATACCACAGACTTTCTTTGATCCAATGTGTGGGAGATCAGTCTAACAACATAATAGATAGGTAGAAATGTGTTGAATCCATATTTTAGCTGTAAAATTTAATGTTAAATCATTAGGACTGCAGATGAGTAGAACTAAGGGCACAAGTCAAGTCATCTTCATTTAGTATATAACACAGTTTACAATATAAATTGTTTCAAAGCAGCTTTACAGTGGTAATAGGAAATGAATGGAAGAGACATTGTTTTGGCTGTACATCAGCTCTAGAAAAAAGTTATTATAAAGCTAAAGTACATTTTTGATTGATTCATTTCTGTTGTAAAAAATCATTAGTTATTTACTTTGGGGCCACTTATACGGCACCATTTTCAACAAAAATAGAAAACTCCCAATGTGTTCCGGCCACTCATCTGCACGGCAACAGTGTTTGGTGGCTAGAGAATGCAAACCTTGAGACAGGTTTTCAAATAGTTTTGAAAACCTAGCTAGCCTTGATGCCAGCCGAACCTAGCCCCGCCCACAACATTTGAGGTTGGGAAGTTCGTTCTGGAACTTCCCAACCTCCGTTGTGGCGCAACTGTGCTCGAACCAGTGCTGTTCAGACCAATCAAATTGTCAGGGTGGGCTTTATATGATGATGGACAGAGAACGCAACGTAATCATCCACTTTTTCTATGTCTCTCTTATCTGACACGCTCAGTTGAGGGGTGAGTTCTATTCGAACATATGTGCACTGCAGAGTGGATTTAAAAGTTTATTTCGGCATCTCAAAAGAGATTCCATCGAAGCAGGTGTGTTTGAATGCGGCTGTTCGTGGGTGAAAAGTGCATGAGGCGCAACAGTTACAAGTCAACTATCACGATTACGGGTTCAAAAAGATACAAAGACATGTTACAAAATTACATTCATTTTCATATTAAACATCGCAACATACATTTATCTTTCAGTTTCGAGCTTTTGAATTTGACAGATTAGATTAAGATTAATATGTATGTATTAATATGATTAAGATAAATATGTATTAATATGTACGTTTTTTAAATTTGATAAAATGAAAACTAAAAGACTTTCAAATCACATGAGCCAATATTTTATTCACAATAGAACATAGATTACACAGAAATTTTACACTTGTATCCACTAATTGAGCTCATTTCAAACTTGATGCCTGCTACAGGTCTCATAAAAGTTGGGATGGGGGCATGTGTAGCATCTCCTCTTCTTTTCAAAACAGTTTGGAGACGTCTGGGCATCAAGGTTATGAGTTTCTGGAGTGTTGGTGTCGGAATTTGGTCCCATTCTTGCCTGAAATAGGTTTCCAGCTACCGAAGAGTTTGAGGTCATCTTTGACATACTTTTTTGTTTAATTATACACCAGATTTTCTCTATAGGCGAAAGATCAGGCCAATTCAACGATGAAGCCATGCTGTTGTAATAGCTGCAGTATGTGGTTTTGCATTGTTCTGTTGAAATACACAAGGCCTTCCCTGAAATAGATGTCCTCTGGAGGGGATCATATGTTGCTCTAAAACCTTTATATACCTTTTAGCATTCATAGTGCCTTCCAAAATATGCAAGCTGCCCATACCATATGCACTTATGCACCCCCACACCATCAGAGATGCTGGCTTTTGAACTGAATGCTGATAACACGCTGGAATGTCTACTGCATCTTTAGCCCGGAGGACACGGTTTCCGTGATTTCCTACAAGAATGTAAAATTTTGACTCATCTAACCATAGAACAATTTCCACTTTGAAACAGTCCATTTGAAATGAGCCTTGACCCGCAGGACATGTCAGCGCTTCTGGACCATGTTCATGTATGGCTTCCTTTTTGCTTTAGAGCTTTAGTTGGCATCTGCAGATGTTACGGCGGATTGTGTTTACCGACAGTGGTTTCTGGAAGTATTCCTGGGCCAGGGTTAGGGTTAGTTAGCGATGAGTGAAGCAGTGTCATCTGAGGGTCCGAAGACCACGG
The DNA here is from genome assembly GCA_023029165.1 of Gobiocypris rarus. Classification (NCBI taxonomy): domain Eukaryota; kingdom Metazoa; phylum Chordata; class Actinopteri; order Cypriniformes; family Gobionidae; genus Gobiocypris; species Gobiocypris rarus. The sequence goes on from CM040920.1 coordinate 10,790,464, forward strand.
GCAGCCAATATTGGTCTTTAGCCTTGTTCCTTACGCACAGAGATTTCTCCAGTTTCTCTGAATCGTTTGATGATGTTATGCACTGTAGATGATGAGATTTGCAGAGCCTTTGCAATTTTACGTTGAGGAACATTGTTTTTAAAGTATTCCAAAATCTTTTTACACACTTTTTCACAGATTTCACAGCCTCTGCCCATCTTTACTTCTGAGAGACTCTCTGAGACATGCCTTTTATAGCTAATCATGTTACAGACCTGATATCAATGAATTAGTTGCTAGATGTTCTCCCAGCTGAATCAAAATTGTCTTGCTTTTCAGCCATTTGTTGCCCCCGTCCCAACTTTTATGAGACCTGTAGCAGGCATCAAGTTTGAAATTAGCTCAAAGAGTGGATAAAAGTGTAACATTTCTCTGTTTAAATATTTGTTATGTAATCTATGTTCTATTGAGAATCAAATATTGGCTCGTGATTTGAAAGTCTTTTAGTTTTTGAAAAAACATCCCAACTTTTCCGGAATTCGGGTTGTAAATATTTGTATGGATTTATATTTTATACACATTAAATGAAAATATGGTCATTTATATTATATTTATTTAAAAATATATATTATGGCATCAAAACCAAGTTCCATCTGTTTATGGACATTGCAGGGTGTTGCGAATGAAAACATCTTGTTAAGTAAAGTGAACTACTACAGAGATATCCTGTGCTCATGGAGTAGGGAGCAGTGAACTCTGTGTAGGGACCCTGTGAGTCGGGACACACCCAAGTTCATAGAGCTCTCGTCTGACGAGCTGATGATCTGAATCAGGTGTGTCAGATAAGAGAGACATTCTGTTCTAATTCCAAATGGCGTTTTTACACTCTTGAAGGAAAGGGGACACCATTTGTAGGGGTGTTTCAAACAAAAGTGAACAACTGAATCCCTTCACAAAGGGCCCTTCCACAAGTCCATTAGTGAAGGGAACTTGCAATGGTCACTTCAAGGAAGTAATTGGATCATTGGATCAATTGGACCCAGGGGAGGCACTTTTTTGAGCTTCAATCTCTTGGACTCTGTCACTGCCATTATAAAGCTTGAAAGTGTCAGGATATTTATTAATATAACTCTCATCGTATTCACTAGAAAGAACACAGAAGGTTGGTCCGCTGGAAGATAGATATTTTACTTTATAGTTTTAAATATGTATATTTTTCTTACAAAACCCAATCAATTCACTTCAGAAGGCCTTTATTAACCCCCGGAGCCGTGTTGAGTACGTTCATGATAGATGGATAGCTTCAAACTCAGTGGAACCATTAATTGCCATTATAAAGCTTGGAAGCTTCAGGATATTTTTTTAATATAACTCTGATTGTGTTCATCAGAAAGAAGAAAGTCATACACCTAGGATGGCTTGAGGCCAGGTGAGTAAATCATGGGGTAATTTTCATTTAAAAGTGAACTACTCCTTTAATTTAAAGAAACTTTATCCACTATAAAGAAAGTTGTCCAGTGGAAAGGTTCCATGGATGTTTAAGGTTCTTCAGGGAACCAGAGATTACAGTAAAAAACCTTTATTTTACTGTCAGCTGGTCACATCTACCAATAGGAATACAATCATGCCTATCACAGCATGCATATCTAAGCTCCTTCAGTATAATCAGCTGCTATCGCGTTTCTCCGGAGCTAATTACCCTCCTCCATCCCCAGCTCTTCCACTCGTCAGTCAGGATTTGGCATCTGATTCCCGTTGAATCAGACAAAATTCCAGAATTAGGTTGTACATTTTAATATTGACATTAATGATATCTGCAATACATCGTTGCTTCTGTTCTGTTTACCCTAGGGGGGTTTATCACTGCTCTCCCTGCTATTATCCATACTAGGCTGCATGGATGTGCAGGGAGTTCTTGCCCACAACAGAACCATACCACCAATCTAAACTATATGCTAATTGTCTATCACTTTGACGATAGTGATCCTGACAGAAATCCGTTTTAGTCTGACCGCTCTGATCAGATATATGTTTCAAGCATTGTGAAATATCCCATCCCCCATTTCCCCTTTTTTTGTATATAGCTTTTCACACATTGTTTCGAAGCATTTTTTTTAAATACCTTAATATCCTTATGCCTTATAGTCACATTTAGCAGATTCACAGCTAACAAGGAACGTTCCCAGAACTTTGACAAACATTCTGGCAAGGTTCTCTTAACATTATGGACAAACTTTCTTCCAGTAACGTTAAAAGAATGTCAAAGTTATCTGATCTTTAAAAAAGCTCTTAAAACGTTAGCACATAAACATTGTTTATACATAGTTCATGGAATGTATTTTTGGAATGTTTTAGTTGGACATTCATCAAACATCATTGAAGTAAAGAAAACAAGACACATGTATAAGGAACAAACAATGAATGCAAGTTGAATACTAAATAAACAGGCAACCAGGTGTAATAAATTGACTTTATTGAACCCAATGCATTACACTAAGCAAACAGGACTTTAAACTTCCCCTTCTGTACAGCATTTCATCTGGTGGTTCAACAGATCACAAAACTCACAGTTCGGATCATATCATGGTTTTTGATTTACGGATCTGATTTTTTTTTTTGTATCAGCAAGGAAATAATATATAATTTCGGGGTGTGGGGGTCAGTTTGCTTTCCATTTATTACAAAGTTACAAATAAAGTAACGTCTAACTGTAGTATTCATTTCAGGTAGAGAAATGTAATAATTCAATAAAAACGTATTTGACTGGATTGCTTTTGTAGTGTTAATGCTCACGTGGTCAAATGTGTTCAAACAGCAACAAATGACCGCCTACACTCCATTTACTGTATTGACCTAATGCATAAACATTATGGGAAGCGCCCTAGCCAGAAGTTTAAACATTGTCGGCTGAAGACCCAAGTTTGGGTGCATAAAGACCTAATGCACAGATCCAAAATAAGGATACACATTCAATTTCTTTGTTTACAAGAACTGTTTACATTCACTTAAGACATGTTTCCGGCTGTTTTCACAAGAATACTTGCTGAGATGGGTATTTTGACATTTGTGTGTGCTTGTGTTCATCCAAGTGTAAGGAGACACAAAAGAGAAGTCAATTCAGAGTTTGCATGCTATCCGAAACGCTGCTGTAAAGCCAAAATGAACTCTGTTTTGCATCATTGAATCATTTTCCTGTTATCACTTGTAAAGCTGCTTTGTAACAATCTGTATTGTATAAACGCTACAGTATTCACAGCACTTCATTTTTTCCACATTTCATGTTACAGCCTTATTCCAAAATAGATTAAATTCATTATTTTCCTCAAAATTCTACAAACAATGGCCCATAATGACAACGTGAAAAAAGTTTGTTTGAAATCTTTGCAAATTTCTTAAAAATATAAAACGGGGAAAAAAATCACATGTACATAAGTATTCACAGCCTTTGCCATGACACTCAAAAATGAGCTCAGGTGCATTCTGTTTCCCCTGATCATCCTTGAGATGTTTCTACAACTTGATTTGGAAAGGCTCACACCTGTCAATATAAGGTACCACAGTTAAAAGTGCATGTCAGAGCACAAACCAAGCCATGAAGTCCAAGGAATTGTCTGTAGACCTCCGAGACAGGATTGTATCGAGGTACAGATCTGGGGAAGGATACAGAAAAATATCTGAAGGTATATCTGAAATATCTGAAAGCATTAAGTTCCCAATGAGCACAGTGGCCTCCATCATCCATAAATGGAAGGAGTTTGGACCCACCAGGACTCTTCTTAGAGCTGGCCGCCCCGGCCAAACTGAGCGATCAGAAGAGAATGGCCTTAGTCAGGGAGGTGACCAAGAACCAAATGGACACCCTGACAGAGCTCCAGCGTTTCTGGTGGTGGCAGCGTCATGCTGTGGGGATGTTTTTCAGTGGCAGGAACTGGTAGACTAGTCAGGCTCAAAGGAAAGATTAATGCAGCAATGTAGAGAGACATCCTTGAAGAAAACCTGCTCTAGAGCACTCTAGACGTCAGACTGGGGCGAAGGTTCATCTTCCAACAGGACAACGACCCTAAGCACACAGCCAGGATAACAAATAAGTGGCTATGGGACAACACTGTGAATGTCTTGAACCCGATCGAACATCTCTGGAGAGAGAATGTCATGATCCTGGTTCTATCCTTCGGTTTGTTGTCCTTTGTCTCCCTCTGCTGGTTAGTTTTCGTATTTCTCCTCTTTCCTTTCTCTCTCACACACACACCCATTATCTCCTCCTCTCATTACCGTCAGCTGGTTCTCATGCTCTTCTCACTTACACACCTGTTCTCTATTTCCCCTTTATGTCCATGCTATATCTATCTCTCTCTCTCTTGTCTATTTGTCGGATTATTGTCTAAAGCTTCACAGACGTATTTTGATGTTTAAGCCTTCTCAAGAGTTTATCACCGTCCTGTCCAGTCCTGTCCTGTCTTAGATGTCAGAACGTCACGGGTACCTGCTGCTGTGATTTATCTCTCCTATGCTGTACCCAGCCGTCTCCGGGGAGTGTAGCAGAGGGCCCATCATCTAGGCCGGTGTCCCGTCTTCCAGGTGCTTGATCCTTCAGAGCCTCCGGCTGAGAGATTCAGTTTTTGATCCGACCAGCGGATTGCCTTCACCAGCGGAACGCCTTTCCGCTTACCTTTGAAAGGAAGATTTTTTGTTTATTCCGCCTGAGAGGCGTTGTTCTATTTTCATTAAACAGACTCATTTGCAATCACCTCTGGACCCCTCTGTTCTTTGACAGAATAATCCGACCAACAGAAGGAATGGAGGAGGCTGGAAGTCGCCCATCCAGGCCGCCGTGGAGATGCAAGGAGCCTTGTTGGGGAGACACGACGAGGAGCTCTCCGCGGTTCGCCGCGCTATGGACTCTTTATCAGCTCGAGTGGCAGATCTCTCTCAGCAGCTCCACGTGGCCCGTTTTGACACCGCTCAGTCTGCCGCACTGGATTCTCCTGAGCCACGGGTAAACAACCCTCCCTGTTACTCTGGTGAACCCACAGAGTGCTTGCCTTTTCTCACCCAGTGCGAGGTCGTTTCTCACTTCAACCATCGACATACAGTAGAGAGCGGTCTCGCATAGCCTATGTTATCTCTCTGCTCAAGGGTCGGGCCCGCGAGTGGGGAACGGCCATCTGGAACACTGAGGGTGAGTGTTTATCCCAGTACTCCCTGTTTAGAGAGGAGATGCTGCGTGTTTTTGATCGATCTGTCCATGGTCCCGAGGCCTCTCGCGCATTGTCTTCGTTACATCAGGGACACCGCACTGTCTCCGATTTTTCCGTGGAGTTTCGGACCCTCGCCACCTCCTGCGGATGGAACGAGCCTGCTCTGGTGGCTCGCTTCACGGAGGGTCTTAATGCCGAGATCAGGGACGAAGTGCTGGCCCGGACGCATCGACTGCCTTGACCTCCTTATTGACTCTGCTTTACGTGTGGAGAGGCGTTTTGAACTGCGCCACCGCACTCGCCGCGTCATGCCCACACCCACGTCATCCTCACCCAGTTCTCCGCTCACAGCTGCGGATCCTGAACCGATGCAGCTGGGAGGGATACGGATTTCAGCCAGCGAACGCCAGCGCCGGATCATCAACCATCTTTGTCTGTATTGCGGGTCCGACAAGCACTTCGTTTCCGTGTGCCCAGTAAAAGCCAGTGCTCACCCGTCATAGGAGGGAGACTGGTGAGCGCATCTTCTCTGGTCCCTCTACTACGCTCCCGTACGACTTTTTCTGTCTTTCTCCGCTGGGCTGACTCTTCTGCCACCTGTCCGGTCCTTATAGACTCAGGAGCGGAGGGAAATTTTATGGACAAGAACTGGGCCGTCGAGCAGGGGATTCCCCTGGTTGATCTTCAGGACCAAGCGTCTGTTTTTGCCCTGGACGGCAGTGTTCTTGCCCAGGTTAGCTGTGCTACAGCACCGGTGAGTCTCACCGTATCTGGCAACCACACAGAGACTATTTCTTTTTTAATTTTCAACTCTCCTACTACCCCTTTAGTTTTAGGCCATCCCTGGCTAGCGAACATAACCCCATATTAATTGGACTAAGAATTCCATACTCTCCTGGGGTCTTTCCTGTCATGTTAATTGTCTAGTGTCTGCTGTTTCTCCCGTGTCTTCTGTCTCTGTTTTTCAGGAGGAACCAGGGGATTTGTCCGGGGTTCCCGAGGAGTACCTTGATCTGCGGGCCGTGTTCAGTCGTTCCCGGGCCGCATCTCTCCCCCGCAATCGTCCTTATGATTGTAGAATTGAGCTCCTTCCGGGCACCACGCCTCCTCGCGTAGACTCTACTCTCGGCACCCGAGCGCAAGGCGTTAGAGAAGTATCTCTCCGAATCCTTAAACGCGGGTACTATCGTTCCCTTCACCTTTCCGGCGGGGGCGGGGTTTTTTTTGTGAAGAAAAAGGACGGTTCGCTGCGCCCTTGCATAGATTACAGAGGTCTGAATGACATAACTATTAAGAACCGGTATCCTTTACCTCTTATGTCTTCAGCTTTTGAGATCCTGCAGGGAGCGCAGTACTTCACAAAACTAGACCTCCGCAATGCCTATCACCTGGTCCGCATTAAGTAGGGTGACGAGTGGAAGACGGCGTTTAATACACCCCTTGGGCATTTTGAATATCGCGTTTTACCGTTCGGATTAGTCAACGCTCCCGCCGTATTCCAGGCTCTTGTTAATGATGTCCTCAGGGACATGCTAAACTTATTCGTATTCGTCTATCTCGACGATATTCTGATTTTCTCTCCGAATCTCCAAGTTCATGTTCAACACGTAAGACAAGTCCTCCAGCGTCTCTTAGAGAACCGCCTTTTTGTCCAGGCCGAGAAATGCACCTTTCACGCGCCGTCGGTAACATTTCTCGGTTCCGTTATCTCCGCTCAGGGGATCAGTATGGACCCTGTCAAGGTTCGCGCCGTTACCGACTGGCCCCAGCCTGAGTCGCGTGTCGCTCTTCAACGTTTTTTGGGATTCGCGAATTTTTATCGACGCTTTATTCAGAATTTTAGTCAGATAGCGGCTCCTCTCTCCGCGCTCACATCTGTTAAGACTCGGTTCCATTGGTCCGCCGCCGCCCAGACTGCGTTTGAGCGCCTCAAGTCTCTTTTTTCTTCCGCGCCCATTCTTATTACCCCGGATTTAGATAGACAGTTTATCGTCGAGGTCGACGCTTCGGAGGTGGGTGTGGGGGCTATTCTCTCTCAGCGCTCTACTGTTGATGGGCGGATTCACCCCTGCGCCTTCTTCTCACATCGTCTTACGCCGGCCGAGCGAAATTACGATGTGGGTAATCGGGAGCTTCTGGCCATTCGTCTCGCGTTGGGGGAGTGGCGTCACTGGCTGGAGGGGGTCTGCGGTTTCGTTCGTGGTTTGGACTGACCATAAGAATCTCGAATACATCCGGTCAGCTAAGAGACTTAATGCTCCAGGCTCGCTGGTCTCTTTACTTCACACGTTTTGATTTTACTATCTCTTATAGACCGGGTCCAAGAACCTTAAGCCAGATGCTCTGTCTCGCCAGTTTCCTTCTCCAGAGACCGTGCCTGCACAGGAGGATTCTTCCTGAGGAGGGATTGTGGGCGTGGCCAACTGGGGAATCGGCGCCAGGTTAGACGCGCTATCCCGCACTCCAGACGCCGCGTCTGTGTCCTAAGGGTCTCTTATTTGTTCCTCCTGCTACTCGTCGTGCCGTAATTCAGTGGGGTCACTCATCTAAGTTGTTCGCGCACCCGGGGGTTAGAGGTACTATCGCCGCCGTCCGACAGCGGTTTTGGTGGCCTTCACGCGAACGAGACATTCGTCGCTTCATCGCCTCCTGTACTGTCTGCGCCCAGACTAAGAGCAGTAATAGACCCCCAGCCGGTTTTCTTAGACCGCCTCCCGTTCCTCGCCCGTGGGCTCAGATTGCCCTGGATTTTATCACTGGTCTTCCTTCCTCCAAGGGTAACCAGGTTATCCTCACGGTTATTGACCGCTTTTCTAAGGCCGCTCATTTCATTCCGCTAGCGAAGCTTCCGTCCGCCAGAGAGACCGCTCAGATAATAGTCGATCACATTTTCAGGATTCATGGTCTCCCCGAGAATGTAGTCTCTGATAGAGGACCACAATTCTCTTCTCTCTTCTGGAGGGAGTTTTGTCGCCTTATTGGGGCCTCAGCCAGTCTCTCCTCCGGGTACCACCCCCAAACGAATGGCCAGGCGCGCTAACCAAACCATTGGCCGTCTGTTGCGCTCTCTAGCTTTCCGTAATCCTGCGTCTTGGGCAGAACAGCTTCCGTGGGCCATATATGCCTATAATTCCGCCCCCGCGTCCGCTACCGGCTTTTCTCCTTTTCAGAGCTGTTTAGGTACCAACCTCCTCTCTTTCCCTCCTCTGACCTTAAGTCCAAAGTGCCCTCCGTCCAAGCTTTTATTCAACGTTGTAAGCGAACTTGGAGAACGGTCAGGTCTGCACTTTGTAAGTCGCGCTCTGTTACGCTTCGAGCCGCCAATAAGCGTCGCGTCAAGAGTCCCCGTTATGCCTGCGGTCAAAGGGTTTGGCTCTCTACTGCTAACCTTCCGCTTCAATACCCCTCGCGTAAGCTCGCCCCTAAATTCATAGGGCCATTCCGCGTCGTTAGGGTCCTTAACCCGGTTTCGGTCCAACTAAGATTACCAGCTCATCTCCGCCGTGTACACCCGGTGTTTCATGTCTCTTGTTTAAAGCCCTGGGTTCGCGCCTCGTCCCGTCCGGTCTCGTCTCCAGTCCGTGTCGAGGGTTCGCCCATCTATCAGGTTCGCAGGCTTCTGGACGTTCGCCCCAGGGGGAGGGGCCATCAGTTCCTTGTCGATTGGGTGGGTTATGGTCCTGAGGAGAGATGCTGGATCCCCTCCCGAACGTTCTGGACGCCGCTGATTGACGACTTCTATCGCTCCCGTCAATCTACCTCGGGTGCGCCAGGTGGCGCACCTTGAGGAGAGGGTACTGTCATGATCCTGGTTCTATCCTTCGGTTTGTTGTCCTTTGTCTCCCTCTGCTGGTTAGTTTTCGTATTTCTCCTCTTTCCTTTCTCTCTCACACACACACCCATTATCTCCTCCTCTCATTACCGTCAGCTGGTTCTCATGCTCTTCTCACTTACACACCTGTTCTCTATTTCCCTTTATGTCCATGCTATATCTATCTCTCTTGTCTATTTGTCGGATTATTGTCTAAAGCTTCACAGACGTATTTTGATGTTTAAGCCTTCTCAGAGTTTATCACCGTCCTGTCCAGTCCTGTCCTGTCTTAGATGTCAGAACGTCACGGGTACCTGCTGCTGTGATTTATCTCTCCGTGTCCCGGTGTCCCGTCTTTCCAGGTGCTTGATCCTTCAGAGCCTCCGGCTGAGAGATTCAGTTTTTGATCCGACCAGCGGATTGCCTTCACCAGCGGAACGCTCTTTCCGCTTTACCTTTTGAAAGGAAGATTTTTTGTTTATTCCGCCTGAGAGGCGTTGTTCTATTTTCATTAAACAGACTCATTTGCAATCACCTCTGGACCCCTCTGTTCTTTGACAGAGAAAGGAGAAACTGCCCAAAAATAGGTGTGCCAAGCTTGTAGCATCATACTCAAAAAGATTTTAGGCTGTAATTGGTGCCAAAGTAGGACTTTGATCCATAGAGGAGTAATTATGCCCGAACAGAAACCGTTTGGACCAATGAAATTGTCAGGGCGGGCTTTAGACGATGATGGACAGATGATAAACAGTAATGTAATCATCCACGTCATCAAAGGCGCTTGGGTCGAATTTGTTCTAATCCTAAACGGAGAACTTGTTCATATATGCATTCACCTTCACTATTTCTCTCAGAAATTATGATCATGTTGGTAAGTACTCTGAGTATCCTTAAATTCTTTTTTTACAACACCGGCAAAGATCGTTTACACTCATCTTTTTCTTCTTACGTTACTTATTCCAGTGTGCGTACAGACAGGGTTGCCAAGTTTTTTGCAATGTTGCACTATTTCTACTCAAAACTATAGCCCAAAACAAACCCAATAACTTTCTGTGTGGGGTTCTCTGGAAAAAAAAATCTGTTAGGGGGGTAAAATATGTTATTTTGGCAAGGTTGCCTGCTTAAATTTGCATTCCTGGGTCTATACATCACATAATTGAGGTCGCTTCAACCCACGGACATGGAGAACACCCCGCGGGAAAAGTGCGGACTTGGCAACACAGTGCAGTTGAGTTCTGTTGAGTGTTGACATTTGACAACTAAAGTTACACGTCGGTCCGTTGCTCTGACTGGTTGTAGGTCTATCCAATTGAGGTCTTTCCTGGTTCGGTTGAAACACGCCCCATAATCACAAGCCCAATGGAGCACTATCAGACTCATATTCTGACTAGAATTGAGTATGACGACGTCAGGCTAGTGCCAAAGGTGCTTCAACTAAGTATTGAGTAAAGGCTGTGAATACTTATGTACATTTGTTTTTAATACATTTGCAAAGATTTCAAACACATGTCTTTCACCTTGTCATTATGGTATATTGTTTTTAGAATTTTGAGGAAAATAATTAATTTAATCCATTTTGGAATAAGGCTGTAACAACAAAATTTGGAAAAAGTGTAGCGATGTGAATACTTTCTGGATGCACTGTAAATAAAGGTGACTTAAGTTTGTTTTAGTGTTCTACTACAGTAAAATGTGAGTCTTAAAGTAAAGTCTGTTAATTTTGTAATTTAAACATTTAATGCACTTAGAAACTTTTATGCTCTGGGATAATGAAAGCATTCTGGGAAAATGTGTATTAACACATTTTTTGGTACTTTAAATTTTCTTACTTAAAATCCATACCTGTGGCTGTAAAAAAAAAAAAATTATAGCTTACATTTTATGTTTAATGTCACTATTAGCTAGCTATGTTTCTTTCTTCTGATTCCCTGGATAGTACCAAGTTTTGAAATGTTTACAGCTTTCATTTAGATTTTCTTTCCTCTTCTCAGAAATGGATGCTTTCCGCAATGGAGGAAAAGAACCTCAAAGTGAGATCACACTGTGTTTCGGAGAAGAACTGTGTGATGGAGATGACATCTCTGATAAACACATCATCATTAAGGTAAAGACCTGATGTGAAGTATAATGGATGTATAGATCAGATGCTACATTTGTGCTGTAAGTGGATGCTTTAGCAGCTACCTGGAATACAAACGTTATTGAAAGGTTTAGTTCAGCAGTGTCATTTTTTCACCCTTGTGTCATTTTAAACAGAAGTTGTTTTGCATAATGTCCAGGCTGCTTCTTTAGCCGCGTTTCCACCACAGGAACTTTCCCCAGGAATAGGGACTTTTGAGTGGTACTCGGCCTGTTTCGACCACAGAAACCGGAGTCTAAATGAAATTCTGGGTAAAAATTTCCCCCTCAAACCAGCCCTGCTCGCAGGGTAGTACTTTTCAATTTCAGGAACTTTCGGGGGTGGGACTTGGGCGCTGAACATGCTGATTGGTTGAGTTCACCCAGCATTTTATTTAAATCTAAAAGTCAGTTGCGGTGCATGCAGTAAGAGTAGTTTGCTATTCGAAACAACAATGAAGTAAAAAAATACAACTGATGGACCGATGGCGAGGTTCAGGCTTTGTTAAGTGTATTGTCTGCGGGGAAAAAGTTCATATTGTTGGGATACATTGTTCTGGGTAATTTCAGGGAAACGTGGCTTTTGAGACCATGAAATTGAATGGGGCAGTCAAGCTCATGCTTAGACCATTTGTGTTGAGGCATGGTTGAATGTTATGAATTGAAAATAAAAATGAAGGAGAGTTTTTGAGCTATGGCAGAAAAAAAAAACATTTTTGCCAGAATTGTTGTTTATGGGTGCACTTTTCATTTTCATTTTCTCTCTCCAGATCTCTCTCCCATGGGTTGAGTTTCAGATAGAAGAGGTCAAGACTCTCAGAGACCCTATTGCAATCCTTAAATGTTTGGCCAGCCAGTCTCCTACAGGGGAAGTGACGCTGAACATTTGTTGAAGTATCAGAACAACCAATAAAAAAACTCTTGACATAACACTCACTGCATTCTTGACATTAAGGATAAAAATGAAGAAACAACTTGTAGAAACACTCTACTGTAGGTAGTTGCAATGACTTGTTTTAATATATAGCCAGATAGCAGTTAAATATTTATAAGTATTACAAAGATGCTTCTTTGGTCAGTGTAGCACTGTATGTCTCAACGCAAATTGTAATAAAAAAAGCATTAGCACTGTATGTCTCAACGCAAATTGTAATAAAAAAAGCATGAAAGGTATTCATTTGTACATCTTTACATATCCCATCTGGCCTAGTGGAGTCTGAATAAAAATAAAGAGATTCAAACGTATTATATGCATTAATAACAATGTACATGGTTAACTACAAATGGATTGTTATATTACATTGTATATTTTCATCCAACGCTAATGTGTCATTAAATGTGTCACTTTTCATTAATCAATGGCAATAAATGTTGTTGTCACTTGCCTTGTCCTCTGCTGTCAAAATCGTGTGTTTCACAATCTCTGTTTGAAACCTGCAATTGCAGTTATTTATGGAATTATCATCTGTAAGTGAGTTGTGCATCTGCATGGCTCCTCAGCACAGATGTCTATACTGTTCTTCGGCATCTCAAATTCTATTCCACGTCTTGCAAGTATGACCAAAATAAGAATTGTCCCTGGAAAATTGATCTGAACAACATGCCTGCCACTTTTGTTCAGACCAAATGAGAAAAGGCATTACAATAAATCGCGTTACCAATGGGGATTGATTCTAACGATCGCTTAGCTCAGCACATCAAACCACGCAAATTATTGTTATACTTTGTTCTCAAACGGGTGAATCTCCAGTTGTCACTGATTTTTGTTTGGTCCTTTCTGGATTATAATCCACCATCAAAATTATAAATATATTATTCCAGCTGCTGTGAGAAAAGGCTATAAATGATCCGATACCTGCAGCTTCCTCACATGTGATATAGCCCGTGACTCTTCTTTATGTATACAGACGTGACGTAATGACTCAAAGACGAACGGTGGCAAGCTTGAATTTCCAGCGGAAAGCTACCAGTACCACTCAAAATATAAAATTACTACAGCGTACCGTTTTAAATCGGGCTACGGTAAGGAGATAGTTTTGAACACTGGATGGTTATGTACTTGCTCAAAAATTTTAAAAAAAGTTACAGACTGCAGCTTTAACGAATAGACCAGAGGACATCCAGACAATATTGCTTTATGTAATTTTGTTTACAAAGAAACCTGTGAAAAGCATTATACAGTATATTAATTTAACTTTTATGTAGAACATTAATATAAAAAAAACGTATTTGCCAATTTGCCTGACATGATTAAATAAATTATAATAATATCTTCGAAGTATAGTTTATTTAATCGTATGTGATTTGTTCATGATTTTCGTGTTGCTATTCAGCATTTGGGATTATTTACATTTATATTTTCTCATTAATGTACACACAGCACTCCATATTGACAGAAATTATTGTTGAAATTTTTGCAGATTTATTAAAAAAGAAAAACTGAAATATCACATGGTCCTAAGTATTCAGACCGTTTGCTGTGACACTCATATATTTAACTCGGGTGCTGTCGATTTCTTCTGATCATCCTTGAGATGGTTCTACACCTTCATTTGAGTCCAGCGGTGTTTGATTATACTGATTGGACTTGATTAGGAAAGCCACCCACCTGTCTATCTAAGACCTTACAGCTCACAGTGTCAGAGCAAATGAGAATCATGAGGTCAAAGGAACTGCCTGAAGAGCTCAGAGACAGAATTGTGGCAAGGCACAGATCTGGCCAAGGATTACAAAAAAAACTGCTGCACAAAAGACTCATGGCTATATTAGATCAAAATGGTGCTTCTACTAAAGGGTCTGAATACTTAGGACCATGTGATATTTCAGTTTTTCTTTTTTAATAAATCTGCAAAAATGTCAACAAATCTGTGTTTTTCTGTCAATATGGAGTGCTGAGTGTACATTAATGAGAAAAAAAATTAATAAATGATTTTCGGAAAGTCCTGCAATATAACAAAGAGTGAATTTCATTACCCACTATATATATATATATATATATATATATATATATATATATATATATAGATATATATATAGATATATATATAGATAGATAGATAGATAGATAGATAGATAGATAGATAGATAGATAGATAGATAGATAGATACACACACTTAACTAGTAACCCTGAAGTCTGTAACATTAGTACATTTCATAACATTATATATTGTGTTGGTCCTACTTTTGCTGCCAAAACAGCCTTGACCCTTCGAGGCATAGACTCCACTAGACCCCTTAAGGTGTGCTGTGGTATCTGGCACCAAGATGTTAGCAGCAGATCCTTTAAGTCCTGTAAGTTGCGAGGTGAGGACTCCATGGATCGGACTTGTTTGTTCAGCACATCCCACAGATGCTCGATTGGGTTGAGATCTTGGTAATTTAGAGACCAAGTCAACACCTCAAACTCGTAGTGCTCCTCAAACCCGTAGTGCTCCTCAAACCATTCCTGAACCATTTTTGGTTTATGGTTGGGCACATTATCCTGCTGAAAGAGGCCACAGCCAATAGGGAATACTGTTACCATGAAACATGGTCTGCACATGGATGGCAGGGCCCAAGGTTTCCCAGCAGAACATTGCCCAAAGCATCACACTGCCTCCACTGGGTTGCCTTGTCGTAGTGCATCCTGGTGCTATGTGTTCCCCAGATAAACGACGCACACGCACCAGGCCATCCATGTGATGTAAAAGAAAACGTGATTCATCAGACCAGGTTACCTTCTTCCATTGCTCCGTGGTCCAATTCTGATGCTCATGTGCCCACTGTTGGCAATTAATGCAGTGGAAAGGTGTTTGGCTATTGCAGCCCCATGCAAAATTTTGTCCCATTCTTCCTGCAAACAAGTCTTAAGGTGGGCAACAGTACAAGGTCTTCGTTCGTTGTCGCATTTTGCGCTTCATAATGCGACACACATTCTCTATTGGAGACAGGTTGGGACTGCAGACAGGCCAGTCAAGTACCCGTATCCTCTTCCTCCGCAGCTAGGACTTTGTAATGTGTGCAGAATGTGGTTTTGCATTGTCTTGTTGAAATATGCATGGACGTCCCTGGAAAAGATGTCTTCTTGAAGGCAGCATATTATGCTCCAAAATCTCTATGTACTTTTCACAGCATTAATGGTGCCTTCACAGAAGTGCAAGTTACCTTTGCCAAGGGCACTGACACAACCCCATACCATGACAGACCCTGGCTTTTGGACTTGTTGCTGGATGATCCTTTTCTTCTTTGGTCCAAAGCACATGGCGTCCATTCCTCCCAAAAAATACCTGAAATACTGATTCATCTGACCACAGTACACGTTTCCATTGTGTGATGGTCCATCCCAGATGCCTCCGAGCCCAGAGAAGTCGATGGCGCTTCTGGACACTGTTAACATAGGGGTTCCTTTTGGTACAGTACAGTTTTAACTGGCATTTGTGGATGTAACTACATATTGTGGTACTTGACAAAGGTTTGCCAAATTAGTCCTGAGCCCATGTGGTGATATCGCTTATAGATGAATGACGATTCTTGATGCAGTACCGCCTGAGGGATCGGAGATCACGGTTGTTCAGCTTAGGCTTGCGCCCTTGTCCTTTACGCACTGAAATTCCTCCAGATTCCTTGAATCTTTTAATTATGTTATGCACTGTTGAATGTGAAATATCCAAATCTCTTCCAATCATTCTTTGAGGAACATTGTTTTCTAAACATTTCCATAATTTTCTCACGTATTTGTTGGCAAACTGGCGATCCTCGGCCCATCTTTGCTCCTAAAGGATTAGACCTTTCATGGATGCTGCTTTTGTACCAAATCATAATTACAATCACCTGTTGACATCACCTGTTTCAAATCACATCATCATTTAACCATTTTACCTCATTACTAGCCCTAAATTGCTCCTGTCCCAACTTTTTTTAAATGTGTTGCAGGTCTGAAATACAGGAAAGGATGCATATTTACAAATGACATAGGTTGACCAGACAAAACATGAAATATTTTGTGTTCATATTGTCTGCAATGAAATACAAATCAAAGTAAATTTAAAATCACTACTTTCTTTTTTTATTTGCGTTTTCCATACTGTCCCCACTTTTTCTGATTTGGAGTTGTATAGCCTATATATAATATTGGAAGAATGTTGGTTACTAAACCATTTTTGCGACACTTCACTTTCATTGTATGGACAAAAACACACATTTCTCAAAATATTTTTTATGTTCCACAGAAGAAAGAAAATCATACAGGTTTAGAAATGCAAGAGAACAGCAAATAAAAGCTCCAGACTCCTGAAGATTCTCATATTGTAGGACACACTTAAATGAAATCTCGCACTCATGCTGCTCTGAGCACTTTGATTAACTCTCAATTTACTACAAGGTACAACCTGTCCATCTAAAGAGACTTGATTAATGCACATGCCGTCAGTCATTAATACAATCACCTTCATTTAGTTAAATCTGAATATATAGACTAATCTACATTTCTATTTTTTTTCTGTTTTTAGTCTGGATGTGTAAAAATGGTTTATATAATTAAGTCTATAAAACAGAGAATGCTATGTAATGAAAGCACCTGAAGAACATTTAGTATTTAATGTTTAGGCAAATCTTTAAAAAAAATATCAATTTATAGCTTATTATTATATTACTTAAATATGACATGTAAAATGATGAAAGTTAGGAAATATTCTGGTTGTATTATGAGTCCACCTCAGTGTAAGTGTGTTTATTTTTAGGGTCAAAGAACATAAGAAAATTATATGGCAAAATGAATAACGATACACAGTCAAATAATCTTAAAAACAGAATTTTAAGGTGACAGAGAAAAAAAAAACCCACTATGACATGAGCTGATTTAGTCTGTATAGTTAAACATTTCCATTGGCTGGGGAGACCAGCTCCATGATCTTGGCATTGAGTTTCGGATTGGTCCAATCTTTTGTGATGTCATCCAAATGGCTGTCGAAATCCACCAATAATGCCTGATCACCAGAGCTGAACAGCTGATTAACTATGGAACAGGTTTCTTCCCACTGCCGAAGCATTATTCTAATGAAAAAACACGTCATTAATAGCTTCACTACAACATTATCATCAAAAAACAAATCAGCGCATTCTTTGAGATTTTCTTACGTGTGTTTGTCTTTGAGTGCCCAGCGGGCGTCTTTGCGCTCATACATCACAATCGGAGGAACACGGCAGCCCGGAAACATCTTTTCTCCATCAATCTGAGATGAACATTTTCCCAATTAAAAAAGGACTTTTCCAATTAACTTTCATAAGGTGACATTTTCAAGTAAATTTCCAAAAGAAATTACCATAAGCAACACGGCATTGTTACACTGCTCAAAGATCTTCTCTGCGATCTTCAGCGCACAGGGCGTAGGGCTGGGAAAAGACAGTTAGAGAAAGTGAAATGCACTGAAAAATAAGATACTCAAGACATAAGAAAAGATGAAGGAGTACCTGCTGTCTGACACACAAGCATTGGCCTGATAATATCCCACAATCCTTTGCTGTGTTTGTGCACACCAAACATCGACCTACAACACAAAATATCAACATGAATTCTATTAAAGCAGCATATAAATATCACTACATTGATTCACTTTTAAATTTTTTCAAACTGTGCTTCCACAATAAAAAAAAAAAATAAGAAAAAACTAGAAAATTATTAAATGACGTTGTGCAAAGTAAAACTAGGCATTGTAAGCTCCAGTTTTTTTCTTTTAAGAACAGTTGTGAAACGGTCGTTGAGGGAACAAAAAATGGTTAATCTATGGCATCACTGCGAATACCCTCTTACAATAATTTTATGAAGCGACGAGAATAGTTTTTGTGCGCAAAAAAACCTAAATAACGACTTATAAAGAGATGGCCGATTTCAAAACACTGCTTCATGAAGCTTCGAAGCGCTATGAATCAGTGTATCGATTCATGATTCGTGATCCGAACCGCTGATACGGTGCGTTGATTCATAATGCTCCGAAGCTTCATGAAGCAGTGTTTTGAAATCAGCCATCTCTATACAAGTCGTTTAGTTTTTTTTTTCCTCACAAAAACGATTCTCATCACTTCATAAAATTATTGTAGAACCACTGTAGAGAGATGGACTTTGTAACGACGTCTTTAGTACTTTTTATGGGTCTTGAGAGAGGAAATGTCATTGCTGCCAATGGAGGCCTTTCTGAGCCATCGGATTTCAACAAAAATATCTTCATTTGTGTTCCGTAGATGAACAAAGGTCTTACAGGTGTCGAACGACATGAGGGTAAGTAATTAATGACAGAATTTAAATTTTTGGGTGAACTAACCCTTTAAGATGCGCTTTGGTTGATCGGATCACAAGTAGGAGAGGCAGCAGGGGCACCGCTAAGGGATCTGTGATCGAACGGTCCATTTGCAGGTTTGAATAGGTCCGATGAGCGATGACAGTACTGTAGACTATAACCTCTGCTGCATGCAGGTATTCTGCTGCATGCAGGTATTCTGTTGGTGTCGTGTGCTAGGCCTGTCGCAATAATCAGTATATCGCACAATATATGTACATGACCTCAATAATTTTTTGTGATGCAATATATTGCCCATTATGTTTACATGATAATGAACGTCACCAACATTTTACTCGATTGTGCTGTCATCTTGTATGTTTTCCATGGCGGAGGCGACAGTGGTTCTCGGGCAGTTCCTTCATACACAGAGCGGTTATCAACACAGGGAAAAAAGGCACCATTTGAGGCGTTATAGTGTTTTCCTGACAACTACTGACAGTTTGGAAGAATAAGCCCAAATGGACTCGATTTCAAAGCCGCAATACCCTGTTCCGGTGCACATATAAATTTCAATGCAGGATGACGAGTGTTAAAGCCGTTTCAAGTGAAAATGTTCAATTCAATTTTTTTAACCCTTAATTCCCATGATCTAAAAAATTATAAGGTTGTCATTTGAAAGTGTGTAAGTCTACTTGCATTATTATGCTGTTATATTAGGAATATACTCAGTGGCATAAAATCTTTAAAAGGCATAAAGTCCTAAAATGACAATAATATTGTTTATCGCAATTATTTCTGGGACGATATATCACAAAAAAAAATTTAGTTATCCTGACAGGCCTAGCAGACATACAGTATAAACATCCTAAATCATGTGTTTACCTTATCTTCAAAATTGGATCAATTTAATTCGTTTAAAGCAATTAAAAATAATATTTGGCCAGTGATAAAAGATGGAGAACATCTCTTTGAAAAATTCTCTTTTATACAATTATGATTTATTTATTCTAAAACAAGTCAAGGATACTGAATGACTTTAGTAATGTAATGTGACGGCACAAATGACGTTTAGTCATATTTTCCTAACATCTTGTATCGTTAAACATTTTTAACCTTATCTCCACTTTTCTCTCGCTGTGCTAGTTTTCCACTGCCAACATTTATTAAAGGTGTAGTTACCTGTGTAAGAGCGACCTGTGTGATTGGAGCCAATGACAAGTGCGAGTGGAGTAGAGGCACACAGTCTGTGATACATACAGCACCCCCTGCTGGACTGGAGGACAACAGCAGGCCGTTCACACTGCAGCGTGGAAACTGACTGGCATGTAGGTACATTTTGGCATAAGCCAGACAGGACAGCTCCACCTCCCCCATCTGAGAAAAAAAAGAAAATTTGTATCACTCATGCGCTCAAGGCTGCATTTATTTGATCAAAAATACAGTAAAAACAATGATTTTGTATAAAATATTACTACAATAAAAATACTATAATTTAAAATAACCATTTTCTATTTTAATATATTTTCTATTTTTTATATTCCTGTGATGACAAAGCTGAATTTTCTGCATAATTTCTCCAGTTCAGGGTCACATGATCCTTCAGAAATAATTTTAATATGATTACTTTGTGTGCAATTATTATCAATTATTAATGGTGGTGCTCGGTTATTATTACAGTTCTTATAATTATAACGGTTCGTATTACTATCAATGTTTTTGCTGCTTAATATTTTTGTGGAAACTGTGATTTTCAGGATTCTTTGATGAACAAAGTTCAGCACAACTGCTTCCAACCTTGATAATAATATGTTTGTTGAGCACGCAAATCAGCATAGCACGATTTCTGAAGGAACATGTGACACTGAAGACCGGAAAATTCAGCTTTCCCATCACAGGAATAAATTATTTTAAATAGTAATAATATTTTACAACACTGCTGATTTACAGTATTTTAATCAAATAAATGCAGGCTTGATGAGCATAAAATACTTATGTGTTGGACATTACTCAAAATAATGTATTTTTTGCCATTTCATTCTCCTGGAGTTTGTAAATAATTTGCACTTTCAAATAAATCTGAACAATTGCAAAAAGACAAACCAGGAGGAGGCCTTTTTGTGTGGTATTTACAAGTCCATCCTGTGCTGATGTCTGTTTTCTTCTGGGTGCTCCGGTTTTACCAGAGAGTTCAAAGATTTGAGGGGCAGGTGCATCAGAGACAACAAATAATATCCTTTCAGGGTACTGCTGGGCAGTACCCCTGAAAGGATATTATATTTGATATTCATATTTGTACCTTTACTACCACATAAAGGTTCATAGTAGTGCCTTAAGGTACATATTTGTACTCTAGGATACTAATGTGCACATTTTAGGAGTAAAAAAGGTACAAATATGTCATTTTAAGGGTACTGCCCCATCGACAAGCTGTTGTACCCCTAAAGGTACAATTTTGACACCCGTTTTCTCTGTGTGTATAAGTGCGATTCGACTGTGAATGTGTGTAATGTGTCTGTGTGTTACCCTTTGTTTGGAAGATTGATGGAAAATACAAAGTAACAGAAGGTTCAAGAAAATCACAACAAACTGCCAACTACAATCGATCTAGCTATGACTATTTCTAGATTTTGATGTTGCAAGCCTTACATCTATGGCCAGCTAAGGGAGGTTCATAATAATAATCCAGTGTACATAATCTATCAAATTGTTGATCACAACGACCACAGAAAAATACACTTACTTTTGTGTTGTATCCCTTTTGCAGTAGTAAATATGAAATGCCGATATCGAACAGATTAAAACAAAAATATTTGACTGTTCACTTCATAAGGACTTGAAGCAAACGGACATTGAGGATAAGTGCAGCGTCCGTTTCTTCTTCGTGACGTCATTGTCATTCTTTTGCACATGTCATGCATTACTGCCACCTGCTGGTTTCAATATCAATACTTTCCCCGCTTCCCAATGTGCATACTATTCACCCTATTCGCCCTAAATATTAAGTAGGCTATTACTATGTCTCATACTTGTTGTAGGCCTACATTTATTTTACACATAGGCTACTTGTGTGTAGCCTCTGTGTAGGCTACCCTTACAAAAGTAGCTTAAAAGGCAGGGTCCCCGCCCCACAAGACTATTTATATTTTAATTACTCTAAATATCACAATTATAATATTCAATATTAATTATAATATAAAATACATGTTTGAGCTGTTAACTGAAATCAACTTGAACTGACATAGGCCATCTTAAAATATGCCAGTGCCATTGTTTTGTCTCAAGTAGCCTAATGATTTTTGATGAATTTTTGATGATTTTCTAATGAACGTTAAGCTACTTAAAGGTACAGTGTGTAATATTTAAGAGGATCTATTGAAAGAAATGCAATATAATATACATATGTTTTCAGGCCTTAATGAATCGTTATGTTTTTACCTTTGAATGAGCCAATTCTATCTAGGCTGCATCTAGGTCCCCTTTAGAGGTCGGAAAGGGCTATAAACTGAAGCCCGGAACCCAGCCCATACCAGAGATCATTTAACCCGACCCAACCATTGCATTTACATGTTAAGCCCGAACCTGACCTGAGCCCGAGGTCCGGTGTTGTGCCAAATTTCAACCCCCTGCCAAATTATAACCCCCCTCGTTGAAGTCGCTACCGAATCCCACCCCTAATCTAAACCCCTCCCCCACACCTACTCCTAAACCTACCAACACTAGGGGGGTAATAATCTGGCAGGGGGTCAGAATTCGGCTCAACACCGGCACAGCGGCCCCATCAGCACAGCAAAGCACGGACTTACCAATTACGTAACTTTCCCGTGGTCGAACAGGTGTAACAGTCACAAATTGCTCTGGAACTCAAACTTTAAACTTCAAAAAGTTTGCGCAGTGTTGCTAAACTATTTACACAAATATATCCCTCTAAGTAGCCTACGAGTTATGAAGGAAGAGAAAGGCATCGACAGTTGATCATAATCATAACAGTTTTGTCATATAAATGATATAGCCTATTATAATGATAAAATAAAAATATATTAAGTGGACTGCGAAGTGGACTTCAGAGGGTATTCCGCCATTTTAGGTGAGATTCCAATCCAAAGGGAGCGAACATGTTAAGTTCGAATGGTACTGCGAATGGCGTAGGGAAGAAGGGAACATCGATACATCACTTCACAGGAAGTGGAGAGTAAAAATCACCCAAATGTCATTGCGCGTCGCATCACCTGTCTGAACTAAGGAGTTTACGTATGCATTTGAATATTCATATTTATTATACAAACTGGAGTACTTTTGAATGGTCATGGCAATAACAGTTACATTCGCATATTATATTTTATGAAAATGTAAACAAATTAAAAGTGTTAAAAAAAACAGCTCAGGGCTGTCATTTTTTATATTTAGTTTATTTACCTCAGGAATGGTTGCTGCAGCTGTGCGTGGGAAAGAAAGCACAAGAGATGAGACCTCTATACAAAGACCATAGATTAAGATAGAATACATTCAGTTAACCAAATTAAAATGTATTTTCATATTGAATGACAGCTTCAAATCTGTTCATAGTCAACAGCCTACAGGTTTATGTAAACTAATGGATAATGGTTTTGATTATATATATATTTTTACATACTGTGTGTTTTGTAAATGTATATGCTTATTATATGGTTTTAAATTTTAAAGTATAGTAAATTACAATATTAATTTACAGTCCCTGACAAAAGTCTTGTCGCTTGTGTACAAATTGACCTGAAGTGTAGCTGAAATATATATCTTATCAAGATTTTTTTTACAAGAAATGAACCCCAGTACACTAGACCTTCACATCAACTGCAACTAGACCTCTGCAAACATGCCTAAGATTCACCCTGAGACTAAAGTTTTGATTATCAAGAGGCTGAAGACCAGATCCACTGCTGATGTGGCAGACACCTTCAATGTGTCTCAGCGTCAAGTACAGAGGATAAAAAAAAGATTTGAAGAGACTGGAGACGTTTTTGACAAGCCCAGGTCAGGCAGACCCCGCAAGAAATCTGCTCGAGAGGACCGTTTGTTGGCTCGAAAATCCAAGCCCAGCCCATTTTCCACTGCAGCAGAGCTCCATGAGACCCGGTCACCTGAAGTCCCTGTGTCAACCAAAACAGTTTGTCGGATTCTGTCTCGAAATGGCCTCCATGGTTGAGTCAGTGCCCAGAAGCCAGCACTAAACAAAAGACAATTGAAAAACCGTCAGGCATTTGCCAAAGCCCATAGCCTGCTAAAAGGATGGACGCTGGAAAAGTGGCAGAAGGTGGATTTTTCAGATTAATCTTCTGTTGAATTACACCACAGTCGCCGCAAATATTGCAGGAGACCTACTGGAGCCTGCATGGATCCGAGATTCACCCAGAAAACAGTGAAGTTTGGTGGGGGAAAAAATCTTGGTCTGGGGTTACATCCAGTATGGGGGTGTGCGAGAGATCTGCAGGGTAGAAGGCAACTTCAATAGTCTAAAATACTAAGAAATCTTAGCTACCTCTTATATTCCCAACCATAAAAGAGGCCAAATTCTGCAGCAAGATGGTGCTCCATCGCATTCTACCATCTCCACATCAAAGTTCCTCAAGGTGAAGAATATCAAGATGCTCCAGGATTGGCCAGCCCAGTCACCAGACATGAACATCATTGAGCATAATGTGGGGTAGGATGAAAGAGGAAGCATGGAAGACGAAACCAAAGAATACTGATGAACTCTGGGAGGCATGCAAGACTGCTTTCTTTGCTATTCCTGATGACTTCATCAATAAATTGTATGAATCCTTGCCAAACCGCATGGATGCAGTCCTTCAAGCTCATGGAAGTCACACAAGAATTAAATTTGGATCTCAAAGCACCACTACTTAATTTTCTGACATATTTTTGTATTTGCAGTAAATTTGTTCAATTTCTGTATAGGTGACAAAACTTTTGTCTTGCCAAAATTTGACCTTTCTGTCTTGATTAAATGATAAATCTTTTTTCAGTAAAACTAATTTATTTCAGTGCATTAAACGTCATTTGGGAGGGTTTTAGCTTTTCATATGAGCTATTTCTAACACCAATTGATGAATTAAAAGTCAGGTTAATAGCAGGTGTTTCTACAAAATAGAT
This sequence comes from Gobiocypris rarus, assembly GCA_023029165.1. Taxonomy (NCBI): domain Eukaryota; kingdom Metazoa; phylum Chordata; class Actinopteri; order Cypriniformes; family Gobionidae; genus Gobiocypris; species Gobiocypris rarus. The sequence goes on from CM040920.1 coordinate 10,814,950, forward strand.
AAGCGACACAACTTTTGTCAGGGACTGTATTTATATCAATCTGCCCGACCCCGATTCTGGCTTTCTTTAATGATGTTGCAGGGCGTTCCAAATGAGCGATTATTGTCAGTGAAGTTCACTTCAGCTGATACCATGCTCAGGGAGTAGGGAGCAGTGAAGCAGTAGGGACCATGTCGAATGGAACGCACCACTAGTCCCCTTACAGGGAAGTCATCATTTTGTGCCGTCATGTTTCTACAGTAGCCCTAAACGGACATACTTCTCTACAGAGCGCTAGCTACCCTCTGCTGTCTCAGATGACGACATCGTTGTCCTGTGTCAGCCACCGTAGCTTCTCTATGTGCTTCGAAAGGGAGGGTAACCTCACCGCTAGATGCTGCTAAAATTTGCACAGGGCACCTATAAATGTGCTAATTGAACTAAGGCCTAATTCTGTCTTAAAGATGGCCAAGAATGAAAAATTGAATTAACCTTGTCATAGTGAAATAACAAGAGTTCAGCACATGGAAATCACATATAGTGAGTTTCAAACACTATTGCCTCCTCCTTCATATGTAAATCTTATTTGTGAAAAACACCACAGAAAAATAGGCGAATCTCATTAATATGTACGCCCCCAACATTTGCATATGCCAGCCCATGTTCAATGTCAGGCGGAACTGCAGCCTTGCCAAAATTTGGATCAGGAGTTCTGCAGGTAAACAAGCGTCATGCGAGGACAGCGAAAATGGCAGATCATGGACACAAATGTTATGTTCCAGGCTGTGCAGGGGATGTGAGGACTTTTCACACCCTTCCCACAGATAAAAATGTCAACAGGCATGGTTTATGTTTATTTATAATCAGATACTGCAACAATTGAATTCAAAATTGTTCGTTTGCTTGGCCCATTTCACCACGGACAGTTTTTCTAACCTGGGACAATATCAAGCAGTCTACGCTCAGCGTCTAAAACTGAAGAAAGAGGCAATTCCAACTATATTGCTGCAAGCAGTGAGTAGTGTTTTTATCCACTTATTGACTATCTAAACAATTTCTGATTAAATTGAATGTTTCTTAGAGAGACAGCAATAACGCAAATGCTAGTACAGTAACAATAGGAAACTCCAAGTACCATACATAACTAGTCACTGCGTACATTGTGACTATATAAACATGCAATATCGTTTTTATGAAAAAAGACGAGTCTAAAATGTAGTTGGTTTTGCACTAAAGCACTGGTTTTGGTTGTGTCGGTGGGAAAAGAGGAGCTTTCGAGTCTTCCTGCTTGCGGTTGCAAGAGTTCAGTAATTTTAATCCCCCAATCAGAGCTTTTCTGTGAAAAGAACACATTCTATCCGTTGTTTTATCTAAACATGTGCAATCTGGCAACTATATGCACGCGAGCTCTCTCTCTCGCGCGTGCGGTGATCTGAAAACACCAATAAACAAGTAAGCTGCATTTGAGCGATCTCCATTTGAGATGTTCTGCTTGAAATGTCATTCAGTCGATCTGTGTTCTGTCAGGAGTCAGGGCTCATGACCTGGTTGTGCTGTTTGTGATTGTGTTAGCTAGCTGAACAACTGCACCTGTGTGAGCTGCTGAAATAAAATGTGTACAGCAATCTGCCGGAAGTTAGTTATTTTAGTCTGTAAAGTTTTGAATATAAATATTTTTCTTACACAAAGAAAATGGCTTCAGAAGGCCTTTATTAACCCCCCGGAGCCATGTGGGGCAGTTATATGATGGATAGGTGCACATTTATGGACTTCATAAACAGCATTGATTCAACAAGGTGCTGAAAGTGTCACGGGGTGACAAACGAACCTAACGGGACTAAGATCCTGGTGAATACAGTGTTCAGGATTTTCCAGTGAACCTCCGGTCTATGCCCTGTGAATCTGTTGCCATGGCAGCGGGGCTGATTGCCTGAGTGACAGCAGGTGTGAGATGATCAATTATAGAAAACGCTGTGAGAGGGACACCTAAGGAGATGAGGCTTTAAAAACAGAGAGAAAACAAACTGTCCGGTGGCTCTCCCTCCGAATGATGTTGTGCTTGCCAGCGGGTTGCTCTTTTTATTGAGGCTGGGCTGTGGAGTGGGGAAGATTGGAGCTGTGGAAGAGGAAGGAAGGAGTGAAGTATTTGGCAGCGAAGACTTGAGGAATATCGTCCGTAGTGAGAAAGACGCAAGTGATGAGTATTTGATCCGTTGTTTATATGCACTAATACTGAAGTGGTGTGGAGAGTTTGGAAAACGTTTGGCACGAGTGAACTATTACACCGAGTGAATTAATGATCTGTCTCCAACTTCTGTCCTCTCCTTGCTGAATGTGGTGATCGCTGCATCGTTCTTCTGCTTCTCCGGAACAAAGTCAAGCCCTGATCGAGGACGAGATTCGATCTGGTGGGAGGGAAAGACCGTGGGTGAGTGTTGGCCCGAATGCACGGTGTGCGAGTGGAATTGCAGTGTCTGAAGTGAGATTTACACGTTTTGTGCTGTGAAGTGAAAGTTGTGTGTGGAGAAGCAATAGAAGTCTGCCGTGCACTCTCCTCCTACAGTCTGCCTCCCGCTACCTCTGGCGAAGGGCTTCGATAAAGTACCGCCCAAACTTCTTGCTTGAAAAGACCCGGCCTTGTTTATCCTGAGTGGTTTATATATCATGTACTGTTGAAACTGTGCTGTGTCTATCCCAGTGTTCAGCAGAAGTGAGCGTCCCGCTTAAAGTGTCCTCCCCACCTGGTGGTCCCCACACGCCCTATTGGAAGCCTTTGCCCTGTTCAGAAGAAGAAAAGGTATATCAGTTGCAAGCTTCATGTACTGTTGAAGCGCTGAAACTGTGCTGTGTCTATCCCAGTGTTCAGCCGAAGTGAGCGTCCCGCTTAAAGTGTCCTCCCCGCCTGGTGGTCCCCACACACCCTATTGGAAGCCTTTGCCCTGTTCAGAAGAAGAAAAGGTATATCAGTTGCAAGCTTCATGTACTGTTGAACCGCTGAAACTGTGCTGTGTCTATCCCAGTGTTCAGCCGAAGTGAGCGTCCCGCTTAAAGTGTCCTCCCCGCCTGGTGGTCCCCACACGCCCTATTGGAAGCCTTTGCCCTGTTCAGAAGAAGAAAAGGTATATCAGTTGCAAGCTTCATGTACTGTTGAGCCGCTGAAACTGTGCTGTGTAAGTCTTTGCCCTGTTCAGAAGAAGGAAAGGTATATCAGTTAAAAGCTTCACATACTGATGAACCGTTGAGATCTTGCTGTACTGTTCCAGTGCCCAGCTGAAGTGGAGCGTTCTGTCCAAAGTGTCATCCCCGCCTGATGGTCTCCATACGCCCTTATTGGAAGCCTTGATCCTGTTCAAAGGAGAGAAGGTATATCAGTTGAAAAGCTCACCCCCTGTTGAACCGTTGAGACCTTACTGTACTGTTCCAGTGCTCAGCTGAAGTGGAGCGTCTGTCCAAAGTGTCATCCCCGCCGGGTGGTCTCCACACGCCCTATTGGAAGCCTTGACCCTGCTCGAAAGGAGAGAAAGGTATATCAGTTGAAAAGCTTCACATACTGTTGAACCACGAAACTGTGCTGTGTCTGTCCCAGTGTTCCGCTGACGTGAGCGCCTGCTCGGCGCCCCCGCCCAGGTCCCCACACGCCCTATTTGGAAGCCTTTACCTTGCTCAGAAGAAGAAGAGAGTGGCTTGCTTGCCCCCACCTCAGTACCTTCCTCCGAGTAACCCAGTGACTCGCTTTGCCTGCATCTGCATACTTACCTGGTTCCAGCCTGAATGGGGTTCGTATGACCAAGGCCTCCCCTCTTGAGTCCCGTAGAGGAGTACTTACCCAGTGACCTACCTGGGCGCGGAGATGCCCCTGATTCCCCTCCGGCGAGCCTCCGGTCCGCCACGGCGTCCCTCCCTTCCCGTCCCGGGAGGTCGGTAGACTCTTGAACTGTCCTGGTGGCAAGAAGAAGATTTTAATTAGGACTTATCCAATTCATTGACCTTTTAACTATCATAAATAAACTGTATTATCTTATTCCCTTGTCTGTCTGGTCCTTGACACGTTCCCGGGTTTCCAGGGGTGGGTGCAGCCTGGTTTGGCCCGCCCCGACCTGTGACAAAAGCATTCTTTAGAAATGTTGGCCCATATTGATAGGATAGCATCTTGCAGTTGATGGAGATTTGTGGGATGCACATCCAGGGCACGAAGCTCCCGTTCCACCACAATCCAAAGATGCTCTATTGGGTTGAGATCTGGCGACTGTGGGGGCCATTTTAGTACAGTGAACTCATTGTCATGTTCAAGAAACCAATTTGAAATGATTCGAGCTTTGTGACATGGTGCATGGTGGAAGTAGCCATCAGAGGATGGGTACATGGTGGTCATAAAGGGATGGACATGCTCAGAAACAATGCTCAGGTAAGCCGTGGCATTTAAACAATGCCCAATTGGCACTAAGGGGCCTAAAGTGTGCCAAGAAAACATCCCCCACACCATTACACCAACACCACCAGCCTGCACAGTGGTAACAAGGCATGATGGATCCATGTTCTCATTCTGTTTACGGCAAATTCTGACTCTACAATCTGAATGCCTCAACAGAAATCGAGACTCATCAGACCAGGCAACATTTTCCAGTCTTCAACTGTCCAATTTTGATGAGCTCGTGTAATTGTAGCCTCTTTTTCCAATTTGTAGTGGAGATGAGTGGTAGCCGGTGGGGACTTTTGTTGTTGTAGCCCATCCGCCCCAAGGTTGTGCGTGTTGTGGCTTCACAAATGCTTTGCTGCATACCTCGGTTGTACCGAGTGGTTATTTCAGTCAAAGTTGCTCTTCTATCAGCTTGAATCAGTCGGCCCATTCTCCTCTGAACTCTAGCATCAACAAGGCAATGTGGGCAACCACAGGACTGCCGCATACTGGATGTTTTTCCCTTTTCACAACATTCTTTGTAAACCCAAGAAATGGTTGTGCGTGAAAATCCCAGTAATTGAGCAGATTGTGAAATACTCAGACCGGCCTGTCTGGCACCAACAACCATGCCACGCTCAAAATTTTCCCATTCTGACATTCAGTTTGGAGTTCAGGAGATTGTCTTGACCAGGACCACACACCTTAATGCATTGAAGCAACTGCCATGTAATTGGTTGAATAGATAATTGCATTAATGAGAAATTGAACAGGTGTTCCTAATAATGGTAAATAAATGGTAAATGGACTGCATTTATATAGCGCTTTTAACAGACCAATGGCCATCCAAAGCGCTTTACATCTTGCCTCACATTCACCCATTCACACACTCACTCATACACCGACGGCGGTGTCAGCCATGCAAGGCATGCCATCCAGCTCGTCGGGAGCAGCTGGGGTTAGGTGTCTTGCTCATGGACACCTCGACACTTGGACAGATGGAACCGGGGATCGAACCACCAACCTTCCGGTTTGTAGAAAATCTACATGAACCACTGAGCCACTGCCACCCCTATAATCCTTTAGGTGAGTGTATTTACAGTTTTTCTCAATTGTTTACACACAAATTCTGGTACTTGAGACATAATGACCACAACATGTAACTCATTCACCAACCCCCTGAACCAATTCTGCTAAACTACAAGCACAGTTCCTGCTTTACACTCAAATTGCAGTTCTAAAACACACTTTTTTCAATACATTACACACAATTCTCTGCTTTTGGCACAATTTTCATGCAGAAAATGTCTTGTTTTTACAAGGAACACACTGTCATTCAAATATGCACACTGACTCATCACAAGGGCAAACACCCGTCACACAGTTTTACAATTAGCAATCAAAGCTTTAGCATGAAAGGGCAACAGGTAAGCTCTTCTGTTTTGGAGCAATGGATGCCAACATTGGAAACAGAGGCAGAGCCAGAGGAGTGAGAGTAAGAGGAGGAGGACAGGAAGGACGAGGACGAGGAAGGCCAAGGACCATAATCTCTGATGAGATCCGAGCCACTTTGGTTGATCATGTGGTCAACCATGGTCTAACAATGAGGGAGGCTGGGCAAAGAGTACAGCCACATTTGAGCAGGTACACTGTAGCATCCATCATCCGGACTTTCCGAAATGAGAATACAGTAGGTAAGAAATCTACTCTCACTAGAAAATTGCAGTACTGCATATGAATACAGTACTCAATGAGTACAGTATTGCCTGTGGACTGTTTTGTAGGACTGTAAAAATACTGTAAAGTATGTTTCAAGTATTTAGGAAATGTATAGCTACTTTGTATTTACAGTATTTTACTATTTGTTTGGCAGAACTGAAAGATTACCAACACAAGGTGGTCGGAAACATGTTCTGTCTCCTGAACCGGACACTGAAATCATGAACATGGTCCTAGAAAACAACGCCATAACATTACGGCAAATACAAAGAAATATAATAGAAAACAATGACATGTTTCAAAATATTGATAGGGTAAGCTTATCAACACTGGACCGTGTCTTGCGCAGAAATCATCTCCGGATGAAGAAGGTCTACAGGGTGCCATTTGAACGCAATTCAGAAAGAGTCAAAGAATTGCGATATAACTATGTGCAAGTGAGTCCCACAATTGATGCATACTCTCAACACTGTATACAATAAATTATACATATTTCAATATTGTAATCATAATGATTGTGCTTCACAATAGTGACCACTCCATGTCTATTTCTGATATTGTCATGTGTGTTTCAGAGAGTCCTTGAGCTAGAGGTGGCTGCAGTGGAGCACCAGTTCATCTTCATTAATGAGGTTGGGTTCAACCTCACAAAAAGACGAAAGAGGGGAAGGAATATGATCGGCCAGTGTGCCATTATTGAAGTCCCTGGCCAGCACGGAGGGAACATCACAATGTGTGCAGCAATTACCCACCACGGCGTCATCCATCACCATGCTACCCTTGGCCACTACAACACCGCCCATCTGATCACATTCCTTGACACCCTACACAACACACTCATTCCACCAGATCAGGTAGATGGCCCAGAGCAGCTCAGGTACGTTGTCATTTGGGACAACGTAAGTTTCCACAGGGCTGCTCTGGTTTGTAACTGGTTCACTGCCCACCCACACTTTTTTGTTGTTTATCTCCCTCCATATTCTCCATTCCTCAATCCTATTGAGGAATTTTTTTCTGCCTGGAGATGGAAAGTGTTTGACCGAAATCCACAAACGAAATCCACAAACCTCTTCTCCAAGCTATGGAGGACGCATGTGGAGATATAGCAGCTGATGCTTTTCATGGCTGGAATCGCCATATTTCCCCCACTGCTTGGCCAGGGGAAACATTGCTTGTGATGTGGATGAGATGCTGTGGCCAGACTGCAACAGAAGAGAGGATGCAGCATAGGTTTTTTTTTATTTTTTTTTTACTGTAACTGTATACAGTAAATTCTTCTGGTTGGGAATGGGATGTACACTGGGTAAATTGTTTTTGCAGGAAAAATAAAATAAAAATGTACCATGTATTTGTATGTTCTGAGTATAAAAACAATATTCTCAAATATTTTACAACACACGTATGTTTGTACTGTCTGTAGTAAGTGTAACACTGAACCAAAAAATGCCTAAGACATTATGATGAATGGAGAAGTGTTTTACATTGAGCACATCAGTGTTCAGCTGGTTGTTATAAATGTCTATCCATATAATGGTTTGTGTGTGTCATTTGAAAACAAAATCCCATTTTGAGAAGAAATAACATTGTTTTGAATGTAAAGTTTCATTTTGCAGGAGAATTGAGGGGTTTTGCCCATTGTGTTTTTTTTTATTTGTGTGTAGAGTTCTGAGAGGCATGCTTTCAGAAAATGTGTGCAAACAATTGAGAAAAACTGTAAAATTTATATATATATATATATATATATATATATATATTTTTTTTTGCTATTTATATTTTTCCTATTGATATTGAAGTGACATTGTATTCCCAATTTCTCTTTTTTTTCTATTTTACATTTTGAACTCTTTTGTTTAATCTTTTTATATTGATTATATTGAATTTGTATTCCTATTATTTGTTTTTATGCTTGTGAAGCACTTTGAGTTGCATTTCATATATGAAAAGTTTTATATAAATAAATGTTTATTATTATTATATAAAATGTTTATATTTAAATATAGTATAAATTATATAAATATACAGTATATACATGCAACTATTTCTTAAATATATACATGAATGAGTGTGTATTTATATATGTAAATAATAATTATATACAGTACACATATATTATGCAAACACAAACGTTTATTTTGGATGCGATTAATCAAGATTAATCGATCTGGTGACACTAATGACATGGGTATTACAGTGTAAACGTGGTTTATGGAGACAGGAGGTGTCCTAAACAACATACTAAAAAGTGTTAGTTTAGGGTGTGTGTGTGTTTGTGTGTGTGTGTGTGTGTGTGTGTGTGTGTGTGTGTGTGTGTGTGTGTGTGTGTGTGAGAGAGGCGAGAGAGAGAGAGAGAGAGAGAGAGAGAGAGAGATGGATCATGGATGGATGGAGTAATTATAATGATATATAAGCATATAGGATTGTCTGTGGATAGATAGCTCATTATGTTTAGAAATACAGCTTCATCTACTCACTGTTAAAAAAAGAGCCTCTTCCATCCGTTCATGTTCTTCTTCACACTGGTAGTAAAGGGAGAATGACTTTATTTTACTACACTGCTATTGGTTAAAACGTGTTAGTATATGTAAGATACAGCCATTTAAATTAATTCAAAAGTGATGTTTTGGCCCCCCCTAGCGTGGTGGACCCATATGCCTTAGGGGCTATACTGTGTGTGCACCTCCTTGAAAAACAATAATGTAATGATGAATGTTTATGATAAGTAAAATATGCAATGCTACACACAGTAATCTAAAAACGTTATAATAAATAATTATAATTATAATAAAAATTGTAGCTTACTTCACTGTATCATTTTGTTGTTTAGTTGATTGTGGGCGTCATTATCAAATCGAAAGTATCGCGAAGTGAAAGTGAATTGCGCGAGCCACCTGAACGTCTGCTGCTAGTGTACCGTGATCTTTTCCTCTGAAAATAACAAAACATTGCTTTCATTATGTCCAGAGCTAAAGTACTGAAGATAAACTCTGATAATGCAGTGAGGGTAAGTTCACCTCTTTAGAATTTATAGTATTTCCACTGTCAACACAGGCAAACAAATTTAAAGTAAACGCATTTGCGTCTGTTTAAGCTGTGATAGTATGGCTCCTACGGAGATTTAAAGGGATTTTTGTTGTTTGTTTGTTTGATTGATTGTTTAATATAAAATATTATTGGAAATCTCTTTTTATATGTAAAAACAAAAAAATCCTGAGTCACACTTCCTCATCCGCGAATGTCGAAAATGAAAGTAAACACGGACATTACCTGAAGCCGCGCTCATTTTCATGTACAAAGATAGCCTAAATATTTCTATTGTAATTGTTCATCTGTGTTTCCTTCATCCAGATAGAAAACTACCGTCAGTCACTGTATAAACAGGTATGAATTCACTTCAAATACACAGATAAGCTATTTGGGATCGTTGCACGGTGGCTCTTTGTACTTACAATAGTCATTGTATTGGCAGGCAGAGGAGCTGTTCTCCAATCACATACCTTTGAAGATCTTACAGCTTGACAACCTTCTGAAGGTACATTTCATTTTGACCTGTATCTTCAGGTATTCCTGTGTCAGCACTGTAGACTATGTGTGTCCTTGGGAAATTAACTATGACCTTGGTTTTGCTGCCCATGGCTACCAGTTGAGGAAATTTACTTTGACTCCAGCTACAATTGAAAAATAAATACTTCTCTTTTATGGTTTTAGGGGGGTGAGTTCAGTATAACTGACCTCTCGTCTCTCCATGCACCCCTGGACATTCCCATTCCTGACCCCCCTGCTGCGGAGGATGAGGTTGGCATCCGGCTCAGGATTCATAATGATGCTAGAAATAGATTACCCTGTCCCTAACCCTAACATTTATTCAAATATTTTAATAGGAGATGGAGACAGATAAAAATGAAGATGATGAGAAAAAGAAGAAAGGTAATTTTGCACACACACAGTTTTATCTGGCTAGTCATGTGATCTTGATGAGGGTGGAGAATAAAGGCTTTGTGTGCATCTCATTCAGCTCCCTAGCTCCTCATGAATCAGTTCATGGTGTACACAAATTCGGGCACGTGACAGTAAAGGAAGCTGGCTCACTAAACATTGGGACACTGATGACTATTTCCAGTTAAAACGTCCTAATTTCAACATTACTTCTAGTATTTATGAACAATAGCAGAGCTGATATCTTTCTGACATTCCTTGTAATGTTATTTAAAGTGCAATATGATAAATTACACATTGTTACATTTATGTGTAACATTTCAGCCGTAAATAAATTATAAATGTTAGATTATGTTCATTACCTACCTAGCGATTTATGTTCCTGCTGAAATATAATAAAAGAATGGTTAAGATTTTATGTTTTTGCATTTCGGGGCACAAAGCTGAAGTGGTTACGGGAACATAGTGAGCATTGATGCTCCCTGGTTTTCATGGTGCATTGTGGGACTTTCTAGGGAGTGAACATTTCAGTGCCCATGATGGATTTTGTGATTGAGACAGCCCTTAAAATGTCCGACTCCCTGATCAGTGCCCTGTCTACTGACCTAGGGAGCTGATTTAGATACATCAGTATAATTAGTTCAATTCCAACCTGCTTCAACACACGTCTGTAAATATGCCCTTCAAATAGAGGAAAATATTGCAATTATGAGTTCAGAGCACATGATTAAAGGGTTAGTTCACACAAAAATTTAAATTCTGTCATCAATCACTCACCCTCATGTTGCTCCGAACCCGTAAGACTGTCAGTCATCTTCAGAACGCAAATTAAGATCTTTTTGATGAAATCTGAGAGCTCTCTGACCCCTCCATAGACAGACTACACAATTGCAATTGACGCTTCAAAAATTTATAAAGAGATCGGAAAATTAATCCATATGAATTGAGTAGTTTAATCCACAATTTCTGAAGAGACTCAATCGCTTTTTATGATGAACAGATATAATTTAGGTTTTTACTCGCATATAAACATTGATCAGCGAACAAACAGAAGCTCAACCGAACTTGAATAACACGCAAGAGCTCTCAGATTTCATCAGAAAGGTCTTTATTTGCATACCGAAGTTGAACGAAATTCTTACGGGTTTGGAATGACATGAGGGTGAGTAAATGATGACAGAATTTTAAAAAATTGTGAACTAACCTTTTAATCATGTGCTTAGAACTTATAATTGCACTATTTCTGCAAATACAGTTACAAATCACTCAAAAGTCGGAAAATTCCTATTTATTTTGACATCTGTCAGTCTGAGCCATTGCCATAACACATTGCTATGGGTTGCCTTTCTGACTCCCAAGGTCTCTCATTGTCTACAACAATATTTGAAGGCCCCCTAGCCATAGTTCTGTATTCAAAACAAATTTTAATCTGTGCATGGATACTCCAGTTGATTCCAGGAGGAGAAGGACCAGAAGTTTGACCTCCTAGTTTCTGTAAATTAAAAAGTACAAAAGAAAATGTATTATTAAAATAGGAAGCGAATGTTTTTCAGGGTTCCCACTCTTTTTAACCAATCTCCACGTCAGATCCTGTCAGAAGATTTTTTTGTTTGTTTTGTCTGGTATCCAAATGTATTAGCTTTAGAGGTTGGTAGAGGAAGCCGTGAAAAACCAGCAGATTAATGCTAAAAAAATGATCCGGGTATATGAAATAGTCTTACTTGTATACTTTTCTCCCTTCTTCATCTGTACACCATTTGAATTCCGTCCTGTACTTGATCTGACCATGAACAAATCAAACAAGTGTTACTATACCAGACCAAAGGCAATGGAAAATTACTGCTTCACAACATTGTCCTGTGACGATAAAAACCTTAAAATTGAGACTTTTTCTTTTTTTTGAGACCACACAATAATAATTCAATGTTATTATTGTACATATTATTATATGCCTTTCTGTGCAGCAATAGCAGTGGAGCCATGCCTTTTCATTTTCTCCATCAGTCACACAAGTCAATTGTTTTTTTATGATTCTTCTCTCTTTTTGTTTTAAACAAATTCTTGAGGCTTCCCCATGGTTTAATTACCTCATTAGCTAAGCATAAGACACTTACGGGCCGGCGTGTGGTTGTCAGTACCCTTATTTACAAGTATTTTGTTCACATTTAATGCAGCCGTCGGTGCATTTTGGACTAGGTGGAGTACTTTTTTTTAACATTTAATATTTGGCAGGGGGTTTTCCGCGCTACATGTTGGTGTGCTGCCAAACTCTGGCGTAGGTAGAGTACTTTAGGGGATTTTTTTTATACCATAGTAAAATTACTTTGTGTCACTGTGAATAGTGACAGAAAATAAGTACCGTAAGTAAAAAGAAATAATGAAAAGCATATATATTCATGATGGTAGATTACTGAAGCAGCTGCCTCAAAAATTAGTCATAGTCCAACTTGTCTGATACCATTAAATGCTGGTTTAGAAGGAAAACACACTGGTGAAGTTAACAGCACAAAATAACCTGGAAATCAGCAAAAGAGTGTGACTGGAAAATCTGCTGAAAAAGTGGGTAAAAGTGGTATGCACAAATTAGATGGAGACGAATGTTTACCAGAGTGATAGTAAGATCAAATGTAGATAAAATGACTGTAATATGTAATATTTTTTGTAACGTTTCATTTTCTTGTGTCAGCTCCCAAGTGTGGCTTCATCAAAGGAAATGAGCGGATTGTGAAGTTGCTGGATATTGTAAAACCGGAGATAATGGCTCTGAAGGAGACCTGCATCACTGTAAGTGAGCAGAATTGACTCTTAAATCAGTTTTCAGCATTTTCCCAGACTGTAGTTTTGCAGCATTGTTCTTTATTTTTCTTCAGGTCTCTTGCTGGATTGCTCATCTGATTCCCAAAATAGAAGATGGAAATGATTTTGGAGTTGCAATTCAGGTAATTAACCCTTAATTCTTCATTGAAGATGGCTGGTTTATAGACAGTGTTATAGACTGTCATCGACTGTGGTACATCATGTTTTTGTTTCCGAATAATAAAGATAAGTGGCAGTTAACATGACTGGTTGAAATTTTAGGAAAAAATCCTTGAGAGAATTACCGCTGTGAAGACCAAGGTGGAGGGTTTTCAGACCAACATTAACAAGTATGTGCAGTTCCCAGCTATTTCAGTTCATTGATTATGAATACTATGGAAGCTTGTTTCAGGGACATAATAAAAAATAAAAAGATAATTGCGACTTTTTAATCGAATTGTGAGAAAGAGAAATTGCGAGAATTGCAAGATACAAACTCACAAAAAACTAAGAAAAAAAGTCACAATTATCTTTTTAATTTTTTATTCTGTGGTGGAAACAAGTTGACATGTTTTACTCTGCCCTCATTCATTCATGTTGTCATGTTGGTAATCAAAGTGTTTATCTGCAGGTACTTCTCAGAGAGAGGTGACGCAGTGGCCAAAGCTTCCAAAGACACTCATGTGGTGAGTGACTTATCCAATCATCTTATTAGTGTAAACTTTTTTGCTTAGCTACAGTTATTAAATAGGGCATACAGGAACATATTCTCAGTTTTTGCCATTTAAAGGGATAGTTCACCTAAAAATGAAAATTACCCTATGATTTACTCTCCCTCAAGCCATCCTAGGTGTAAATATACATTCTTATTTGCAAAGTTATACCAAAAAATGTCCTGGCTAATCCAAACATTATAAAAAAAGCCCAAAAAAGTTTATCCATCCATCATAAAAGTAATCCATACGGCTTCAGAGGGTTAATAAGGACCTTTTGAATCGAAGTGATGCGATTCAAAAGAAAAATATCCATATTTAAAACTTAATTAAGTGAAATATCTAGCCAGGAGCTAGATATTTTTTTAAATAAATAATGGGAAAATTTCCATTTGAATCCTTTGATGCATAAGTCTGGATGGAATCTGAGGACTCTGAAGGGAATTTTAGTATTTTCACACACATTAAACATCCCCTCCCCCACATTTTAAGAATATGAAAAGGCATGTACACAGCAATTAAACTGATTTAATTATAAAAAATAAAAAAAAAGTGATTTATTTATTTAATCTGCATTATGGGATTAAATGAGTGCACTCAATAACGTTCACTGGGGTTTCAGACACCACTACAAATGGTAGAACACTATTAGAAAGCTCTAAATAGAGCCCTTTAAGGGTATAGAGGGCGATTTCACAGCCCTGGTTAGGGGTTTAGGTTTAGTGGTCTTACAACATTGGTTAAACATTCAACTCAGGGTTTGATCCAGAGTTTGTAATAAACTGGATTGTGGCATGGTGCAGCAAACAGCCAACCACACGGATCAATCAATCAATCAATCAACTTTATTTATATAGCGCTTTTACAATGACGATTGTTTCAAAGCAGCTTCACAGTGTTAAACAGGACAACATTGCAACAAAATTTGATTTGGCTAGTTTAATTTGGATAGTTTATAGAATTATATATGACCAAGTTAATAAATTCTATTTGTATATTTAGTTGAGTAACTTGGATCATAATTTGAGTGTCCCCAACTGAGCAAGCCAAGCCAAAGGCGACAGTGGCAAGGAACCAAAACTCCATCAGGGCATGATGGAGAAAAATAAACCTTGGGAGAAACCAGACTCAGTCGGGTGCCAGTTCTCCTCTGGCCTATTATTAACAGTGTATAATTATTACTCTGGCAACCTTGCAGGTCTTAAATCATATTAGATAGGAATATTCGAAATTTTGGGTATGACGACGAGACGGGCTCATTTAGGATGGCGCGTCGATTACACAAGAATATGAATACTTGAAAGATCGGAGTTATTGCGCCGAGACGGGTTAATTGAGGATCACGCCCGGTGAGGCGAATTCAGAGGAGACACTAATGGACACGGTCTCAGCAGACACTCCAGGATGAGCTGGTCATGTCCAGATGCAGGTCCACCATCCGATCCGGACACGGCCTGGATCCGCCGACTGCAGTAAACCTCGGGATAAACAGAGAGACTAACATTAGTGTGGATGCCACTCTTTTTATGATGTAACGAGTACATCAGGTGTTATGGGAAGTGTTCCCGGTTCCGGCTGACCTAGTTAATGCAGCCTAATAATCAGTCATTTGATTTGAATAAAGAAAGTTAAAAATGTTCTATGTGTATGCCATAGTAAAGAGATGTGTTTTTAGTCTAGATTTAAACTGACAGAGTGTGTCTGCTTCCCGAACAATGCTAGGAAGACTGTTCCAGAGTTTAGGTGCTAAATAGGAAAAGGATCGACCGCCTGCAGTTGATTTAGATATTCTAGGTATTTTCAACTGGCCAGAGTTTAGAGACCGCAATTGACGTGATGGAGTATATTATGCTAAGAGCTCGCTTAAGTACTGGGAGCTAAACCATTTATTGCTTTATAAGTAATAAGCAAGATTTTAAAATTTATGCGATGTTTAATAGGAGCCAGTGCAGTGTTGACAGAACTGGACTAATATGATCGCATTTCCTGGTTCTAGAAAGAACTCGAGCTGCTGCTTTTTGGACCAGCTGGAGTTTATTTATTAGGCGAGCAGGGCAACAACCCAGTAGAGCATTACAATAATCTAGCCTTGAGCTCATGAACGCATGTACTAGTTGTTCAGCATTTTGCATTGAAAGCATGTGACGTAATTTAGATATATTTTTAAGATGGTAGAATGCAGTTTTACAGATGCTAGAAACGTGGCTTTCAAATGAAAGATTGGTATCAAAGAGCACACCCAGGTTCCTCACTGACGAGGACTTGACAGAGCAGCCATCGAGGGTTAGACAGTATTCTAGGGCACTCTTTGTGGAGCTTTTCTGTCCAATAATTAAAAATTCAGTTTTATCTGAATTAAGTTGCAGGAAATTACTATTCATCCAATTTTTAATATCAGCTATGCATTCCGTTAATCTTGTGAATTGGTAAGATCATGGAGAGTGTCAGTTTGATTCACTTCTCATGAGTCGACACAATTCACTTCTCTGTTGAAGATAATGATAAATGCATTTGCAAGGCAGGAGTAAACACTGCTTCTGCAGCAAACATCTGAGAAGGCTACTGAAAGAAAATATGACTATATCGAAGCAAGTTTAAATAATCAAAATATAAAAATGAATTATGTTCAGAAAGAGCTCAAAAGAAAACGCAAGCTAGTCATTTAAAAAGATTGATAGATTTAGTATTTGTATGTATATATTTATATTAATTTAAATACAAAGTTTAATATTAATTGTCCATTCATAGAAGCATATAGGTCCTTCTAAAAAAATTAGCATATTGTGATAAAAGTTCATTCTTTTCCATAATGTAATGATAAAATTAAAATGTCATATATTTTAAATTCATTGCACACCAACTGAAATATTTCAGGTCTTTTATTGTTTTAAAACTGATGATTTTGCATACAGCTCATGAAAACCCAAAATTCCTATCTAAAAAAATTAGCATATTTCGTCCGGCCAATAAAAGAAAAGCGTTTTTAATACAAAAAAAGTCAACCTTCAAATAATTATGTTCAGTTATGCACTCAATACTTGGTCGGGAATCCTTTTGCAGAAATGACTGCTTCAATGCGGCGTGGCATGAAGGCAATCAGCCTGTGGCACTGCTGAGGTGTTATGGAGGCCCAGGATGCTTCGATAGCGGCCTTAAGCTCATCCAGAGTCTTGGGTCTTGCGTCTCAACTTTCTTTTCACAATATCCCACAAATTCTCTATGGGGTTCAGGTCAGGAGAGTTGGCAGGCCAATTGAGCACAGTAATACCATGGTCAGTAAACCATTTACCAGTGGTTTTGGCACTGTGAGCAGGTGCCAGGTCATTCTGAAAAAAGAAATCTTCATCTCCATAAAGCTTTTCAGCAGATGGAAGCATGAAGTGCTCCAAAATCTCCTGATAGCTAGCTGCATTGACCTTGCCCTTGATAAAACACAGTGGACCAACACCAGCAGCTGACATGGCACCCCAGATCATCACTGACTGTGGGTACTTGACACTGGACTTCAGGCATTTTGGCATTTCCTTCTCTCCAGTCTTCCTCCAGATTCTGGCACCTTGATTTCCAAATGACATGCAAAATTTGAGCGACAGTCCAGTGCTGCTTCTCTGTAGCCCAGGTCAGGCGCTTCTGCTGCTGTTTCTGGTTCAAAAGTGGCTTGATCTGGGGAATGCGGCACCTGTAGCCCATTTCCTGCACACGCCTGTGTACGGTGGCTCTGAATGTTTCTACTCCAGACTCAGTCCACTGCTTCCGCAGGTCCCCCAAGGTCTGGAATCGGTCCTTCTCCACAATCTTCCTCAGGGTCCGGTCACCTCTTCTCGTTGTGCAGCGTTTTTTGCAACACTTTTTCCTTCCCACAGACTTCCCACTGAGGTGCCTTGATACAGCACTCTGGGAACAGCCTATTCGTTCAGAAATTTCTTTCTGTGTCTTACCCTCTCGCTTGAGGGTGTCAATGATGGCCTTCTGGACAGCAGTCAGGTCGGCAGTCTTACCCATGATTGCGGTTTTGAGTAATGAACCAGGCTGGGAGTTTTTAAAAGCCTCAGGAATCTTTTGCAGGTGTTTAGAGTTAATTAGTTGATTCAGATGATTAGGTTAATAGTTTGTTTATAGAACCTTTTCATGATATGCTAATTTTTTGAGATAGGAATTTTGGGTTTTAATGAGCTGTATGCCAAAGTCATCAGTATTAAAACAATAAAAGACCTGAAATATTTCAGTTGGTGTGCAATGAATCTAAAATATATGAAATTTTAATTTTATCATGACATTATGGAAAATAATGAACTTTTATCACAATATGCAATTTTTTTAGAAGGACCTGTACAAATAAATCATTAGCCACTACAAAACAATCTACCGTCTTTCTTGAGCCCAAAAAATGCTTTGCTCAAACTTCTGAAACTAGCTTTGTACAACAGGCCTTAGATTTACACGTTGAACTCAGTTTCACTTTCGTACACTTTTTGTGTAATAATAAAGGACATGTTCTTTTGACAGATGGATTATCGTTCTCTGGTGCACGAGAAGGACGAAGCAGCATATTCTGAGATCAGAGTGATCTTGCTTGATATACGTGGTTTTTACGTGAGTTCTTTATATTATTCTTTTAGCAAACAGCTTCAATGAAAATTGCTACAACACAAATTATGGCCGAATGAATCACAATAATTGTGGACATATCTGTACAGTTGTAGATTCATATCTGTTGTTTTTACTCAGGCTGAACTGTATGACGTCATCAGCAAGAACCTGGAGAAAGTGACAAATCCCAAAGGAGAAGAGAAGCCATCCATGTACTGAGACAGATGCTTAACGGAACTTAAATATAATATGTAGTTGTACAACTAGACCAGTTTTCAGAACTTCTCATTTCCTTTCATCATTTTTGACATTCTAACTAGATACTAAATCTAGATATATGACACTTTTGACAGTAGATTCATCTTTTGAAGTGGTTGGTAACTAAACTTGTTAAATAAGTCACAGTGGACGGAAACCCTAATAGCAAAATTACCCGTAGGACATATTCTTAAAGCACAGAACCACATTAAAACCAACAATGATTTTACAAAATATGTTTCACTTCAGGAATATGAAACAAATGCTGTTATAACATACATTGAATTCCTTGAAGATACAAAGAAGACATTTTATCTGTTTTATTGTAACAAGCAACAAATGTTTACAAAACCATTTTGGATCACATAAAGAATAAAAGAACTAATGTGGAAAAACTCCCCTCATGAAATGAAAATGCATCTTTAAAAAAAAAAAAAGTAGAGGTCAATTCTTTCACGAATCAGGAACATAAATTGTATATTTATCTTCTGGAAGGTGCTACACGTTTCTCAAACTTCTGGTCCTTCTCCTCCTGGAATCAACTGGAAGACAGCAGAAACACATGGTTTTATCATATATAAAGTGACTTTCATCTATTAACGCAATTTGAGTTGAGTTTTGGTAATGTTATGAAATGGAATATATGGTCCAATTATGAAGCCACATTAAGACAGATAAAACAGCATGAAATATAATGGACCAAAAACTAGTCTTTCTATAGCCTTTATAAGTTGTGCCACAGTGGTGTGTTAAGGCAAGTTTGTAGATCGGGATCGGAGGTTTACCTGTTTGAGAGTCCTTACTTTAAACAACATAAGAAAAAATCTAAGATTTGCATAATCATTTTTTTTCACTTGGATCATCAACGTGTGACTTATTGTTTCAGTAAAATTTAGATGTAGGCAAGTATTTCTGTTAAAGTTTGTAATGTTGTTTGTATGTCTATTTGGTGTTTTTAATATGCTTCAAGACAAACCATGTGCAAATTCAAAAGTCAACATTGCTGAGTATTTTCTCCTTAAAGGGTTAGTTCACCCAAAATTGAAAATTAGCCCATAATTTACTCACCCTCAAGTCATCCTAGGTGTATATGACATTCTTCTTTCAAACGAATAAATTCTGAGATATATTTAAAAAAAGTCCTGGCTCTTCCAAGCTTTATAACTGAAGTGAATTGTTGTCTCTTTTTTGAAGTCCATAAAAGTACATCCATCCATCATATAACTGCAAATATCTAGCCTCGACCAGATCGCCTTCTGTATTCAACTTACAGAAAAAGTGTAGTGCCTCTCACAGACAACTTTTTTTTCCAATCTGGTGGAAGCTAGATATTTTTCTTGGAAGATCCAGGACTTTTTTTTAAATATAATTCAGATTTTATTCATCTGAAAGAAGAATGTCATACACACCTAAAATGGCTTGAGGGTGAGTAAATCATGAGCTAATTTAAATTTTTGGGTGAACTAAACCTTTAAAACTGTACACATTCAGATGCTGGTGTTTGGGAACAGTTTCAACTGATTTTTAGCATTTTAAACCTCCGAATGCACACACTAGAAGATTTGCCCGGACCTCGAGACCACACACCTGTCGATTGTAACATATTTGTGAGATCAAATGTGACTTGAGAAGAAAACCGATCGAAGCCATCAGCCAGTTGCCCCTGGCACGAGTTTTGTTTATGGGAAGAAAAACAAATTGGGAAAAAAGAATATGGGTGAGCTTTCTCAATACTCCACTTTCATGGCATGTTTGTGGCTGCCAAGTTTTAGCCATAGAAGCGTGCAACATCCGGTTGGTGAAGCTTGCTCGCTCTCATTGGCTATCGCAGGTATCATATTAGAGCCAGCCCGATCAAGAGATTTGGGATTGTGCGGACTCCGACGCGACCGGGAGAAGTATAATTATCGTAATGACGCCACACAATTGAGGAATTTTTTGGACAAAAAGTTGGTTGCGAGAAGCCTAGAATCGGGCCACACCCCCAGATCATTGGGGGTTGCAAACTTTTACTCAGAGCTTTACTCATATTACCCATATGCATTTTCATACACTAAATCCCTCACAAAGCAAATGCTGTCAATTCATGAAGTGTGATATGTGGATTGATATTTAAAGATGAACTCAATGATCATACCATTGTGATGTTATTTCCATTTAGCAGAATCTGATCCAGTTTTGTGATTCTTCTTCCCTCTGGAGTGATTTCACTGTGACACAAAAACACTTTTGTCATGGCTCAATAACAAATAATGTTTAAGATGAAAAATGAAACAATTTCATAAAAAAATTTAAATAAAAAAGTTTATCCTATTACATAATTCAAATAAATTTGAAACACATAAAAAGTGGTATATTTTCCTATACACCTTAAACACAGTATTGCTTTTATTTCAGATGTTCAATTATTGTTCTTCTTTTATGATGCTGAATGTTTAAAGGAGACTAGGCATTTTCCAAACTCTGTCTGACTCTGAACCCTGTTAATAAGAATGCCAATGTGTCTGACCCTAAATATCCCAGAGAAACATCTACCCTAAATTAGCATATTAATATGTATTCATTTTTATATCATGTATATTTAGTTGTATGTTCGAGAAGTTTAAGTCAAAGAAGTTAATACATAAATAGGGTAAAGTAAATGAAATAAAACAGCATATATATGTTTTAGGTAGGGACATCCACTTACAACTCTGTTACATCCTCAAGGACCATGTCTGATTAAAACAATCAAGAAAATAAATGTAAGACATCACAAAGAATGCATTACATTATGGAATGAGAACCTTTAGTACATCCCAGCCACACTTTTTGAATCCAATGCATTTTCTTTCTTTCCATCATGGCAGCACAATTGCTGAAACTGTAATATGCCATTTATTTCACTTCACTAAAACAGTAACTTCAATGGCATTAAAACAAATGTAAGAGACACTTACATTTACAGGACAAATAAATTAATAAGTGAATGTTTACCAGTATTATCATTTTCCGCAAAATTGAGTTAAATTTAACCCTAAACCATTAACCATCACAAATATGTGTCAGCAGTTCCAGCATTTTAAAGGATACTGACAAAGTCGTCGAACCCAAGCAGAGTTCCCACAATCTCTTTGTCGTTCTTCATGACAATGTGAATCCGAGAGCCTATGCATTTATCCACCAGCTCTGAAAGACATAATACAAGTCATGAAAAACACGAAGACAATTGAAGCAGTGTGACACTGAGGCTGTGTGATGTTTGCAGTATGTATACAGTAAACTATGCAAGGATGCATATATTATCCAAAAACATATAGTTTGACCTCCCAAAACAGGGTGAATAATAAAGCAGAGATATCATGAACAGCAAAAGTATGATTTAGGGATAGTTCACCCAAAAAGGAAAATTACCCCATGATTTACTCACCCTCAAGTCATCCAATATGACATTGTTCTTTCAGATTAAAACAATCGGAGTTAATTAAAAAAAAAAATGTCCTGGCTCTTCCAAGCATTAAAATGGCAGTGAATGGCCATGTGGACAACTTTTATAATGGATAGATGCACTTTTTTTGGCTTCAAACTTTGGCCTGCCATTCACTTCCATTTTAATGCTTGGATTAGCCAGGACATTTTTGAAATATAACTCTGATTGTATTTGTCTAAAAAAAGAATGTCATATACACCCAGGTTGGCCCTGACGGAGAGTAAATCATGGGATCGTTCTCATTTTTGGGTGAACTATTCCTTTAATCAATTACAAGTTTGACATTACATACTAATTTTAGAGTCGATATTATTTGGAGTTTGAAACAAAAATGGTTTTCCTGGCTAAAAATCTGAGATACTTTGTATTATTTTTAAGCTGTTCCGTACATCATATCATCACAAATGACTGAAATACACCACATACAAAAAATATTATTACAAAAATATAACTCGCTTGTAACAAGTAATTACGCCATTTACGACTCTTCTTGAATGGCACATAAATTAATGAACTAGCCTAATAGTGAATGAGTGTATTAGGACACACAGAGACACAGTGGTACACGCATTTTCAGAATTCACTCATATTGCCTGTATAGTGACTGATTTCAGTTTATATCTTAGTTACGATTCATTTGAATTAAACAAACTATTTAAACGATTAGGGCCATATACCCATAATGTACACGTGTGTCCAATTAAAAAACAATTACTGAGATTTGGATGTGACTTACAGGGAACTTTATGCTCCCTACTACAACAACTAAAAATGTTAAACAAATAAAGCAAACAATCAATTAAAACGAAAGTCGCACATACCGAGAGGCAAAAGCTGCGAAGGATTTGTAGCTGCTATAGCCGCCATTTTGAAAATAGACCTGAATAATCGGTCATCTGAAACGTGTGACAGACACAAGAAATCGATGTCAGATTTGAACTTGGAACGCACACACACCAGCAGGAGGTGCTACTTTCCCCCATATAGCGTTCTTCATTCAGACAGAAGATAATAGACAGCCATTAGCAGACATACTCCAATAGCAGCTAGGTTCCTTTTTTTCTTGGTAATATTTGCATCCTTTGTAGCAGGCTTTTTCAAATCTGGCCCTAGAGTAACTCCAAACCTAAAAACAAAACCCCTAAAACAACAAAACAAGTTAATCAAGGTCTTTAATTTTTTTTTACAAATTTCTGAATGTTTAGAGAACATTTAAAAGTATTATTCTCATAATGTTTACAAAATGATAAAATTGAATGTTCTAACATCCTTCAAAGACCACATTTCAAAGACAGCTCGATCATGCAGGTTTGCTCTGCACAACATCAGGAAGATCAGACCGTTCCTTACAGAGCATGCAACACAACTTCTCGTCCAGGCCCTTGTCATTTCTAGGCTTGACTACTGCAATGCGCTTCTGGCTGGTCTTCCATCGTGTGCAATCAAAACTCTTCAAATGATTCAGAATGCTGCAGCACGTCTTGTATTCAATGAGCCCAAAAGGGCCCATGTCACACCTCTCTTCATCTCTCTGCACTGGCTGCCACTTGATGCCCGCATCAAGTTCAAGGCCTTGACACTCGCTTATGGATCCACCACAGGCTCGGCACCAGCATATTTCGACTCGCTCTACGAGTCTACACCTACCAGAAGCCTTCGCTCAGGTAAGGAGCGTAGGCTTATGGTACCATCACAGAGAGGCATGAAATCCCTCTCCAGAACTTTTTCATTCACCGTTCCTGGCTGGTGGAACAATCTTCCTTCCTCCATCCGGATGGCAGAATCACTGTCATCATTCAAAAGACAGCTAAAAACTCATCTCTTTCGTGAGCACTTAACCTTATCATAAAAAAATAAATAAAAAAAAACTCTTCTCTTTTATTCCTTCCTTATTCTAGCTTAAGCTTATTCTATGTAATGTCCAAAATGTAATGCACTTTTTGCGTTTTTCGCCTATTCATGACCTATCGCTTCCTGTACTCCTATGTTGTAAGTCGCTTTGGATAAAAGCGACTGCTAAATGCCTAAATGTAACATTTCTATAACCAAGAATAAAATAAAATAAAATAAAATAAATGACCTTTTGAACATTCAGAGAACATTCAGAAATAACTGTCTTGTTCATAAAACGTTCTTGGAACATAATTTGTATGGGGTCATAATTAGGGCTGCTGTCATTAAATCAAAAGAGACACATCAAATACTGTACTGAAATTCATACTAGTTTTTCAGTTGAGTTTATCACTCTGAAATGGTCTGGTTCTTTTGAAACAATACGATCAATACAAACTTGCGATATAAAATACAATTATGAATTGTTTACATTTACACAAAATATTTAATGCAAAACGTTAAACTATACCAAAGCCCATAAAGTGCATCTAAATTTTAAATTTGTTATTAAATGAGTATTGGTATAATAATAGTTATAACAGTTTTCTTGTTTTTGTTTACTTTTTTCTGTTATATGTAAAAGTTTCAGCGCTCCAACTGATATGAAAATGGATTACCATGAGAGAGCGTATGCCATCCTCTATAATTTAACTTAATGATTTACCAACGACCAATGGCTAATGATTGGATGATTAATATGCTTTAAGGATATAACACTGTGGAAGAGAGAGCAGACTATTACATACATTGTGAGAACGATTCAGCTAGAAATACATCAGGTTTATGGTTATGAATAGCAAAGACACAAGTGGTTACTTCCTTAAAATATATGTTATAAGGTTCTATCTGACTTTTTTCCCCCAAAAATATGATTGGTCTGTGATCAACTTATTTACATTATGTGATGTTATGTGATTTACATTATGTGATATTGTGAACATTTTGGGACTTTTTATTTAAAAAAATATCTACAAAGTCGAATGGAATACAAACATTTTGAAGCTCAATATCTCAAAACTGCTCAGAATGCAGATAGAGCCTTATAATTTCAAGATGGCATATGGATGTTTTATTTTTGGGAGTATGGTTGTGCAAAAAGCTGTCCTTCAATGTACACATAGGACAATTGTTGTCAAAACGATAGTGTACTACTAGAATTAAGAATACAATATATATATATATACAGGCATATATATATAGGAAGAGTTGTCTTTCTGCATCGAGTCTTCCACTCCAGTTCAGTTGGTGGCAGTGATGCACCAAAGTAACCAGAAGAAGACTATTTCCTCGAGGAGTCATTTCTCGCGTTGTCATTGGTCACTTGTCATACAGCCTGAAATCTGATTGGAAGCAGCAGCACACCGTGTTACCAACGAGCGAAGGATAGCATCACAACCTGAGCATTTTCACCGCTGTAAACATAAAACATTATAAACTGCACCACTGATTTAGTTCCTAAGCTTTAGCAAAGACTTCTAAAGGTGAGTTTTATTCTTCAGGAAGATTTTCGGCTTCATGATTAAAGTGCTGTTCTGTCATAGAATCATAGGAGATGCTGAAACTGATGTAGTGTAGATATATTTCAGAGTGCGTTTCAGTGTTAAAACACCAGGTGAAAATGCCTTAGAAAAGATGCTTTTGATAGAGGGATAATACATTCCTACTTGACGTATCACGAAGCGGGCTTAACTTAATTTTAATTTGCCCTGTCAAAAATGTCACTGTCTCCAACACAAAAACGAACAAAAAACCTGGGCCCGTGTAAATTGCTGCATCCAAGATTCTAGAAACGTCGTTTTATTTTGGACTCGTAATTAGAAAATTCCATAATGTCGAAAGAAATGTCTTTTCACTCTACTCGTTACTAGCTTTTTTTATTAACAGACATTTCACTAAATTATTATTATTTTTTGTTTGTTTGTTATTTACTCACCCTCACGTGGTTCCTAAACCTAGAAATGACATTCTTCTATTATAAAGAATGTTGGTAATCAAACCCTGTTGGAATGTTGATTACCCTTGACTTACACTTTTTGTTTTATGTTCCACAAAAGAAAAGAAAAAAAGTGGGTTGAAAAGACATGAGGAAGACATGAAAAGAAAATGACAATTTTCAGTTTTTAATGAACTATCCCTTGAAAGCAATGTTATTCACAACATCTATTAAAGTAGTAGAAACACGAAAGCATGTAATATGGGAAGGGCAAGATTATTAAAATATCACACTATAAGTAATTTTATCTCATGTGAGGCTATATCACAGTAGTTATTTTTGCTGCAAATTTCGATATTTAAATTTTTTAGTTACTCATGAAACTTTACAATTCTTGGTACGAACTTCGATGACACTGCAAAATAAATTATAGGTTAAGTAATGTAATACACTATACTAATAAAATTACCAAGAATTTTTTAAAGATAAGTAAACAGTCTATAATAAAATAATACATTTTAAAATTCAAATGTGGTTTCCTCCAGTTCTGACTGATTAGTTCAAGTACATATATGGGTAAAACGTTTTTTTTGTTTTGTTTTTTATCTTCAACTTTCCCAAATAGACATTCTACTGACTATAAGTAAAATTGCAACTATATGTCAACTTATTCTATTAACCCGAAGCCTAACACCTAACCCTAACCTAACAGTCTACTAATAAGTCTACACCACTGACAATGTAGTTGTAAAGTTAATTATAGTAGTAGAATGTCTAAATTGGACCATTGAAATAAAGTGTAACCCATCTTTGTAAAAAAGTCTTCTATATCCATATATTTTTTACGCCCATGTTTTCTTTACAGATGTCTTTTCACGCTGGCCGCGGATGTCCGAGGGGAAGACCAGCCGCTCCAGGCCCAATGTACCAGCCTACTCCGCCACGGTATCACTACGACCCTCCGGCTGCTCCCGGTCCTGTCTATAACCCTCAGGGCGGCAGTGGCTACATGCCACCTTATCCTGACTTCATGTCTTTCCACTTCCCTCCACCATCACAGGGTTCTAACATTTTGCCCCAATGTCCCTTACGCCCACCGGTCTTCCCAGAGCCTCCCCCTTTTCCTCCACCTGCTCCTCACAGCTCAGACGGCTCGGCTCCCGTCCCGGTTCAGAGCTCTTACCCCTACATGATGCCCAACGTCCCACCTCCACCATTGCCACCTGTGCCACCCTCAATGCCACCCTCCATGCCCTACTCGCCATCATACCCCATGAGCTACCCTCCACAGCCACAGCTCCCCCCTCCACCCAGTTTCAACCCAGCTTACGTGCAGCCCGGAGGTTCCTTCAAACCCGAACGCTCCCGCCCGAACTCTCAATACAAGACGGAGTCATGTTCCCGCTCGCCTGAGAGACTCCGTCACCATGACGACCACCGGCACAGGGGCCACAGCTACGGAGGATACGGAAGCCGACATAACCGTGAGTTTGGAGGAGAGAAGCGGGACAGAGGGGGCAGTTCAGAGCGCAGGCGTTCAGACAGCCCGCGGTGTAAAGCGGACTACGATAGAGGGCGCGTGCCATCAAGACATCGCAGCAGGTAATGCACTTCACTGCTCATTGCTAATGGTTTGCCTTTTGCCTTTCATTTTGCAAATTGCTCACAACAGTAAGTGACACAAAATGTGAAGCTTTGGGACAGTCGTGTCACCCGCGAGTGTGTTTTTACGTTTAATTGGTAAAAATTAGTTGTGAGTCATTAAAAAAAGCTTTAACATCAAACACAACACATACACATTCAGGCATAACATTATGACCTTATATAATATTATATAAGTGAATAACACTGATTTTTTTTTTTGTGGGTGGGATATATTAGACGGCAAGTGAACATTTTGTCCTCAAAGTTGATGTCTTAGAAGCAGGAAAAATGGGCAAGTGTAAGGATTTGAGCGAGTTTGACAATGGCCAAATTGTGATGACTAGACGACTGGGTCAGTGCGTCTCCAAAACTACAGCTCTTGTGGGGTGTTCTGGGTCTGCAGTCGTCTGTATCTATCAAAAGTGGTCAAAGGAAGGAATAGTGGTGAACCGGTGACAGGGTCATTGATCCACTTTGGGAGCGAAGGCTGGTCCGATCAAGGACTTAAAGGATCTGCTGCTAACATCTTGGTGCCAGATACCACAGCACACCTTCAGGGCTCTTGTGGATTCCATGCGTTGACGGGTCAGGGCTGTTTTGGTAGCAAAACCTACACAATATTATGAACTTGGAACGTGGTCATTATGTTATGCCTAATCAATTTATACCTGTCTTGATTAAAATATTAATATATTATAACCACATAATACATTAACACAATAGTGTAACTTGTCATGATAACAACATTTCAGTAGTCTCTACCAATATGAGTTAAATTTCAAGATTCTTGGTACCAATTTGGGTACCATATCAAAAACTATTGGAACTATTTTTATACATGTATATATTTTGTTGGATATAGCGAAAGGATTCGCAAGCATGCAGAACTCAGGCTGAACAAATCTCTGGTATATATTGAGTAGATTCTGACTTATTTTAACCCCTCTGATTGGCCATTGGGTTTACTTGCTCAACAAACATTTCTGTGATTGGCTACAATGCAGCAAAATCATGTTGCTGAAAAAACCTTTAATGTTCTTCTTATAGTGTGTACACAAATATGCACTGGAGCATTTGAAACAGTTGCCTATCAGGGCGTACCAAATTGACCCAGTTCTTGTAAAGAAAAGAAGAAATATTGCTTGTCATCTCTTGGTCGTTTTGACACTATTACGGGTGACCAAGCAATTAATGACATTTTACAAATTTTTTGTGATTTCACTTGTTTAAACTTGTCCAAACACACACACACACAATTTTATAGACTTAGTTTAAGTACTTGCGCTGGGTTGTCTGTTATTCCGTTATTATTACCACAGTAATATTGCCTTAATCCACCAGAGAAAGATATCGCCATAGAGACGATCCAGGTTCACCTCCCTCAGACAGACACCGGAAACACATTCACAGTCGCTCAGGCAGTCGAGAGAGAAAGCGCCGGCGTGTGGATGACGAGAAGGAGAGGAGATCAGATGGAGGCTCTAGCAGTCGAGAGAGATCTGGGAACTTGAGCAGGAGTAGAGAGGCAGAGGAGACGTCCACTGACCGCCACGAGGAGGAGAAAGGAGAGGAAGAGTTACTCAAACCTGCCTGGATCCGCTGCACACATGCTGAGAACTACTACTCCAATGACCCAATGGACCAAGTGGTAAACACTGTAGTGAACACAAACAGCTGACAAACTTAACAGAAGTTGACAAGTCGGGCTGCTCAAACAGATAAATGTTTTGAGAGATTTATTCTGTTACAAACTTTAAGAAGTCAAAGTAACAATGATTTACTTGTTGTACTCTGAACAATAAAAAAATTACACTCTACACCTTTAAAATTTGCAGTATATATGATCCAGAAGTGTTGATACGTTAATACGTTGACTTCAGTAGTTGTTACTTATTTTCCATGTGTTGTTATTGATCCGTAGGGTGACTCTACAGTTGTGGGAACCAGTAAGTTGAGAGATCTGTACGAACGCTTTGAGGAAGAGCTTGGCCGGAGGCAGGAGCGGGCCAAATCCACCAGGCCTAAATGGGAACCACCCAAGACCAAACTGGATCAGGATCAGGGTACCGTGTCCCCAGATTTTAAATATGCACATACCCTAAAATATTTACCAACATATGGCTACATGAGTCCATTTTGAATCATAACTTATAACTTAACAATTCATAATATTGTTTATTCCATTTTTAATTTCAATCTGTATATAAAATAAAGCTTAAAAAGCAACAAAAAATGTTTTGCTTGAATTTGAAATGTAATAGGAGTAATTTGAAAGCCATAAGCACAGTTGAGTTGTCTGGCTATCACAAGACCAAGCTCAATCTTTTAAGATTGAACATTGGTCTGGGGATTCTGCTCTGTATTTTCTCCTGCACAAGAGGCGTGATCAATGAGCATATTTCAAATGACTCTGTACGCAATTGGATAGTCCTTCAACCAGTTTTCTCCTACAATTAAAAACTAACGGAACAAATGATGTGCAACTCATATATCCCTATTAAAGGCATGACACCTTAAGACCTTACACATCTGCTTAAGGGGTTAGTTCACCCAAAAATGAAAACGATCCCATGATTTACTCACCCTCAAGTCATCCTAGGTGTATATGACATTCTTCTTTCAGACGAATAAAATCGGAGTTATATAACACAATTCCAGGCTAATCCAAGCATTAGAATTGCAGTAACAGTTGTTCTGTTTTTGAAGTCCATAAAAAGTGCATCTGTCCGTCAAATAACATGCTCCACGCGGCTCCGGGGTGTTTATAAAGGCCTTCTGAAGCGAATCGATGCATTTGTGTAAGAAAAATATCCATATTTAAAACTTTATCAGGTAAACTTTCGGCCAACCGTCTTCCGTGGAAAAGTGTTAAAAATGTGAAACTCAAGATGCATATGTGACGTCATGACGAGCCTAGCTGGTCGCGCTAGTCTTTCGATCGGCAGGGGGACTTTCAACAGTTTTTCCATGAATTGAACAGGGAAGCGGTCGGCCGAAAGTTTACATGATAAAGTTTAAATATGGATATGTTTCTTACACAACGCATCGGTTCATTTCAGAAGGCCTTTATTAATACCCCGGAGCCTCGTGGAGCATGTTATTTGATGGGCAGATGCACTTCTTATGGACAGCTATTACTGCAATTCTAATGCTTGGATTAGCCTGGGATTTTGTAATATAACTCCATGGGCTAATTTTCATTTTTGGGTGAACTATCCCTTTAAACATGGATCACATTCTTTAAGACAAGAAGAGATTTTCTACAATCAGAAATGACATGCTGTGTAAAAGATGATTGTCGGTTTGTTTTAAAAGTATATGTGTATATATAAAAATACAGAAGATAGCTCCAGCGAATCAGAGTGTGAGTCTGATGGAGGTGGTAGCAGCTGCTCCAGTAGCTCTGACTCGGATGTGTTTGATGTCATCGCTGAGATCAAGAGGAAAAAAGCTCACCCTGACCGCCTCCATGAGGAGCTGTGGTACAATGACCCTGGACAGGTATGCTTCACCTTAACTGTAGCCTCTTTGTGCTGAGAAATTTTGGTTTTATTGTATGTTTTCCTCAAATCCATTTTAAAGGGGTCATGAATTGAAAAATCTATTTAGAAATGTATATCTTTTGACTTGGGGTGTAACATGATAGCGTGATATTAAAATGTGACTAATGTAGATTTAAACAATTTGATTCACGATATAGAGTTGTTTTATACAAGGCTCAGCTTTCTGTATTTATAAGGTAAAATTCAAGTTTTTTTTTTTTTTACAGACATTTCTCAGGTTTGTCTCATCTGTGTTTGAAAGTTAAACGAAACGACATGAGTGAGTACATGATGACAGAATTTACCTTTTTGGGTGAATTATTCCTTATAAATAGAGGAAGCTGAGCCTTAAATAATACTATTGACTACTAAAAAATATTGTTTCAACAATAATATAATAACTACCTCACAAATACATAAGGAATACATTTAATAAAAGATGATTAATTACCACACTGTCACAGACTGGCGTATTATTAATATTTGAGTTGTAGGTTCAATGTCTTATTCAGGACCAGACTCTTGTGGTTGCCATTTTCCGCATTGGAAGTTTTTTAGACAATTTCACATGTAATGGCCGGAATTTTATATTAGTGTTAAAACAAAGACAATATAGAAAGATGTTTATCTTGTTACATAGTTGACACATTTGCCAACTGTAAAACATTTAAGCATATTACATATCTTACAGTCTTGGTCGTGGCAAATAAAGTTTAAAGGGTTAGTTCACCCAAAAATGAAAATTCTGTCATTAATGACTCACCCTAATGTCGTTCCAAACCCGTAAGACCTCCGTTCATCTCCGGAACATAGTTTAAGATATTTTAGATTTAGTCCGAGAGCCTTCTATCCTTCCATTGAAAGTGTATGCACACTCTCGATCCGTGTCCAGAAAGGTAGGAAGTAAGGTATGAAAAACATCATCAAAGTAGTCCATGTGACATCAGTGGGTTAGTTAGACTCTTTTTAAGCATCGACAATACATTTTGGTCCAAAAATAACAAAAACTACGACTTTATCCAGCATTGTATTCTCTTCCGCAAAGAGACATTTCACCCGCTGGTACTTTCGCTTATGCTGCAGAGACCCTTGTGATAAAGAAATGTGTTGTATTTATGATAATCCGCACAGATTTAATTTGACGAAAATAAATAATAAAAGTGCATAAATCACAAAAGACAACAAAATTACTGACAGGATGCTGTGCGCTCCGAGTGCAACACGGAGAAGCATAGCCCATCTAAAGGCCAAATAAACACAGAAATAAATAAAAATGCCAAGTCGACTATTCACATAAACACAGTAGATAGCCTAAGCACTGTGTGCGTTCACACACACAAATTTATAACTCAACCTCACAGTGAAAGCCTGCACAATTAATTCCATATTGCAACTTAGGCTATTTATTGTTTGCTGCTGCAAAAAAATTTTTACTGACTCTTTTGGAAAAATGATTTAACCAAAAATGTTTAAAAAAAATGGCTCTGGTCCAAAAAGGTTCCGGATCCCATTGAATAACTAAGTTGAGTAGAACAAAAATTAACCGAATTGAGCATCCCTAATGAAGATATCGGAACTAAGCATGTGTGTCTGAAAATGTTTTAAATTTCAAAATAAAGATGCAAATATTTAAATGAATATGAATACATATGATGAAAAACAATAATGTTGAATAAAATGCTATTATGAAGCAGAATATCAGATCGTCCTCCTACAAAATGAACATGAACTGCTAATGTCACCTAATGTCATTTTCTTTTCTTTTCTTTTTGATCGCTTTGCTCTTGAACACAGAATCATATGGACAACACACCACTCATATCGTGTCACATTTCTATAGACTCTCTGATTTTAACACATCATGATAATTTACTGTGCCAGTTGGAATATGATGATATTTGTCTGATACTAGCTGAGACTGACACTAGCCTACCGAATGCAGTCATGTCAGTTCTTATTTGCTGTTTTTTTCTGGTTGCCAGGTGAACACACAATCAGGTCTGCATTCTGACTTTGAACTAAAGCGTTTGAACTTTGTTTTTTATTACAAAAAATAACCAAATTCCCCGTTTTCCACCACTTGAGGGCGTGGCCTACTTTCAGACTACATCAATAAACCCCGCCCTCAAGCCTGATTTACAGTTGACTGTGTTAGAGATCGGAAATGCAAACGCAATTCCATTTGAATTTTGTGCAGGTTGTGGCAGGACACGGAGGAAATGAAATAGAAAATAGGTGATTTTTTTTATTACTATTCCAAAATGGCAGGGTCATAACTTGAAAGACATTGGAAATGCAATTGCAAACAGACATTTGAAATATGGCAGTCCTTGTGCATTTGCGTAAACGAAATTGTGCGAACGGAAATGCGCGGTTTGCAATTACGTTTGAATTATGTCAGAGTTTATGCGTCCACAAATTGAAAATGCAATTGCAAATACAACTTGCAATTCCTTTTGAAAATTGTCCGCGATTTTCTTCCATACGCGGAAGGTTGCCGCTTGTCATTAACTCATTTTGTTCCAAACCTCTAAGACTTTTGTTTATCTTCTGAACATTAATGAAGATATTTTTCATGAAATCTTTTTGATAAAAAAAAATGTTGTCCCTCCATTGACAGCTACTCAAACTACCACTTTGATGCTTCAAAAAGTTCATAAAGTGATCATAAAACGAATCCATATGAATTGAGCGGTTTAGTCCAAATTTTCTGAAAAGAAATGTAGTCTTTTATTCACATATAAACATTCATCAGTGCACACATTAGATCTGGTAAACAGAAGCTCAAGCTTGTTCACTTGACGTGCGAGAACCAATAAGGCTCATTCTCGTGTGTTACACGGCACATTGAAGCTTCCGCAAGAGGTTTTGTTCTCACGTGTCAAGCAGGTTTGGTTGAGCTTCTGACACTTTCAACCGACTTGCTCCGCAAGGTTCTCTTTAAGCAGTAGTACACATCTATGCCACAGCCAGTGATGTTCGCTCAGTACTGATCTCAAATCTGGAGAGGAAAAATAATCCCTGAATTAACCACTAATTATAAATTCATGACACACATCATCAACATCTCTAAATCAACATGCACCAATGCTACATTTTCTAAATATCCTAATCATTTGTTAACAACATGTATTCCCTACTTCAATTAGCTCATTGTTTCTGCCTTAAATTAATACATTCTTAGCTTACTGCGTGATTTGAATATCTACATTTCTAAAATGCATAACTTGGTCACCTCTGGTAACAGGTCACTCTAGAATTTAGACGCATACATTTTCTTTAAAGCTCCTTTGAATTTATATGTTTTGCGAAAAGCGCCATACAAAAAAATTTAAACTTACAGTAATACTTTCAAGTCAGTGTATGTATTGTTATGGTTACATTTACATTTGTTCTTATTTTCTTGATCATATGCTTAAATCACAGATGAATGATGGACCATTATGCAAGTGCAGTGCCAAAGCCAGACGAACTGGAATTCGACACAGTATTTACCCTGGTGAACAGGTATATATTCCTTCATGCAATCACCTCATCTGTCTTATTCAAACATATGAAATTTGAATGTTTCTGAAGTTTAAATTATAAGACAACTGGAGGAAAGACTTCTTCTGTAAAATTTGAAAAGTGCAAACAATACAGGAGAGAAGCTTTAGAAGCTTATGCTGAGGAGTTAGAAAAAGATGTAATAGTCTGAAATGATACAGTTGGGAACCCTTAATAATAAGCTAGATTTTTACATAATGAGCTAAATGATTAGGGTGCAGGACTCTGATGGACCTATGATTGCAAGCACTTGGTACTAAATATTCTCACATGAGAGATTCTTTGGTTGGACTCTGCATCTGATATCTGAGCCAAGTGTTGCATTAGGTGCCCATTTACACAGGACACAGAATGTGAAGTAATGGAGGTAAATCTGGGAACCTCAGTGTGCATTTTTCAAAGATGAACACAATGTAGATCTTAAGTGCCAGACTTGTGAGTGTCGTATACAAGCACCTTGTTCCATCTTGTTAATTGGCAACTTCAAGCCTTTGTTGCCAAGGAGTCAGAAGGCTTTTAATTATGACCCATATTCTTGGAACATTTTGAAATCACGGCTGAGGTGTAATGATATTTCTTTAAAGAGTTAGTTCAACCAAAAATGAAAATTGTGTAATTAATCACTCACCCTCATATCGTTCCAAACCCGTAAGACCTTCGTTCATCTTCGGAACACAAATGAAGATATTTTTGATGAAATCCAAGCGCTCTCTGACCCCTCCATAGACAGCTATTTAATTAACACGTTCAAGGCCCAGAGGAGGTAGTAAAGACATCGTCCATGTGACTACAGTGGTTAGACCTTAATTGTATTAAATGACATGATATTTTATGTACACAATAAATGAACAAAAATAATGACTTTTATTCAACAATTTCTTCTAGCCTGTGTCAGACTCTGTTGACGTAGTGTAAAACAGTGCAGTGCTTCCTAGTTCTACGGCAGAACAACTTGTCGGGGTGCTCACGTGAACAGTGTTGGCCAATGGTAAGCAGGCATTCTGAAAGTGCTGCACTGTTTACACTGCATCTATAGCGTAAGAGTCTGACACAGGCTAGAATAAATTGTTGAATAAAGTTGTTATTTTTGTTTGTTTTTTGCACACAAAAAGTATTGTTGTCGCTTCGTAAAATTAAGGTTGAATCACTGGAGTCACATGGACGATTTTAACAATGTCTTTACTACCTTTCTGGGCTTTGAAAGTGTTAATTAAATTCCTGTCTATGGAGGGATCAGATTTCATCAAAAAATTTCTTAATTTGTGTTCCGAAGATGAACAGGTTTGGAACGGCATGAGGGTGTGATTAATGACAGAATTTTCATTTTTGGGTGAACTAACCCTTTAAGTTTAACATCTCTCAAGAAGGAGGAACTGCAGGATCTGGAAGGCGTGGATGA
The DNA here is from genome assembly GCA_023029165.1 of Gobiocypris rarus. NCBI lineage: Eukaryota > Metazoa > Chordata > Actinopteri > Cypriniformes > Gobionidae > Gobiocypris > Gobiocypris rarus. The sequence continues at coordinate 10,850,760 of CM040920.1, forward strand.
AAGCCAGACAATTGAGTATAGAGGAATTTGGAGGTCACAGTCATAAAACTGTTCCTGAAAGTTGTCCATCCTGACAACTAGGCTTGCTGAGGTATTCAGTATTACCAGCCATACACCGATTAGATTATTGGACACCGCCCCCACTGTTCTTTTGCTTTTTTTATTGAAGTAAAAACCATTTAGTTCAGTTAATAAACAGAAGCAACAATTATAAACTTAGCTACAGATTCGCAGCAAGAGTCATATTTCACTGATGTTGTGCGTCAGTTTATTTGTAGGAAATTTTAGCTCTTATTTTGTCTAATGTAAGACATTGTGCCTTTTTTGATTTTTACTGCTGTATAAAACAAATAAAATCATTCAGGAACAGTTCTCATTTTGTTTTAGATATGAAAAATGTGACATGCAGTTGCACATAACTATTTTATTGTAAATTCTAGACATAATGGTGATTTACAGTTTTATTAATTGTACTGTTCTTGGTATTCAGTTTTATTCTGAGAATAATATGTTGCGTTTTGTTGTGTCTGAAAAGTTTTATGTAAACCAAGCATTTTGAATGTCAGTCATCAGTCTGGGACATCAAGCTGATTGGATTGGTGATTCTCTTTCTCTTACAGCCGGTGAAAGAGTGTCGCCCATGAGTAACAATGCCGGCAAGCTGTTCCACTACAGAATAACTGTCTCCCCACCGACCAACTTCCTTGTAGGTTTTTGTGCTGTCTTAAACTAACAAATTCAAATCAAATAATTGTTTTAATGTTTTCCTATTGTTTCTACCATTCAATGTAACTCTTGCGCTCTCTTTTTCAGACAGATAGACCCACAGTTATTGAGTATGACGATCATGAGTACCTGTTTGAGGGCTTTTCCTGCTTTTCTCACACTCCACTTACTAACGTAAGCATACAACTGCTGTGTGGTTTAGTTTAAACTATATAACCAAATAACCACATTATTTACTTATGTGGTTAATGTAACCGTTAAAAAAAGAATCTAACCTTGTCTGTGTTTACTTGAACATCATATACACAAGGACAGCAGATTAGCCATGTTGTAACTGCCAGTAAAGCAAACTTTAAGTTGTTCTGCTTATAACAGTAGTCCAACAGCTAAAATAACTTTTGATGTTCTAGTTAATTATTCGCTCATCTATATGCTATTTCAAACTTGTATGACTTGTTTTTTTCTGTGGAGCATAAAAGAAAATGTTTAGCAGAATGTTTGTAGTTCTTTTTGGTTCTTGCATCCCTTGAAAAATTATTTATTTAACATATGTGCTGCCGATATCTGATTTTAAACTTTTGTGAATGTCTCACCTAATATTACTTCCCTTGTGAGTGCATTGTTATGGGACGTTCGAAAAGGATGTTACTTATACTGTTCATAGATCATCAATTGTATTTAAGTTCATAAACTCAAAAGTGCTTATGGAGTAAAATCAGTACTAATTGAGTGAGTATTGATGATATTTAAAATGTGTTCAACATGTGTTTTCCTCCCCGTTTCAGATCCCTTTGTGTCGGGTTATTCGTTTCAACATCGATTACACCATCCACTTTATAGAAGAGATGTCACCTGAGGTCTGTGGCACTCCACATTATCAAATTTGACACTGTCCACATCTTCTCCAGTTCAAATGGTTATCATTTGTTATAATTTGCACTATTCATATATACAATGAACATTCTCATAATGAGACAAGCATTTCTTTACACTTTTAACTGTTAACAATTATTCATGAAAATGAATTGGCAATTGTATTTTCCTTTTTAATTAATATTATTTTGCGAGCTATAGACATCTTGGTTGTTTCTAGCACCGGTGAAGTGACCCTTATGCTCTGCTATTGTAATTTGTTGTGTTTGATCAGAACTACTGCATTAAAGGCCTGGAGCTGTTTTCCTCGTACCTCTTTAAAGACATCTTGGAGTTGTACGATTGGAACCTCACAGGTAATGTGCACATGCACACACAGCTAACAAACACACTGTAAGCTAGGGGTGCATTTTGTGGGTGCATCAACTCGTTTTTTAATAAGCATATAGCCATAGTAATATAGTTTTGCTGTCATACAGGTCCTGAAGAAACTGGCCCCTTAGGTTGTCAGAGGTTTCATTTCATGCCACGGTTTGTTCGGTTCCTTCCTGGTGAGTTTCTATTTGATTGATGCTGTTTTGTGATTGTGTCAGTCATATAGCTTGTGATGGAGGGCAAATACACTGCAGATGAAAGTGAACATTTCCTCATATGTAGATGCCAAATGATTGGTAGATGGCTGATTTAAAAATCTTAAAGAAAAAAATGTAATTTTTCTAGTGGTGGGCCGTTATCGGCGTTAATGTGCTGCGTTAACGTGAGACTCTTACCGGGCGATAAAAAAAATATAGCCATTAATCTACACTCGTAAGACCTCCGTTCATCTCCGGAACACAGTTTAAGATATTTTAGATTTAGTCAGAGAGGCTTCTGTCCTTCTATTGAAAGTGTATGCACACTCTACAGTCCGTGTCCAGAAAGGTAAGAAGAAAGGTATGAAAAACATCATCAAAGTAGTCCATGTGACATCAGTGGGTTAGTTAGACTCTTTTGAAGCATCGACAATACATTTTGGTCCAAAAATAACAAAAACTACGACTTTATCCAGCATTGTATTCTCTTCCGCGTTTATTTGAATCCCGCTGCTGACGTAAGACACTACTTATCTTATCTGGCTTCCATGTAGTCTGAGGGAGACGCACGCTGTGCGTTTTACGTCAGCAGCGTCACTGTGGACTTGTGAACGCGGATTCAAACAAACGCGGAAGAGAAGACAATGCTGGATAAAGTCGTAGTTTTTGTTATTTTTGGACCAAGATGTATTGTCGATGCTTAAAGAGAGTCTAACTAACCCAATGATGTCACATGGACTACTTTGATGATGTTTTTCATACCTTACTTCCTACCTTTCTGGACACGGACTGTAGAGTGTGCATACACTTTCAATGGAAGGATAGAAGGCTCTCGGACTAAATCTAAAATATCTTAAAATGTGTTCCGGAGATGAACGGAGGTCTTACGGGTTTGGAATGACATTAGGGTGAGTCATTAATGACAGAATTTTCATTTTTGGGTGAACTAACCCTTTAATAATACTTGCAGGTTGTGATTCTGAGCTGCAAGCTGGTCCAAATAAACTGGGTACTGACCCATCTTTTAAGAGCTAGCATTTTGAGAATCCCGCGTTGAACTTAGAGATTTGAGAAGTAATAGTCAGTAAAATGATGTGTTTGAATTTGTTTGCAAGTAGACAACATGTATTATTTCTAGTGACGTAGAACTGTCATGCACTGGGATTCTGACAAAAAAACAACTCAGTTCAGAGTAAATGCAAATGAACTCAGTTCAGAGTAAACAATAACTTAATTTATCGTGCATTTTTGACTTTACAACTTTGCAGAACATTTACATTAACAAACAGCTATATTACACACCGCATTAAATGGTATATACGAAAAAACATATTAGGGGCACTTATAAAAGAAAAATCTAGATTCTTGTGTAAACACTGGTGCGCTATTATACAAATGAAACCCGTTGTTTTATTCAAACTCACATGAAGAAATTTGGTTTGCAATTCAGTTTAATATGTGCATGTTGTTCACGCACACACAAGCAAATAATTTGTCTAAAATTATAACCATTTAAATTGGTTTTCCTGTCTGCTCGTGTGTCAGATGGAGGAAAGGAGGTGCTGTCAATGCACCAGGTTCTGCTTTATCTGCTGCGCAGCAGCACGGCTCTAGTTCCCGAAGAGGAGATTGCAAATATGTTACAGTGGGAGGAACTGGAGTGGCAGAAATATGCTGAGGAGTGCAAGGGCATGATCGTAACCAACCCTGGCATGGTAAAACACATTTACACAAACATGGCATGATGTCAGGTCTGGAGCAGACTGGTTTAATTTAACTATTTAAATGCCTCTGAGATAATGGCAATTAACCTTTTTTCAATGCAATGAAATATTGTTGAATAAAATAAGAAATGGGTGAGAATAGTCTTTCTACACCGACATCAGTAGCTGAAAATATTTTCTTTTGTGTGATTCTGCATGTCAAAAATGTGCTTTAATGCCCGTCCACCTTTTCAGTTTAGTTGGTCTGGGAAGTATTTTTCTTTGGGTCCATCTCAATCAACTGAGCAGTTCAGTAGTCAGGGCACTTATGGGGGAGTTGGCCATTTTAAGGGCTGTTTCAATCGTAAAATCCTACAAGTCCACTGAAATGTTTGCTCCCTAAAAAGTCCCACAATGCACTATGAAAACCATGGGGTGCAATGCTCACTATGTTCTCTTAAAGGAAGTTTTACACATAATGACGCAAAAGTTTTGCGAATGTTTTTTTTAAATACAAACCATTATTTAATTATATTTCTGCATAAACATACATTGCTAGACAGGTAATGAACTAACATTTATAATTTATGGCTGATTTATGGTTGCAATTTGCCATTAAAGTTCAAGACCGATGCACGACTGCACCTTTAAATGTGTTTTAATGTGTGTCTGTACTCGCACAGAAACCCAGCTCTGTGAGGATTGACCAGTTAGACCGCGAGTAGTTCAACTTCAGTGTCATCACTTTCCCCATCATTGTGCATTTTGGTTTGTGCATTGTGCAAAAAAAGTTGACTAGTCTAGCTGACTACTAGAAGGAGTCTAATAGCTACTGCAATATTAAAATGCGATTTTAATAAGAACATAAAGTTTACTGTGATTGTTTCTAAGGCTGCACAATTTGTTCCAAAATGTCATTGTTATTTTGTAATATATTGTGATTGCAATATGATTAATATTAAGCCTGTTAAGTTCAAGACTATTGTCATGGCATCTGAACAGGACTGTACCTTTAAATGTGTATTTATGTGTGTGTCTGTACTTGCACAGAAACCCAGCTCTGTGAGGATTGACCAGTTAGACCGCGAGCAGTTCAACTCCAGTGTCATCACTTTCCCCATCATTGTGCATTTTGGTATTCGACCTGCTCAGCTTAGCTACGCCGGAGACCCACAGTAAGTGTGACAGAGCACTCACCACTTCTCTTCTTGCTTCTTTGGGTCTTGGGAACACACCATTTGCAGGACTCAATCCGAGGGGCAGGATAAACGGTTGTCTTTCAAATTCCCTCTGCCAGAGGTGGACAGTAACTAAGTAAATGTACTTGAGTACTGTACTTAAGTACACTTTTTTAATTTCTGTACTTTACTGGAGTATTATTTTTTGGGGAAACTTGACTTTAACTTCACTTCACTTTGAAAGACAAATATTGTATTTTTACTCCACTACATTTCTATCGAGGTCCTCAAAGTCGAAAGTCGTTTCTGTAGCAGCTTTGAAAGTCAGTGGATGATTTTTTCTTCTTTAAAAGTTTTTAAAGACTTTTAAAAAAACTTTTTTGCAGACCACCTATCAGTAATCACTCTTGTAGGGTCATGTGAAATTTCTCAACATTCTTTGAACACTGATCAGTTTATAGCAAAATGGAAGAAGATGGTTCCTGTGCACCCATGGCTTCATGTTTCAGTTTTCTGAAAAAATTAGAGATTAGTTTAGTTGGCAAACACTTGATGCATGTGTCATAAAATGTTCAATGTAATGTTCAAATGTAAATGTCTGTGAGAAAGAGAAGAGTAAACAGTTGGGAGAATATGGGATGTGTACCAGAGTGTAGGTATCCGTGCATTCGGCCTTAAAGTGACAGCTTTTATACAAGTATTGAAATGAGTTTAAGGTAGTCTCGGGGTAGGCAAGTTCGGTGCTAGAGAGCCACTGTCCTGCAGAGTTTAGATCCAACCCTAATCAAACACACCCGAACAAGCTCATCAGTGTCTTCAGGATTACTAAAGCTACAGGCATCTGAGGGTTTTTCAGGGTTGGAGTCAAACTCTGCAGGACAGCGGCTCTCTAGGACTGAACTTGCCTACCCCTGAGGTAATCATATGCTGGCATTTTGGATGGAGCATCACTGACTGGCTTAAACCACCATGAGCATTTATACAACAATAATAAAATAATGCATTGACATGAAAAAATGAAATTTACTTTTGATACTTAAGTACTTTTAAAAACAAATACTTCTGTACTTTTACTCAAGTAAAAATCAGTTTTTAGAACTTTTAATTGTAACGTAGTAATATTTGAACAGTAGTATTTTTACTTTTACTCAAGTAATAGAGTTGAGTACTTTGTCCACCTCTGCCCTCTGCATGCAATAGGATAGCGCTACAACCAACCAGTGCAACAAAAAGGTGAAGCGGAGCTAGTTGATATATTAAACTTTTGCTGTATCCGGTCGGCAAAGCTCTGAACACATCTTCCTTTTTTAAGAATGACTTCAGCGCCTTTCTTTGTTCTTTTCTCAAAGAAAAGCTTAACTCCCAGTCTTCCAGAGTCGTGGCCAAAACCTATTTGAAAAACCGCTGCTCGCCTGCTTCTTTGTTTTCAAGTAGCACGCAGCAACATCGCAACTCTGCCACCATTATGTTAAGCCCGCCCACCGACTCTACACACAAGGCGATTGGCCTGACTAGAGTTTGGTTTTTCAAGCTCGCAAGCCAACTGAGAGTTGCTAGACGACCTTGGCTGCAAATAACATTTGCTGCCGCTAGGGTGCATCTAGATTTCTAAGCAAATGGTAAAGGTTTTCTGAAGTGTTTCTTATAATTAGGGATGTGCAACACAACTAGTTTAATTTAAGTTTAAACAGAAACTTGACTAGTGATTTGTCTAACAAACTAGAAGACTGTGTATCCATTTGAAATGTCCTACTTAATAAATGAATCAAACAGATGTAATGCTTCCCCTTTAAACTGGAATAAAATGTCATACCAATATTGTCCCTCATAACCGGTAGAATACCAAGCCCACTGCAAGCAGCACAGATGAAATGCATGTGGGGTCTGAGGTAAAATAAAATTTTGTTTTCCGCTCCAGATATATAATTTTCGATATAATGTCTTATGTTTAAAACGTAACATTAACATGACAGTAAATTGAATGTAACCTTATAATATACATCAAACATAAATGTGCTAAAAAAGTTGACTAGTCTAGCTGACAAAAGCCCTATTCAGACTGGATTAGTTTAACATGGGGTTCTCTGTGATTTTAGTCCCGTCCGAATGTGCCATCTTGGTAATCGTTACAGACAATGTCAGTAAAGATTACAGAGACTTTTACCTTCTGTAAAAAGGTCCGGAAAAATTACCTTGGGTAATACCAATCCCGTTAGAATAGACCTGCTGTAAAAATTTACTGTAAAATTCCGTCATTTCCTGTTTAAAAGTAGTTTTTGGCGCATTTTGCAAGCATGGAGGCGCTTGAAAAAGCATTTGGTTGCGTTGTAGGTGGGACAACTCTGGCAAACCTCCAGTATTTTCGCATACCGTTTAATACCATTTAAAGCAAAAAGAAGATTGAAAGCACTTATTAGAGGCACAACACTTCTTTTAGCTCTAGGTAAGTGTCTATTACCAACAAAATCCAATTAGAATCGTTAGACTGGACCTAACTGTTTTTATTAATATATATATATATATAAAATTACATGCGATAACAGGAAGCAACATCATACGCATATGACGACAAGGAGGTTACAGTGGTGCGTAAAGCGAGTTACCCCTCCCACTTCTGCTAGTTTTACTGAGATGTCTTATCCCGTGCACATTGGCCATTCATATTACAGACGTCCTGAGGTAAAATGACTTTACCCTAACCTCCCCATGTAAAACTAGTCCAGTCCGAATAGGGCTTAAGATGAGTCTAATAGCTTTTGCAATTTTAAAATGCGCTTGTTTCTAAGGCTGCACAATTTGTTCCAAAATGTCATATTGCAGTCACAATATATGATAAAACAACCATACGATAAACATTTAGCCTGTCAGTGTCCCAATAGTGGGACACTTGGCATATTAGTTTTTTTTTATTTCCCTGTCACATATTTTAGTAATCATCATAAATTATATAAATCATCAAAAATCATCACATAAATCATCAAAAGCATAAACACTTACATAAAGCATAAATCCTCATACTCCAAGACATCTGTCATTCCGAAGTACAGTATCCACAGTGAGTGAATAACAGCCACACATACTCCTCAAAACATTATAATTATCCGTGCTGAGGAGCCATGCCTATACACAACCCACGTAAACACAATAAATATGTAAGACAATGAAAACACTGGATCATGAGCTGCTTGTTTAAATGAACACAGTGCTGCACTCCACTCAAAAACATGTTTATTTGTTGTATAAAATTGTTGCCTTCGTGATTTAATAATTGCACTAAGCCATATCATGATTTCTATTTTATCTTTTTTTTAAATAATTTTATATTTAAGCCAATATCCCAGCTATTTTTGGACACCCGCATATTAGTTTGAATTTTTTATGTCATGAATAATGATTGTAAAAATAATATAATGAAATGGAGGTAACTGCTTTCATTGCAGGTATCAAAAGTTGTGGAAGAGTTACGTGAAATTGCGGCACCTGCTGGCCAACAGCCCGAAGGTTAAACAAATTGACAAACAGAAGTTAACACAAAGGGAGGTAAGTGTCTGCATATGTTGTTTATGTAGCTAGAAAATGCTAACAAAGACACATTAACCATATAACTGGCGACATATACCTGGGGATACAAACATTTGAGAGGCTGTGCGGAGAGGCAGGGAAAGTGTAGGACTTACTTAACATTAGTTAACTACATTAGTTAACGTGAACTAGTAATGAACTGCACTTAAAAAGCATTTATTAATCTTTGTTAATGTTGTAGTGATTTTACTTTTGTCCATCCAAGGATGCTAAGTAAGGTAGTGATTGGTACTCACGTCACCGCTGATGTTGTGATTTTTTTAGATCACACATCACTTAAGGTGTGGTTATGAGTACATCAAATGACCACCTTCCCCCTCTCTTAGATTGGTACACTAGTCAAGGTCTTTTACCTTGGCTGTATGAGAACACTCCAAACAGGAGGCTGTTCAATCATTTAGAATGAATGTAAAGTGGGAAGAGTTGGTCAGCTGATTTATCTGAAAGATTGGTGAGATTTCTAACTTGTAGAGCCTCTTCTTTATTATCAGCACAAGGAGACCCAATTGTAATAAACTAGATTTTATTAACAAAAGATAAACAAGAATAACTAACACTACTACTAAATACAATGAATGATAAAGGAATAAAGTGCATAAAATGCATAAATTGATTGTGGCTATGGAAGAGTTGTTATCTTATGGAAAGATAAACTGTTGTTTCTCTGAAACTAATAAGGTGAATAACCTTATTATGCATCAAACAAAAAAACTAACAATTATTTGTTATTAACTAGCATCAGTTATATTACCTCTAATGTAAATGAGGAAATCATATACTGACAATCTACAATAATGCCAAGGTCTCTAGATAGAGGTTTGGTTAAGTGATATTTACGTTCCACGTGGTTGAGTAAGCAGTCCGATGGCGATGATGACTTCTTCCACTGGTTGTGCTGTACAAAAAATGCAGTAAGGAAAGGAGCTGGAATCCATTTCAACAGCCTTGAACACGAAGATCTGTGGGATACCATGAGACACAGCCATCTTATAAACGTATACATACTGGGGACTATACAGTCCCTGACAAAAGTCTTGTCGCTTGAGTACAAATTGTACTGAAGTGCCGCTGAAATATATTTCTTATCAAGATTTTTTTGACAAGAAATGGCTCATTTTAATCCCAACAGCTTTTGTAATAATGTTTAAGTGCAAAATGAAACTGTCAAAAAATATTCTAATATTCACAGCTTGGTAAAGCCCATTGAGTCAATTTTTGCAAAGACATAAGTGTTGTCGCCTTGTCATATGAGCTTCACCTGTAACTAATAATGAATCAATTAGATCTCAGGTGTGTATAAAAAGAACCCCAGTGCACTAGACCTTCACATCAACTGCAACTAGACCTCTGCAAACATGCCTAAAATACACCCTGAGACTAAAGTTTTGATTATCAAGAGGCTGAAGACCAGATCCACTGCTGATGTGGCAGACACCTTCAAAGTGTCTCAGCGTCAAGTACAGAGGATAAAAAAAAGATTTGAAGAGACTGGAGACGTTTATGACAAACCCAGGTCAGGCAGACCCTGCAAGACAACTGCTCGAGAGGACCGTTTATTGGCTCAAATCCAAGGCCAGCCCGTTTTCCACTGCAGCAGAGCTCCACGAGACCTGGTCAACTGAAGTCCCTGTGTCAACCGGAACAGTTTGTCGGATTCTGTCTCGAAATGTCCTCCATGGTCGAATCAGTGCCCAGAAGCCAGCACTAAACAAAAGAGTGTGCGAGAGATCTGCAGGGTGGAAGGCAACTTCAATAGTCTAAAATACCAAGAAATCTTATACCTCTTATATTCCCAACCATAAAAGAGGCCAAATTCTGCAGCAAGATGGTGCTCCATCGCATTCTTCCATCTCCACATCAAAGTTCCTCAAGGCGAAGAAGATCAAGATGCTCCAGGATTGGCCAGCCCAGTCACCAGACATGAACATCATTGAGCATATGTGGGGTAGGATGAAAGAGGAAGCATGGAAGACGAAACCAAAGAATACTGATGAACTCTGGGAGGCATGCAAGACTGCTTTCTTTGCTATTCCTGATGACTTCATCAATAAATTGTATGAGTCCTTGCCAAACCGCATGGATGCAGTCCTTCAAGCTCATGGAAGTCATACAAGATATTAAATTTGGATCTCACAGCACCACTACTTAATTTGCTGACATATTTTTGTATTTGCAGTAAATTTGTTCAATTTCTGTATAGGCAACAAAACTTTTGTCTTGCCAAAATTTGACCTTTCTGTCTTGATTAAATGATAAATATTTTTTCAGTGAAACTAATTTATTTCAGTGCATTAAACGTCATTTGGGAGGGTTTTAGCTTTTCATATGAGCTATTTCTAACATCAATTGATGAATTAAAAATCAGGTTAATAGCAGGTGTTTCTATAAAATAGATAAGCGACACGACTTTTGTCAGGGACTGTATTCCCAGAAGGCAAAGCACTGCTACTTCTGCGGAGTGATTTTCTCACAAATATTAAAATACAAATATGGCCATGATGGAAGTGTAGCATGATTTTCTTTTTTAGAAATGCTAAAAAAATACCACATCAAGGCTGTGAGCAGTTTTAAGAGTGGCAAGAGATTTTAGTCCAGAAATTTGGGAAAGTACATTGTCTTAATGGTGTGAATACTGTGTCCAAAAACTTGCGATTTACAGGAAGCTCTGCAGAAGATCAGGCAGAAGAATACGATGAGAAGGGAGGTCACAGTGGAGCTCAGTAGTCAGGGTTTCTGGAAAACTGGTATCCGCTCTGATGTCTGCCAGGTACACACACACACACACACACACACACACACACACACACACACACACAGACACACACACAGTGTGAGCTAGGGCTGTCAAAATCAAACTTTATTTAAAATCAAATAATTTTTTTAGATTAACATGCACATTTGAATTTAAAACTGTTCATTTGAGTTTAAGATGTGTGGCAAGCACTGATTAGGACCGATTTGATTTATTATTTTACATCACATGGAGTGTAGATTGTTGTGAAAATCAAGTCATATCTTATCATTCCGCTTGTCTCAAAATTAAAACTGGTTTTAAAGGGATAGTTCACCCAAAAATGAAAATTAGCCCATCATTTATTCACTCTCAAGTCATCCTAGGTGTATATGACTATTCTTTCAGAGGAATACAATCAAGAGTTATACTAAAACATTTTCCAAGCTTTATAATGGCAGTGAATGACTGTTTCGGTTTCATAAAAGTGCATCTATCCATCATAAAAGTACTCCACACAGCTCCGAGGATTAATAAAGGCGATGCATTTGTGGCTGAAATTTGTGGCTAACTGTCGAACGAAAGGACGCTCCAGTGAGATATGCTAATTCTTGTGAGAATCAAGTTTTGTTTTGCTCTATCATCTGCGCTTCTGCTTTCATCACCGGAACTTACACGCCAGTCTCTCGTGAACGTGCGTACAGTAGTTAAGTTGGAGATTATAGTTTATAAAGTTTTAAATTTATATGAAGGATAGAACCATTTTTATGGACTTCAAATTACATTCACTGCCATTATAAAGCTTGGAAGAGCCAGGAAATTTTTTTATTTAACTCCGATTGTATTCGTCTGAAAGAAGAATGATGACTTGATGGTGAGTAAATCATGGGCTAATTTTCATTTTTGGGTGAACTATCCCTTTAAAAAAACTCAAAAATCTTCAGGACAACTACCTGATTGGCATATCATTGCAATTGCAGACTGTAATAAATATGCATGGTGAAAAAGGTGAAAAAGGACAAGTGATTCGTTATTCAAGTCTTTATAATTGTTAACTGTGAATTAAGTAATATATAAATTAGTGCACTAAATATTTAAATCAAAGCACATAAATAATATCTGGATGTGCAATTTTTGTATAACCAAATATTTTTTATTCTGTTTTATTGTAGATACTGTATTTGATGTGTTCTTATTCTAGACTGTAAACATATATTATATATTATATTATATTATATTATATTATATATTATATTATGTTATATTATATTATATTATATTAATTATATTATATTATTTAAATATTGATTCAAGATGAATCATTGTCAGAAGAGGCCAAGAGAAATCTGATTCGGCCTAGCTACTGTGTGATAAGCTAGAGTATGTTGTTTTATGCAACACCTGGTTTGTACAACAAAAGTATTTACAGTCAATAAAGCACACTTTGCATGATGAATCCACACATATGGCACCTACAGTTCTACAAAACACTTTCATCACACATGCTGTTGTCTTAAGAGTGTTGAGAGCACTTAGGTTTTGCTTTTTTGCAGCACGCCATGATGCTTCCAGTTCTCACCCACCACATCCGCTACCACCAGTGCCTGATGCATTTGGACAAGCTGATTGGTTACATGTTCAAGGAACGATGCCTGCTGCAGGTGAGAAAAAGTGTAAAGACTTTTGTAGGGTCGTTTTTTTTTTCCTGGAATATTGTGTTTTTAGCATGTCCAGGAATATATCCTCATAGTTCTTTGGCATTATATCCTCTTACAAAATGGTGTAGAGGGTTTTTTTTCAAAGCAGTTTTACAGTGATAATAAGAGATTATTGGAAGAGTTTTGGCTGTACGTCAGCTCTAGAAAAAAGTTATTGTCCAGCTGCAGTAAGTTTTTGATTGATTCATTTCCGTTGTTCTGGCCATTCATTTGCATGGCAAAAGTTTTTGGTGTCTAAAAACGCATACTTTGAAATTGTTTTGAAATAATAGCGTTATAATCTTTGTGTGAACTTTAAAAAAACGTGAATCTGTGAGAACGATGACAGCATGCACGTAAGGTTACTTGTTTAGTCTATAGGCAAGCATGTTTGAATGCGTATGTGCACAGGCGCGTAGTTTTTCTTTACAAAATGACCACCAAATTACTTGTCTGGCCTTGCTTTAAAGTATTTAATGGTCATAAAAGGTCATTACTGTGTTCAACAGCCAATGCTGTGATTCACATAATGTATTATTTTTTTCACTTGGTTTATCTTTTGCTTTTCTTTCTTGTTCAGTTGGCAATGACTCACCCCAGTCATCATCTCAATTTTGGGATGAATCCTGACCATGCTCGCAACTCTCTGTCCAACTGTGGCATACGCCAGCCCAAATATGGAGACCGGAAAGTGCATCATATGTACATGAGGAAAAAAGGTTAGCAAATCTCTAAGTACTGTATGTGAGAGCATTTAAAAAAAAAAGTCCTACTCTGCTGACGGTTCTCTCCCTTTTCCCTTAGGAATTAACACCTTAATCAATATTATGTCACGATTGGGCCAGGATGACCCATCACCCTCCAGGTTTGTTATTTTTATTTATTTATTTTTTCGGTAAAAAATATTAGTTTGTTGTAACATTTAGTGTTCATTTATGGAAAAAATATACTTTTTACATTTTGTCCATGAAAAGAGAGTGTAAACATTTAAATATCAAACAAATAGGTGGATTTTGTAAAGGTGCAATCCCTGTCTCTTTAACAGAATCAATCATAATGAGCGCTTAGAGTTTCTTGGTGATGCGGTTGTTGAGTTCCTGACCAGGTGAGATCTATGACCTTTCACCAATGCGATAAATCTGTCATTACATAGAGCATGTCTCATTGAGTTTAGCTTTTGAAGTTTCCTTATGATTTCAGAGCTGTTGCACAGATTGCAATCACAGTCTGTTGTTCTCTCAGCTTTCGTTTGTCTGCCTATTATGTCTTTTTTTTTTTGCTTTCTTTTTTTTAGTGTGCATCTCTACTACCTGTTCCCAAGTCTGGAGGAGGGAGGACTCGCCACATATCGCACAGCAATCGTTCAGAATCAGCATCTGGCTATGCTTGCTAAGGTGACTGTTTACTATATGTTCAAAGCTGTGCTTTTGGAAAGAAAGTGTAATAAGTGTGGCCATTAAGCTCTCTCTAAAACACTTTGAAAGTATATACTACTTTACATTTCCTTGATCAGAAACAGCCAACAGAGACAGAAAAAATACTACCCAAAAAAGATGATTAATTTACCTCATTTATAGTATGGCAAACATTATACTGGATTGCATATCCTACTAAAAATAGCATTTTTAAACAAATGTGATCAGTTACAGTATTATTTGTAATCCCGTATTTTATCATTGCAGTTTCAATAAAATACTGCACATTGAAATTATATGAGATTGTATTGAATTGAAACTGATTTTTATGAGCTACAATATTCCAACAATTATTTGGCAACATATTTTTATTTATAAAAAATTAAATATGGTTGGAATTTGAGTCTGGAAAAGTATGGAATTTTGAAATGGAAAATGTGTAGGAACCTTGTACATTGTGACACAACAGGACAACTCATCCGTCCCACAAATTTCGTATTTGTGTTTGTTAATCTTCATTACTGTTTTGGGTCCCCAGAAATTGGAGCTGGATCGGTTCATGTTATATGCTCACGGCCCTGACCTGTGCAGAGAATCAGACCTCCGACATGCCATGGCAAACTGTTTTGAAGCCCTGATAGGTGAGTGCTTTCTCATGTATTATGACTGTATTTGTTTCATACTGTGCACACTGGGGTCAAAATGTTGCTCTTGACATGAAGTCATTAAAAAAGGAATCCTAGTTATGCATTTGTCTGTCATTTCTGTTTTGCACCGCCAGAAAACCAGAGTTCAATGGTTTTCAATCCTGGACCTGGGGACCCACTGCTTTGCACATTGATTGTATCTCTTATCTGACACACTTAGTCTATTTTTTTGGCTGTTCATGTTGTTTTTTAAATGTTGCTAATCTCAGGTTTGAGTCTGAACAGGTCACCATCCTGAACTGCAGGTGCACTCACAAAAGAACAATAACAAAGATGCATGGAATTATACTGAAGTAAACGGAGCTTATTGAAATCAACATTTACTCGTTCATTAATAAATTGATGTGCTGCAAAAGCCAGGATAAGAAAGAGAGCAAAGATTTTCCTCACGATTTTGTTCGAATAGAGTTGTCACTGTAATATTTATGAATAAGCACGTAGGTGACAAAAGATACTTTTTTTAAACCAAAATAATTGGTTATGGTCTATTACTAAACCTATACCCAATCGTCTTCATCACAATGTATCGAAGAAATAATTTCGGCATCCTTAGGAGACATACAAAATGTGCAGAGCTGTGGGTCCCCAGTAGCCTGGTCGTACCAGACTCTCGTACATTTCATTTGTACAGAGAGTCTGGCCACTCACTATTGACAAGCATTAACTTCCTTGAAGGCGGATACTCTGTTGAAGTTTAAAACTATTGGATCTGCCATTACCAATCGCTGACATTCGGCATTCGGTCGTGACGTATATCATGTGCAAACTAGAGCACGACATCAACTTCATCGCTCTCAGCCACTCCCTCTGTTCACTAATTGGACCGGTTAAAGTTTGGCTGGAGAAAACCAGCGAATATACTGCAAACCACTGATCTATATAAATGACATTGTCATTTATATAGATCAGTGCCGCAAACCCAGACGACATACTGAAGGAAAATTAAAATTGAGCAGAAGTAGGTAGGAGGGTGGAGCCAGGCTAGGTCCCCAGAACCAGGATTAAAATCCATTTCACTGGTGGATAATGGAAGTGCCAGCTAGATAGGTTGAAAAAATATAACAACGTCATGACTGATTATACCACAGCCAGCCTACATATTTCCCCAAAAACCTACTGGGAATGTCTAATAAAATTTTGCACTATTAGTAGTAGCAGACCTTTCTTCTACAACCCCAAATCAGAAAAAGTTGGGACAGTATGGAAAACGCAAAAAGAAAAGAAAAAGAAGTTATTTCTAAATTTACTTTGACTTGTATTTCATTGCAGACAATATGAACAAAAATATTTAATGTTTTGTCTGGTCAACTTCATGTCATTTGTAAATATGCATCCTTTCCTGTCATTCAGACCTGCAACACATTTAAAAAAAAGTTGGGACAGTAAAGCATTTACCACTTTGTAATGTTGCCATTCCTTTTCACAACACTTAAAATATGTTTCAGGTGTAATTTTGTCCCATTCTTCCTGCAAACAAGTCTTAAGGTGGGCAATAGTATGGGGTCTTCGTTGTCGCATTTTGCGCTTCAAAATGCGCCACACATTCTCTATTGGAGAAACGCCGACTGCAGGCAGGCCAGTCAAGTACCCGTACCCTCTTCCTCCGCAGCCAGGACTTTGTAATGTGTGCAGAATGTGGTTTTGCATTGTCTTGTTGAAATATGCATGGACGTCCCTGGAAAAGATGTCTTCTTGAAGGCAGCATATTATGCTCCAAAATCTCTATGTACTTTTCAGCATTAATGGTGCCTTCACAGAAGTGCAAGTTACCTTTGCCAAGGGCACTGACACAACCCCATACCATGACAGACCCTGGCTTTTGGACTTGTTGCTGGTAACAGTCTGGATGATCCTTTTCTTCTTTGGTCCGGAGCACATGACATCCATTCCTCCCAAAAAATACCTGAAATACTGATTCATCTGACCACAGTACACGTTTCCACTGTGTGATGGTCCATCCCAGATGCCTCCGAGCCCAGAGAAGTCGACGGCACTTCTGGACACTGTTGACATAGGGCTTCCTTTTGGCACAGTACAGTTTTAACTGGCATTTGTGGATGTAACTACGTATTGTGGTACTTGACAAAGGTTTGCTAAAGTAGTCCTGAGCCCATGTGGTGATATTGCTTATAGATGAATGACGATTCTTGATGCAGTGCCGCCTGAGGGATCGGAGATCACGGTTGTTCAGCTTAGGCTTGCGCCCTTGTCCTTTACGCACTGAAATTCCTCCAGATTCCTTGAGTCTTTTAATTATGTTATGCACTGTTGAATGTGAAATATCCAAATCTCTCCCTATCTTTCTTTGAGGAACATTGTTTTTAAACATTTCAATAATTTTCTCACGTATTTGTTGGCAAACTGGCGATCCTTGGCCCATCTTTGCTCCTAAAGGATTAGACCTTTCTTGGATGCTGCTTTTGTACCAAATCATAATTACAATCACCTGTTGACATCACCTGTTTCAAATCACATCATTATTTAACCATTTTACCTCATTACTAGCCCTAAATTGCTCCTTTCCTAACTTTTTTGAAATGTGTTGCAGGTCTGAATGACAGGAAAGGATGCATATTTACAAATGACATGAAGTTGACCAGACAAAACATGAAATATTTTGTGTTCATATTGTCTGCAATGAAATACAAGTCAAAGTAAATTTAGAAATCACTATTTTCATTTTTATTTATGCTTTTCCATACTGTCCCCACTTTTTCTGATTTGGGGTTGTATAAAGGATTAATTATTCATTACAGCAAATGTGGTATTTAATTTAAGCCTAAAAGTTGGTTGTAATAACCCTTTACAGTAAGGTTGTATTTGTTAACATTTGTTTTTGCATTGGCTAATTTCTTAACATTACAAGGTGTATATGTTAGTTAACATGATGCATTAGGTTAACAACACTTTTGGTTTAATTTGTATTCTACACATTATATATACACATAACTCCTGTGTAAGTTTGGATGAGTGAGAGTCTTTATTGAATTCATCTGTTTGAAGATACAGTGGGTACAGAAAGTATTCAGACCACCTTAAATTTTTCACTTTGTTATATTGCAGCTATTTGCTAAAATAATTTAAGTTAATTTTTTCTCATTAATGTACACACAGCACCCCATGTTGACAGAAAAAAACAGAATTGTTTTCAGGTCTCTCCAGAGATGCTTAATTGGGTTTAAGTCAGGGCTCTGGTTGGGCCATTCAAGAACAGTCACAGAGTTGTTGTGAAGCCACTCCTTCGTTATTTTAGCTGTGTGCTTATGGTCATTGTCTTGTTGGAAGGTGAACCTTCGCCCAGTCTGAGGTCTTGAGCACTCTGGAAAAGGTTTTCATCCATGATATCCCTATACTTGGCCACATTCATCTTTCCCTCGATTGCAACCAGTCATCCTGTCCCTGCAGCTGAAAAACACCCCCACAGCATGATGCTGCCACCACCATGCTTCATTGTTGGGACTGTATTGCACAGGTGATGAGCAGTGCCTGGTTTTCCACACATACCGCTTAGAATTAAGGCCAAAAAGTTCTATCTTGGTCTCATCAGAATCCTTTAGGTGTTTTTTAGCAAACTCCATGTGGGCTTTCATGTGTCTTGCACTGAGGAGAGGCTTCCATCGGGTCAATCTGCCATAAAGCCCTCACTGGTGGAGGGCTGCAGTGATGGTTGACTTTCTACAACTTTCTCCCATCTCCCGACTGCATCTCTGGAGCTCAGCCACAGTGATCTTTGGGTTCTTCTTTACCTCTCTCACCAAGGCTCTTCTCCCCCGATAGCTCAGTTTGGACGGACGGCCAGCTCTAGGAAGGGTTCTAGTTGTCCCAAACGTCTTCCATTTAAGGATTATGGAGGCCACTGTGCTCTTAGGAACCTTAAGTGCAGCAGAATTTTTTTTGTAACCTTGGCCAGATCTGTGCCTTGCCACAATTCTGTCTCTGGGCTCTTCAGGCAGTTCCTTTGACCTCATGATTCTCATTTGCTCTGACACTGTGAGCTGTAAGGTCTTATATAGACAGGTGGGTGGCTTTCCTAATCAAGTCCAATCAGTATAATCAAACACAGCTGGACTCAAATGAAGGTGTAGAACAATCTCAAGGATGATCAAAAGAAATAGACCGCACCTGAGTTAAATATATGAGTGTCACAGCAAAGGGTCTGAATACTTAGGACCATGTGATATTCCTTTTTTAATAATCTGCAAAAATGTCAACAATTGTGTTTATCTGTCAATATGGGGGGAAAAATTAACTTAAATGATTTTAGCAAATGGTTGCAATATAACAAAGAGTGAAAAATGTAAGTGGGTCTGAATACTTTCCGTACCCAATGTAGTAAGGTCATATCCAGAGCAAACAAATATTAACTTTTCACAGAATTTAAAGATTTTAGAGTTGTACTTTTTTGATGTTTTTGAAAGAAGATAGTTTTATGTTCACGAAGACACAGTCAAAATCAGTATTTTTGTAAACAGCAAAATATTATTTCGATTTGAAAAAAGCTACTCCAGTTTTCAGTGTCACATGACCCTTCAGACCAGATCTAATGCATTCTAAAACTGTACAAAATCAAATCTGATTTGCTACTCATTCTATTGTTTTCACAGTTGAAAATGGTTATTAAAGGGTGGAAACCACAAGTGTTTTTATTTGTTTGTTTGAGGATCACTCAGGAACATTTATTTGAAATTGTAATATTAACATCATAAATGTCTCTCATCATTTAGATCAATTTAATGTGTCTTTGCTGAATAAATGGATAATTTCTTTAAAAGAAAAAAAGGTTTGAACGGTAGTGTATTTGTATAATTTGAGTTTTGAACTCTCTTTGATCTTAAATTTTCCTTAAGTGCAAAATTAGACTTTTTTGTGTAATTGAGTATTTCCTTCTTTGGTTGTTTTTAATTAATTAATGTATTAATTGTTCAGGGGCAGTTTACCTAGAAGGTGGTTTAGTGGAAGCCAAGCTACTCTTTGGCAGACTGCTGTTCAACAGTGAGGTGAGATGTTTTTGTGTGTGTGTGTGTTTGTGTGCGTCTGTGTGTCTGTAGGACTAAACCTAGTTTGCGTTAAAAACAAACATTTGTAAAATGTATGGATTTATTACAGTAAGCCTGTTAGACAAATGGTGTGGTCATCTTTGGTGTTGTGAACCAATATAAAGATATATAAAAATGAAAAAACAGGGAACTTAAAAAAAAATCCATGTTTTGAAGCATTGTTTAGAACCTTTATTGTCTCTCTAAAATATTTTTATTTTTCTTCAGAAATTTGGGTTTTCTCCTACCCAAACACTTCCGCAGTATAATTTGTAAAGTGTTGTAAAGTACTTTAAAAAAACAAAAAAACAATCATCACCATTTGGTGTTTGCAGTTTGCATCTTTTGTCCCTGATACTAGTCAGCTGCAAATATGGCTTGACCCCAAAAAAATCTAACAAAAGGTTTCTCAATGGTTTACATTAGTATCAGATGTACTTAAAAACATACTAAAAGTTTATAAAAGTTTGACTCAAGAAAGGCCCCATTTTCAAAATGGCAGCCATCAGGTCCTTAAAATGACCATTACTCATTTGTATTCTTCCTAGACCAGGAATACGTGTGCCTGATACATGTTTTGGCCATGTAATATTCTAATTAGCATATTTACATGATAGATAAGTGATTACAAGTACAATTATATATTAAAGCAATTGGTTACAAGCATATTTATGTGAAAAATAAGTACAATTAAGTAATAAATTATACTTTCTCATATTGTTTTGCCTACACAGCTACACACTCGTGTGTTTAAAATAAATTTGAAGCAGTGTTACAGTTAATGAGATAATTAAATGATTGAGTGAGTGGTGATTGACAATTAGTGATGAACACCTGCTGTTAACAAGTAGATTTGCTGAAGGGAAGAGTCACCATTATGGTGATTAGTGTTTGCTTTAGTTGAGCTAAGATCACTCTTAGCCCAATCTTTGATTATATTTGTTTCACAACATAACCAACAACACCTGGTTTGGATACATTGCCTCTTGGTTTGTCTCAGACACAATCTAATATTAAAAACTAAAGCAAACACTGATCACCATAATGGTGTCCTAAAAATGTGACTCTTCCCTTCAGTGATTCTTGTTAACAGCAGGTGTTCATCACTAATGGCCAGTGTGGACTCAAACTCTGTGAAGTGTTAATTTAACACTGGGGGTTTTGCTGTGTAGCGTTGGTGGTTTCTGTGGTTCATAACCATTCTTTTGATTCCAATAAATAATAAATTAATTAGTATTGTGTGGTACTGTAAAATTAGTAAAAACAGAGGTACCACGTGAAGGCTCAGTACTGTTAACCCCCCTTTTTTCTTTTTTTCTGTTTTTTCTTTTTTTTTAGGGTTTTTTCTTTTCTGTGTTTTAGTTTTTTTGCCTTGTTTTTTTATTATTTATACCTTTCTTATTTATACATATATTTTTCTATTATCTTCAGTTGTTTACTCTTATTTCTTATCTCTTATCTCTTGCACTGTGACCTTCACTAGATTTACCATTAGTCGTCACACTCCTTCCATAGAGGTTGATTATAGTGATTCTCACAATTCCCAACTTGACATGATCCACAAGTAGGCATGCATGGTAGTCCATAAGCCCTGCAACTGCACCGTTGTGTTCGGCAGGCAGTTGTGCAATTACAGTGGATCATCTGCCAGCAGCCATATCACCCTGTAGCCCAAGACTGGTTTCCCACTGAAGCTAAGCAGGGTTTAGCCTGGTCATTATTTGGATGGGAGACCAACTGGGAAAAACTAGATAGCTGCTGAAGAGGTTTTAGTGAGGCCAGCAGTAGATGCTCACTCTGTGGTCTGTGTGGGTCCTAACACCCCAGTATAGTGATGGGGACGCTGTACTGTAACAAGCACCGTCCTTCGGATGAGACGTTAAACTGAGGTCTTGACTCTCTGTGGTCATTAAAACTCCCATGGCACTTTTTGTAAAGAGTAGGGGTCTAACCCAGGATGGGTTAGGTCAAATTCCCTCCATTGGGCCTTACCAATCATGGCCTCCTAATAAACCCCATCCACTGAATTGGCTCTATCACCCTCTCTCCTCTCTCCTCTCCACCTATCGCTGGTGTGTGGTGAGCGCACTGGCGCCATTGTACTATGGCTGCCGTCGCATCATCCAAGTGATTTAGACAAGTCCAATGGATTCATAGACCCAGAAAACATGGGGTTAGACACCAAGATTACTTGGCTAGGTCAAATAATGAATGAGTTAGGATATTTTAAGGGCTTCCTGCCCATCTTGGACGCCATCTTGAAAATGACAACTTTCTAGTGGTCAAACTTTGGTAAACTTTTATTATGTTATTAAGGACACCTAATACTACAAAAAAAATAGCTGAGAAACCTTTTGTTAGATTTTTTTTTAGGGTTAGGTGTTTTTTTTTTCTTCCCATATATGCAACCGCCTATACTGCTGTCATTACCATGAGTTTTTTTTTTTTTTTAGCAGAGTTTTGTTTTGTTATGATGGAAATGAGAAGCACAGCAGAGTGACAGATGTAAATTAATATGATCTGAGAGAAGCTCTAATGGTGTCATCAAATCAGTTAATTGACTGTTAGCTGAAAAAATGGCATCACATACAATACCATGAAAGTCAGTATTATTCTAGCATTTGATCATAGAAGTCTGAATTGTCCCTCATATACTCCTATTCTTTTCAAGTGGACTGTCATCTTTTATTCAGTTCATTTTCTCTCTCTTTGTCTTTCAGGACCTGAGGGATGTTTGGCTCAACTACCCACCTCATCCTTTACAGGTGTGAGCACACTTGATTTTGAATGTTTATCATGCACCAGTGTAAAACAAACACATATACACACATTCATCAGACACTGATATTCCTCTGGATATTTAAAAATGTAGTATATGGATATTTAAAAATGCAGTAAATGGTAAAACTATTTGTGCTGCAAGCCAGTGTGTTTAAGGTAATAAATGAAAGCATAATAACAAATAACACTTTGCAAAATCAATCAGCATAATGTATTATTGATGAACAGGTAAAATAACTGGAAGTGACTGATACCAGAAGATAAAAATAATGTTTATAAATATTGTTAAAATATTTGCTCATTGTTAATTGGTGCAGGGCAATTTAAAGGCACAGTTTACCCAAAAATTTAAATTGCCATTAGTTACTCACCTTCCTATTAAACATATTCAGTTGGAGTGTAATTTTTCTGATACTGCTAGAAAACTTGTTTTATTCAGAATTTTTTTTACATGGAATATTTCAGAATGTATCACCCGAATGTATTTTAGATGTCAAATTGAAATGTTTTTTTAATAGTAATTAGCATTTTATGGGTTGTGATATTTACCTTGTGTTTGCCATTTGGAGAGCCTCAATGCTAGCATGGCGTTTAGAATGTAATAAATTAACTCGCCCTCATTTTACTCTAAACTCAAAAGTCTTTTGTTCGTCTTTAAAACACAAATGAAGATATATTTTTAATATTCTCTTCAATCCTTTGAAAATCCATGCAGCTAACATTTTCAAGCTTCAGAAAGTACATAAAGACTTCGTACAAGGAGTCCATATGAATGAAGCAGTGTAATCCAAGTCTTCTGAGGAGATGCAAATAGAAGCTCAAACGTGCTTGACACACAGAGATATAACAGAGTGTTTGAAATAAAAATGCCTAATTCATATTTTCTTTATGAACTTTTTAAAGCTTGCCTAGACTTTTAATGGATGAACAGAAAAAGAACAAATATTATAATTATTAAGTGCATGAAAGTCTTATGAGTTTGGAACTACATGAGTGATGAACTGTGAGAAATTTGGGTGAAATGTTGTTTTATTATAAACTAATGCCAGTTGTTTGTTTTTTTATTTAATGAAAACTATATGTAACATTCATTGTATTAATAAAGTATTATAGTTTATTTAATGCATACACTTCATGTTCTGCTGTATGTTTAGGTGCAGGAGCCACAGACAGACAGACAGTTGATCGAGTCATCTCCAGTTCTGCAGAAACTCACTAATTTTGAGGACACCATTGGAGTGCTGTTCACTCATGTCCGTCTCCTCGCACGGGCCTTCACTCTGCGAACAGTAGGCTTCAACCACCTCACCCTGTAAGTTCATCAATGCGTCTGTGACTTTGTAATGATATAATGTATATTATGTACACTCACTTGGCCACTTAATTAGGTACACCTTACTAATACTGAGTTGGACCCTCTTTTGGCTTCAAAACTACAGTACCTTTAATTCCTTGTGGCATAGATTCAACAAGGTGCTGGAAACATTTCCATCTTTGGTCCATATGGACATGATAGCGTCACACAGTTGCAGCAGATTTGTTGGCTGCACATCCATGATGCAAATCTCCCATTCCACCACATCCCAAAGATGCTCTATTGGATTGAGATCTGGTGACTGTGGAGGGCATTTGAGTACAGTGAACTCATTGTCATGTTATAGAAATCCGATTTTTTGACCTTTGTGACATGGCGCATTATCCTGCTGGTATATGCAGAAGATGGGTACACTAGTCATAAAAAGATAAACATGGTCAGCAACAATACTCATGTAGCCTGTGGCGTTTAAACGCTCAATTGGTACTAAGGGGCCCAAAATGTGCACAGAAAATATCCCCCACACCATTACACCACCAGCGGCCTAAACTGTTGATACAAGGCAGGATGGATTTATGCTCTCATATTGTTTATGCCAAATTCTGACCCTACCGTCTGAATGTTGCAACAGAAACCAAGACTCATCAGACCAGGCAACTTTTTTCTAATCTTGTATTGTCCAATTTGTTGAGCCTGTGCAAACTGTAGCCTCAGTTTCCTTTTCTTAGCTGACACGAGTGGTACCCGGTGTGGTCTTCTGCTGCTGTATCTGCTTCAAGGTTCGACGTGTTGTCCGATCAGAGATGCTCTTCTGCATACTCTGTTGTAATGAGTGGTTATTTGAGTTACTGTTGCCTTTCTATCAGTTCGAACCAG
Source organism: Gobiocypris rarus (assembly GCA_023029165.1). NCBI lineage: Eukaryota > Metazoa > Chordata > Actinopteri > Cypriniformes > Gobionidae > Gobiocypris > Gobiocypris rarus. The sequence continues at coordinate 10,875,952 of CM040920.1, forward strand.
TCTGGCCATTCTCCATTGATCTCTGGCATCAACAAGGCATTTTTGCCTTAAATCACCTTTCCCATTTCTGATGCTCAGTTTGAGCAGATCATCTCTTTACCATAAATTGCTGCCAGTTTATTGGCTGATTACATATTTGCGTTAACAAGCAGTTGAACAGGCATCTTATAAAGTAGCCGGTGAGTGTATATTTATAATGTAAGCTATAGGATGTGTCCCAAATTCATCACATAATTCCAACACATTCTTCCTTTGTGAACAGTGTGTGTTCCTCTGTGTGTAATACAGCTACGCTGCAACTCTTAACTAGGGTAGATTACCTCTCCAGCTCTCTCAACCCTGTAAAGCCTAACATATGTAATAATAGTCTGAAAAATCGTATTTTCCTAAATCAATGAGATCATTATAACAGTTTAACAGAAAATGCATATAAATATCAGTTGTCACCCAATTGGGCTTTTCACAGTTAGCACTGGGTCATTCTAAACCCTGTAAACAGAATCCTGGGTTATCTTGATTCACGTTTCTCACTGCTTATAGTTTAACCAGGGTAAACAATTAATTAATTAATTAATTAATTAATCTTGGGTATTCATGAGCTGCTGTTTCACACTACATTCCTAACCCTGGGTTAATATTCTTATTTGCATATTTACATTGTCAATGTTTGCGATGTCAAATTTTGTTTTACCCCTCAAACCAAACTCTGAAACTACCATTAGAGATATAATAGAATATAATTAGAGATATACAAATAAACATTCCTCAAGCCTAAAGTATCGTATTTATGCTCACATTTTTCAATGCAGAATTTTTCAACAAAAAAAAAAGAAAAGATAATAATAATAAATTAAACTTAAGTTGCTTCAGTACAGTAAGTGTGGATCTTAAAATATTACTAACAATACAAAAGTTATTCTTAAGTTTACTTTACAAAAATTAATAAAGATTTCACAGCAAAAAGATGTGTACCGGAACCTAAAGGTGGATGTTTTTACAATTACTAAAACACTATCAATCAGATGGCAGAAGGCATGTAGTAGATTGTGTACAACAGGCCATGAAATATGACAGGAGGATTTATAGGGTTATAATAATTAAGTAGCTGAGACCAAGTCTTAACATTTTATGAACCTTTATAAATCACACTTATTCTTAAGTCTAGGAATAAGAATATAATTTTCAAGTCCTGTCACCTTTATTTAAATAGCGCTTTTTACAATACAGATTGTTTCAAAGCCCCTGAAGAGTTTACTAATGTGATCAGGCCCGAAGGAGACCCTAAAAAAGACTAGTTTTTGTTGTACAGTTCCTGCTGGTTTTTAGGAACTGGAACAATAATCTTATTGGTTAATTGTACTGCACAATATGCTGAAATGATCCAAATATTGCAAATATACATTAATACATATCACGATATGCATATCACAATGTCTTACATTTTAATACTTCAAAAGATTACAAAAGTCTAAGTTTTAGGTCAACGCAGACAGCAGAGAATAGACTTGAATCATGACTGTTACATACATGTGACATGCTTAATGTTATTTAGTGCAATACGTGAAGTACTTACTCACAGTAAACCGCCTTTTCAGACAGCGCTTAATCCTGACTTCAGTTTCATTCAACTGAAACATTATAAAAGTTGAAAAGTTATTTTACAAAAATCATCAAATTGCAACAAAGTGGGACGGCACTATCACCTGTGAGCAGAATAGGTTTAGAGAGGAAAAAGACAAGAACACCACTAAAGGCGAGCCTTAATATAATATAAGATAGCCAGATATTTATAATAAAATTAATTTGAACCATAATCAACTGTTAGTATTTTCTTTTATTATAGCCTGTAATGATTAATCAATTTTAAAAATATTTTTGAAGATTAAATTCAGTCCCTTTCCTCCCTGCACTGTCCATCATCTCCCATGTTTCCTCTCCCTCTCTGTTTATCTTTGTTGGTGGCATTGTTTGCAAAAATGTACAAAAATAAACCTGTTTCCGTGCTTAGTCAAACAACAATAGACAATGAGAAAATCACTTACTGCTCTTGTTGGAATAACTTTTGTAGCTTTAATAAGAATATATTTTTATACAGTAAAGACTAAGCAGTTTTATTTTTACATTTGGTGATTATTACATTTCTATTGCTAAATAAACCTAATGTAGGTTACCTAAAACCCTAAACTCCCAGATTTACTCTGACATAAAATGACTCTTTTTATGTAGCCAATGCTGTACACTTTCAGAAGTTGTAGGGATTTCTTCTCACACAAAGAATATGAAAAAATGATGTTGGTTATATCATTTTCAGTTTCTAATTTTTTTTAAATATATTAAAATGTATTTTACACACTTAAAGCATTATTGTGTCGCATATCGAATATTGCTTAATTATTATCGCATATTGCATTTTTCTTCAATATTGTGCAGCCCTATTAGTAAACTATCGACTAGAGCAGTGGTTTTCAAACCTGTCCTGGAGGACCACCAGCCCTGCACATTTTGTGTGTCTCCCTCATCTATCACACCTGCTTCAACTCTTCAGCTCATTACTAGAGACTGCAAGACCTGAAATGGGTGTGTCTGATATAGGGAGACATACATAATGTGCAGGGCTGGTGGTCTTCCAGGACAGGTTTGAAAACCACTGGACTAGAGCTTCATGCAGCCCATTAATCTGTCTGCAGAGGCCACAACCAGAGGATGGAGTTTCTGGGAGATTCAATCATGCAGCTGGTGGCAACTGAATATCTGTTCATCCACTTCCCAGACCATCATGAAGGACATTTGACAGTGAGTATATCCATCATCTGGTCTTCATTTTACCCCAATATTGGTTTCTATTTTATATGACTTTGTGTTGACCACAGTGATCCTTAAAAACAATTTGAACCCTTCAGTGTAGGGTCATAGATTAAACCTAACGAGTCATTTTAAATACATGTGTTTATTTCCAAGATTGGTTAAATTCATCATTATCATTCATCATTATTGCAAATAGGTAATTGATACGTGCAATGACTATCCATTATGTCCATGACATGTAGGCATTTTTATCTTTATGTACACAATAATAATCTTTTACATTTGTAATCCTTTTATTTTTAATAATTGGCATGGTTATGTGCTGCTGCCCGTCCCTGTGTGTGTAATAAGCAGAGTGTATGCACGTTGTGCACCCACACGCCCTTTAAATAACAAAAAGAAAATACTGCGCTATTGACTTTAGACCAGTTTTTTGTTGGTAAATGGCTCAGTCGTTTTTAGTTGCCTCAGAATAGCAACATGCCAACAATGCATCTGAACACACCTCGTTTTCAGACCAGCACGCCCATGGGTGAACAGATGGGCACAAGTGCATTTGCTATTTAAACAACGTGGCGCTAGATGTGAAAATAATTACGTCGGGCTGAAACTAACACTAAATACACTTGTGTCTCGCCTACCGTCGCATTGCGCCAGGTGTATGATAGGGCCCAGAGCCTTTTAGAATATTTTGCATTGATGCTTTTGGAGTTGTGAGGTCTGGGTGATCATCGGCTCTCAGCACTCATGTACCCCGCAATAAATGTTTAATCTAAAGTCCTTTTGACATTTGGTTCTAGCTCTGAGGTCTCTGTAATGTTAAACATGAGACATAACTTGTTTTAGGTATATCTAACAGGCAATCGTTGTCTCATGAATGCTATTTATTTTTAGGCAAATCCTTTTGACTAAGGGCTGAGTTAAGTTTGATAATCTATTTTACATTGTAGTAACTTTAATGCTGTAGCCTACTAGAGCCTTTGTACTTTTGACTGAATTGTTTGCTTGTCTGTTTCCTGTTGTACAAACGTTTTATGCTTGTATAGTGGCTATTAATGTTCAATAAATAATATTTAATATAAAAATAGACGTACCTTGAGAAACGGTCTGCGTTAGTGAAATGCTGGTTACATTATGTCAAGGCACAGTCTTCATGATTGAGTTAGTAGATCATTGATTTAGTAAATTAATAAAAAAAAAAAAAGATTTATTCAGAATGAAACATGGTTTTAAACCAGGAAATTATTTGATCTTTGCACATAACCTTGCGATAACCTTGCAAGGCTCAATCCACAAGCAACACGGTGCAGGTGCGACATCATTGATGGTAGATATGAAACCATTATAGGGATCGTTATAGATATAGAACCCTTTGCAAACAAACTTCCTGGTCTCCCCAATTCTGTAGTACAAAAGAAAAAAAAAATAAGGCCACTTCAATCACTAGTGTCCCGTCCCCTTGCTTCTGGATGGCCAGCCCTCCCAGGATATACTGTAGGGGGACAACACCTCACTGAATGTGATTTCAGTTGTGGGGACAACCACTGAATACCATGAATACCAGCTATGCGGTCTTCTTCATTGGCACTGTATATTTTTGAGAAATTATATTAAGAAATGAGATTTGATTGATGGATTGATGCAGTGGTTCTGAACAAGTGGGGTATGGATAGATCGGAAGAGGTGGGGCGCAAATTATTTTCAAGCAAAAAAAACAGACAGGGAATCATTTGGGTACTCCGTGTATTGTATTGCTTTTCAAGTACAATGTTTATAAATAAATAAACCTGCTCTGCATTAAAAAAAACTTGCTGGCTCTCCAGAGGTCAGATTTTTCATTGCCTCTGGAATTGCGTTCAGAGGTGAAGATGTTTCTTGTTGAGGGCCAGAGTTGAGAACCCCTGATTTATAGTTTAGTTTAGTATCACGTTGATAATAACAAATATATTTTTTTAAATCTTTAGGAAAATAAATTGGACAAATGAGGCAATGATATAATCAAGAGGATGGGATGTGTTTATTCAGAAGGGTGCAACAAGTGTGTTGTGTGATTGTAGCTCCTGCGCAGCTCTTTGGTGAATAACCGGACTCAGGCAAAGGTTGCAGAGGAATTGGGAATGCAGGAATTTGCCATCACTAACGACAAGACCAAGCGGCCTGTTGCCCTGCGGACCAAGACTTTAGCCGATCTACTTGAGTGTAAGTATGACATGACACTAAAATCAAAGCTCCTTTGCAATTATCTGCATTCAACAACGAAAAAAATTTCAATTTTAATATAATAATTATCAGAGGGGAAAAAAGTAATAAAAATCCCAGAGGTCCTACAGAATGTGTTGTTATTTATTATATAAATTATTTTGTGCAGCACTGTTATTTTGTCTAGTATTCATGATATATTCATTCATTTTATATCCATTGAAAATTCGTATTGTTTTTTTTCCCCTTCTCCCCAGCATTCATTGCAGCTCTTTACATCGATAAAGACCTGGAGTTTGTGCACACATTTATGAATGTTTGCTTCTTCCCACGACTCAAGGTATGGCTTATTTGAAGATTAACTGAGAATCAGGTTTACTGATATTTTTTACCCATATTCACAGGTCTGCATTTCAGTTATTACAAGCAATGCTTTTGATTTGACTCAGTCACAATAAAAAAGATCTGTGCTCTCTTCTCATCTGTAGGGGTGTAACAATTCTCATTCTCTTAATGAGTCAATTACAAATCCTGACGCATATGTTGCATCAACCTTGCATCGTGAATCGTTTGTCTCAGTCAGTAGTCAATTTAAAATGCTAAGAGGCGAATGAATCATGATAGATAGTCATTCAATACTTTAAAATATATAAGCAATAAATTATTACATGTGTGAAATAATGGAGAGATTGTGCTTTACTTGAAGCTTTACTTGTAATATGAAGATATATTTCTATATCTTGGACTGATTTTAAATTGTAATTTTGGCTGCCCATTAGTGGGTCATACCATTGACATGAAGGAAAACCACACTTATTCAAGGATGCACATATATTGCATGCTGAGCAATAACAATGAAAGTGTCTAAAATGCAAGCACACAGTTCTATTGAATGATTAATGAAATTTAACTTAATGGCATTAAACTGAATGTAGGAAGCAAACTGTGTGCTTAAATAACCACAGCATTTACAACAACACTGAACTAAGAGCATGCAGTTTATCTGTCAAACAGATGCGCATGAAAGTTGATTTCATTATCATCTACCTTTTTTCTACGTCCCATGATACAAATTATGGGAGTAACTTCTGTTAAACTGTAAACAATCAGCAAAAGGCTCATTCTATGAATAAAGTACACATTTTCAAAAACTGGGTACAATGAGATGCCATTATTCTACTGGCTCTTCAACCATCAAACATTAAAAGGAAATGTAAAGGTGTAAAATGCAATGAATTACTACATAAAACCATGAATAACCCAAATACTGACATGTTAAGTATCACTGTTGTTATATATGTCTGTATTGTGTATCATACGTTAACTGGATCATTTAGTGATAATATTCAATGTGATTTCCATCATTGTGACAGACAATAAATATTGTATTTACCTGCTTTAGAAACATTCCAGTAGACACTGCTTAGAGGAATTAGAAGTGAAAAGGAGAAACGATTGCATTTTAAAGCATCCATCTGAAAACAAACGTGGAAAAAGACTTGAGGATTTGGAGAGAAAAACAAGCGATTAATTCCAATGAATCTTTTTTCATACTGTTACAGCAGAATACAAAAAAATGAAAATAATTCTTGTTCTACAGTACCATGTCACATTAAAATACCAAGCGTTCCGTCATTCTCCTGACGTCTGAAAATAGAACATGAAGGAAATTCTACAGCTCATTCACTGTACTGATAAGGATTATTTGTAGCGCAAACGCAGTCTTTCAGCCTTGCCTCCCGTAATCTAAATCGTAGTATGCTCGTTGGAAAAAAGGTGAAAAGCAACCATAGACACCTGGCATATTTTCTTTCAGAATCATCATTGGCTGGTAGAAAGGAAAAGAAAAAAAAAATTGTAGCATTTGTAGAGTAATTTACAACTGCTTTGAACACGGCTCAACCAATCATAATCAAGAAACTTTCTGTTTTATGAATGCTTTTTAAATAATTCACTGAGCTTTCAATCGCAAGTGAAGACATGAGTCATAGAAAGAGAACAAAGAGGGCTTACTATTCAGTGAAGAAAAGTTAATTTAGGATTAGTTGAGAGAGTGCATGATATTCTAGGGAAGTCTATCCATGGAAGCATTAATGCATCTGGAACATTGTAATAAGGCTGTGTAGCCTATAGACATTAATCACCAGAGAAACAAGCATGCAGCCATCTTTTGTGTTTGAAGGCCCTTTTTTCTGGTAGCTCTGTATATTTCTATGGCATTGATGTCGAAGAGTAATTAGCTAGTGAAGTGGCTAAAGTTATCATGAGCATTGTAATGTTTGAAGCAGATGTCATAAATGTCAGTAGACCGGGAAGATTTTAAAATGAGTGGCCCATTCATAAATCCATAAGATCTTATCTTTATGCTGTGGAAACAAACTGGAAGACAGAACACAAGTGCATTGCTGAAAAGGTACGGAGCTACATAATCTTTATGTAAATTTCTACATACTGTAAACCTATTTTTATAGGCAATTAAAGTGATGTTGCATCTTTAAAGGGATAGTTCACCCAAAAATGACCCTCAAGCCAATCTAGGTGTGTATGACATTCTTTTTTCTGACATTCTTCTTTCATACAATCAGAGTTATATTAAAACATGTCCTGTGAGTGAATGGCAGCCCAAAATTTGAAGACCAAAAAGTGCATCCATCTATTCAATGTGTAATCGATGCGTTTAAGAAAATATCCATATTTAAAACTTTAGAATGTAAAATATCTACTTTCCGGCAGACCGCCTTCTGTATTCAACTTACAAAGAAAGTGTAACGCCTTTCTTCACTGTTCAAAACATCCGACATCGTTTTTTTGTAAGTTGAATACAGAAGGCGGTCTGCCGGAAGCTAGATATTTTACTTTATAACATTTTAAATAAATTGATTCGCTTCAGAAGGCCTTTATTAATCTCCTTGAACCATGTGGATTACTTTTATAATGGATAGATAAACTTTTTTGGTCTTCAAATTTTGGGCTGCCAAAATTTTATTTTGTATTCGTATTCGTCTGAAAGAAGAATGTCATACCTAGCATGGCTTGAGGGAGAGTAAATCATGGGGTAATTTTTTGTGAACTATCCCTTTAAGAACTACTGTAACATGAACTTAACATTTAACAATGGACATGGGACAATGGACTCTCTGACCCCATTAAGGCCACTGTGCACCCTGACTAAGATGCAGTAGGGGAAGCATTTAAATAATCCTATGAATGCACTTAAAAAGTGCCTCATTTGAATCATTTGAATTAGCAAAAATCGTTCTGTGTGTTTCACGCCGTGTTTTCTATATGAGAAAAAAAATAACATTCATTGAAATAAGGTGCTGTTTACAGAGGACATTATCTTGTATTCTAAACTGGCTTTTTTTTTAAATTGTCAGCATCTTCTGCTGTGAGCACATTTTTAAGAGAACTCAAGTCAAGTTAAAAATAATCACTCCTGATCGAGCACTTCTGGTTGGAAAAAAAACTGGAACAGGGTTCCAAATAAAGAGGAGCTGTGATTAAACAAAACAGTAAACATTACTTAAAATATTATGATTTTATTTTTATTTTTTTATATATCTCACACACCCACTGACAGAATTCTTTAGGATTCATTGAACTTCTTGGCTCAGCTTGCTACTCGCTTGCATAGAAACACAGCAATACTAAACAAGCTTGCTTTCTGCACTTCCTACGCATATGCTGCAAAGTTTGTAGACACTGGGATTGATCTATAGGAATTCATTATGAGACCCATTTCTGGTCTTAGCCTACACATCCACTAGCACTCCTCAAAGCCCTCAGCTCTGCACCAGTGGAGGTGTGCAGTCAGTGTCTGCTTTTGTCCTAAAAAAAACTACTGTATCTTGTGATTTTTTTTTTTTATTTGTATATAAAAATGTTTCATACTGCTGTTTGACCAGATTGGTTTCAGGTTGGTTTTTGGTTTTATTGTTTCAGGAGTTCATATTGAACCAGGACTGGAATGATCCAAAATCGCAGCTGCAGCAGTGCTGTTTAACTTTGCGGACGGAGGGCAAAGAGCCAGACATTCCTCTATACAAGTAAGAAGCTTCTGTTCATAAACATCCTTTGATTCACCTATTCATCTCTTTCCACTTTTGATTATCTGTTTTAAGAGATTTACTGTGAGCCCAAACAGTATCTGGACACAAAGAAATACACGTGGTCTTTGAGAATGCACATCACAGAAAAACGGGTCCTGCTCTTTTACACGGCATACTGCAGGCAGCACAGCAAAGACATGATCTGTATGATCTGAGCACATTCAATCTATACATACAACGTGCCATGCAAAAGTATTCAAACTCCTTCATTTTTGTTCACATTTTGTTGAAGATTTATGCTGTTTTTTCCACATCAATCTGTACTCTATACCCCAACATGACAAAGCAACAACCAAATTGTGATAACTTTACAAATTTATTAAAGAAGACAACTGTCTTCACATCACTCAATCACTTTGCTACACTTGCAACTTAGCCCTAGTTTCATCCTATTTCTTCTGATTATCTTTAAGACAATTCTACTCTTTGAAAAGGCATACAATCGTCTCAATAAGGTCTAACAGCTGAAAATACATATAATAACAAAAACCAAGCCATGAGGTCAAAGGAAAGGGCTGCAAAGATCAGAGACAGCATTGTGTAGAAGCACAGATCTGGGGTAGGCTACAAAAAAGTTTCTGCTGCATTGAAGTTTCCCAAGAACACAGTGGCCTCCATCATACTTAAATGAAATGAGTTTGGAAGGACCAAGACTCTTCCTAGGGCTAGTCCTCAAGCCAAATTGAGCAATCATAAGAAAAACGCCTTGGTATCTGTTTGAGATCATACGTGGAGGTTGCAGAACTTGCAGAAGTTCCTGCTTGGACTTTGAGAACATATGTATTCCAATAATTATTGAATGGTATTAATGAATTTGTGCCAAAAATTCACCTTCCAACAGGACAATGACCTTATGACCCCAAACTCTGTGAAAGTGGCCCAGCCAGAGCCCAGACTTGAACCTAATCCAACGTCTCTGGAGAGTTGAGATTTGCTATATAGCATATGCATCGCTATGTAGCTATATCGAAAGGGTTCTCAACACTTTCATGAAGAGTTTATCCCCAACCTTGATCAAACTCACCTGCCTGTAACTTTTTAGTAATCCTGAAGACCTTGATTAGCTTTGGGCACAAGGGTTGGAGGAAACCTCCAAAGTGGTTCCTTTTTAAGTCGGCATTTGAAGAGACATCCATCCTGCAACAATAGTTTCAATTCAGTTATATAGAAAAATATCTGCTGAACTAAATTAAGCTGAATTATAGAAATATAGTCAGAGAAAATTTATGAGGTACCATACAGTAGGAATGTGACGAGATTATCCCTGTTTGAAAGCTGCTCCCTTAGGCATGCAAATATCTCCCAACATGAAAACTATCTTAGGCTGGGCTGTGTAGTTGTAACCATCTCTTAGCTCTGTATTATGCCTGTAGAAAAAAATGGTCTTTATTTGCGCTGAATATTGAAATTTTTCAGAATTTGTGGAAAGGAGTTCAGTTAGGTGGTCAAAAGTTGTAGAAGCTCATAAATCATGAGCAGTTCTAATGTCTAAAGAGACAATCATACAGGAAAGAAGCCAATCACAGTTGAGTTTGTGGCAGAATCTTTTACAGTGCTTGAGTATTGTTGTCTTTTATGATAATGCATTCTCTGAAAGTAGAACTGGAATGACATCTCATGTCTCACCTCGTCTCGTCACACCCCTTCCATACAGTAATTTTCTAGATCACATGTCCCCCATTTTCTTTTTGAAACATATAATCATCTATAAGCCTAATTAAAGATCGATCTGGCTGAATCATTGGCAGAAATGGCCAACAGCAGTCATCTGGCCAGCTACTGTGTGCTGAGCTAAAGAACGATATGTACATTGGATCTTCAGTCGTTGAGGGGTGATCATTTTTCTGCAGCTTTAATGTATGTTGTCATGTTTACTTGCATTTACTGCTGTAAAGCCACTGGACCGTGTAAAGTCCTGTCCTCTCTTTTTCTATTCTGATATAGTAATAGTATAATGTGGCCACAAATCCACATAGTTGTTCTGGTTAAGTGGTTTGGTTCATCTTAACTGTGTTTCTCTTCATCTTGTTTTACAGAACACTTCAGACAGTTGGGCCCTCTCATGCCAGGACCTACACAGTGGCAGTGTATTTTAAAGGTGAACGTATTGGCTGTGGAAAAGGACCAAGGTACTAATACACTCAGATATTTACCCTCTTTGCTACATTTGCATTTCCCTTCTTATGAATGTTTGGAAATGTAAACTGATATTTTCCTACTGACACACTACAGTAAAAGATGTAAATAACTGGCTTAAACATTTTTTTCGTTTGAAAATACCAACATGCCTAAGACTTTTGCACAGGTGTGTGTGTGTGTGTGTGCGTATGCGTGTGTGTGTGTAAATATATAACATTGCTTTTCAGGATGAGTAGTATAATCAACCAGTATAATAGAAAGTGGCTATTGAAAAACATTGCTTACTCTACCTTTAACAGGCTTAAAAGAGTTTTGATGCATTAAAATGTTTGTCCTCCCTTGAATTTTAATTTGTAATATCTGGCCATCAAGAAAAAGTGGATAAAGATCGCTACCATACCGTAGGTTCTTTAGGTCATTAAATCCATGCTGGATTTAATCCTTTCAGTAGAATGAAAAAGATCCATTGTTTGAGCTGCTGAACATTTATAACTTTCCATTTTATCCCAACAGTATTCAACAAGCCGAGATGGGTGCAGCCATGGATGCCCTGGAGAAATGTGAGTGGCAGTTTTGAAAAGCATACATGAAAAAAAAAATTCTAAAGCCATTTCCAATTTTGTGAAAAATACCTGTCATTAACCTTCCAAATGACACCTGTTTGATGGAGGACAGTGGACGTTACTTTTGCTGTTTAATGTGGTGCTGCTAGTGGTGCAGAAAGTGCACTACAGCAAACGCGTTATGGAAATAATGTTACTTACACTGCAGATTTTTAGTTTGTTAAAGCAACCATTACAGTCCTAAAGGCTATGAAAATCTTGGTTTTCTGTTTTACGTGTGTTTTTTCCTTTTTTTTTCTGCAGACAACTTTCCTCAGATGGCTCATCAGAAGCGCTTCATCGAAAGGAAGTACCGGCAAGAACTGAAGGAAATGAGACGAGAGCGAGAGCGTCAGGAGAGAGATAGTGATGAGGGGTAGAACAGAAGAAAGTGAAGGAAAAAAGCAGGATATTATAGGAAGTGAGTTGCACAACAGCAGGCTTAATGAATCCACCAATCTTTATTGGTGTTGGTTGTTGTTGTTCTGTGTATAAATCTACTTCGTTTGTTAATCCAATTCATACAGTTGATATGTTTTAAAAAGAGAAACTAATTGTGAAATAAACCAAACCATCAAATATGTTTGATTATTGTGTGCATACTGAAGCCTAGAACTGTTATTTTTGCCAGGTCAACCCTCATCCTCTCTTAGGGTCATTTCGACCTGAAATTCATTTCCTTTTCATTTTTTAAAATTGAGTGTTCATTGGAGTGGTCCAAGACCTTTGAGATGTCACATTTGTCACACTTGAGCTAGCAATAACAAGATTGACTGGATTCGAGGAGTTCATGTGGTTGTAATTGAAATGGTAAAATCCTTCCCTAACTGTTAATTTAATTTTGACCCCTATAGGAATGAATGGGATTTATTTTATTTTATATGGCACAATCCAGAACAAACACATACACAAATGAAGGCATGAGAGTATAGAACATCCCCAATGCAGAACACACACACACACACAACCCTAGGAATTACCATTAAAATGATGGGGGGTCATATAATGGGGGGCTTTATTTGTTTGTTTGTTTTCTCAAATAAAAATCAATCGGTTACAATGCAGACTGTACACAGATATGAAGTGGTTAGAACACATTTACAATGCAGAACATGAACAAAGCTGTTTTAACAAGTCTTTGCATGTATTTTCTATTTAAGTGAAAAAAATGTGAATCTAGTAATTAGAGGTAAATAAAAAAATAGGATTTTGACACTGATCGTAATCTAGAACAGAATTTTCCACAATATTTTGTCCATTTAGGATATTTCTGATTGTGAAATGTGGCTGTTACATACCAGCATTGGAGACAGGTAAATGATTCAAAATTTCCTTTGTTCATGGTCCAAACACTTGCTAGAATCCTTTTGGGTTTTTTTGGTTTGTTTTTTTTATATCTTCTGGTGACTTCACATCCATTTTAATGGACCAAAAATATTTTTTATGACCTATGTACATTCAGTTTACACCTGACCACATAAATGTGCCTGGACAAAACTGACATAAATAGTATACTGTTCCTACACTGTATGCAGAAATTTGACCATGACTTCATATTTGTCTATTTTTGGTGTTGAAAGATGCTCATGCTCCTAAAAATCCCTCCTTAAAAAAATTTTACACATTGGATTAATTCATTAAAATGGATTAAAAGGACTGTTGTCCTTTCTTTATGAATGATGTATTGTAACAACAGTGATGATAGAACAGTGTCAAATTCGCATTAAAAACAGACAAACATTCTTTTCTTCTCTCTCCCCAATGCCTCAACACCTTATGGAGTAATTATTTTTTTATATTAAAGTGATGTATAGCATCATTAAAAATAACATGATTTAACAATGAGCAAATTGTAGTTTAATAAAATAACATTAACCATGATGAACGACTATATGATAACAGATATTAAATGCATAGTCTAGAATGTAGGATAATACATGTTGCATATGTAAATGGTAATGTGGTATAAAAACTTGTAAAGCATTACCAGTCACTTAATCATAATCCAAATCATAAACCATAATTTTCTTCTTTTTGTCTTTGGAAGGTGTGAGTTTTGACTTTATTAATACAATTTTCTAGAACCATCAGTACATGGTACTGCACACCTCAAACCTTCACATTGGCACTATTAGACATGAAGAGGCTTGTGCTAGACAGACCCCTAAAGGAGTGTGCATTATAGGTTTGTGCCCTTGTTCTTCTGCTGGCTGAGGTCTGTCCTCTGTTCTTCACTGTATGTAGGTTAATATTTTTAGCAGTGCCCTATTTCTTATGGTTGCTTTATTCTAGTTGCTTTCTGTGATTAGAAGAAAACCCTGATAAAAATGACCCTGGCTAAAATTACCACCACAAGAATCAGCAAGAACTTCTCTATTACAGTATAAAGTATAGTATATTCGAATCTTGACACTGGGTTGCAGACAAAAATAGAAAAAGTTTTATTTTTCAATTTGACAGCAATAGCATGTCACATACACTATATCTGATTATATAATACTTGATTATGAATTAATGTTTCTAGTTGAAACTTGTGAATGTCTATCTACTATTAGGGGTCAAAGCACCAAAGGTGCTGCTTTCTATTGTGTTTAGCTCCATTTCATGCAAGTGCCCTGAAGTGAAAAGGGGAAATTATCACCCCTGTACTGCAAGAAATTTTGCTACATGAAAGGCAATGAAAATGAGTTAATACTCCAGCATTATTTGTTTATTGAGTTGAATTAGTCCCATGTGTGGTTTGCATGCAGTTGTTTGCAGATATAAAGTGTGTGAAATGTGACAGTTACAATGCTATCATGATTATGGTTAAACAACATAAACTATGCATCTAATAGAACCAAATTACGTTATTAAACATTGCAACAGATATTCCTTATTCAGGTTAGCACTTAAAAATATGACAATTTATATTACTATATTGTAAGGTTTCCATAGCCTAGAAATCTAGACGCACCTTAGCGGCAGAATTTATTTTGCCGCGAGAGTAGTCTAGCAACTCTCGGTAGACCTGGGAGTAGACCTGGGAGCTGGAAAAACCAAACTCTGGTCATGCCAATCACAGCGTGTGTAGAGTCGGTGGGCGGGCTTAACATAATGACGGTATGTCACGGCAGAGTTGCGGAGGTTCTGCGCACTACTCGTAAACAAAGAAGCTGACGAACAGCTGTCTTTTGAATCAACTTTGGCTGCGACTCTGTTAGACTTGGAGTTAAGCTTTTCTTTGAGAAAAGAACAAAGAACGGCACTGATTCTTAAGAAAAGATGTGTTCGGAGTTTTGCCGACCGGATACGGCGAAAGTCTATCAACTAACGTTAGCTCGGTTGGTTGTGGCGCTCATGCCGATATCCAGTTGCATGCAGAGGGAATTTGAAAGACAACCGTTTATCCCGCCCCTCGGATTGAGCACTGTCAATGGTGAGTTTTCAGACCCAACATCTTGATGTGTGTCTGGCTTGTCAGGCTAAGGTTTCCATCCAAACGTGAAGCAAATCTTTTCAAAGTTCGCAAAAAATAAACAAATGTGAATTAGGTGCTTTTCCATCAAGCGGATGACGATGGTATTGATAACCTAGTAACCGACAGTAAATAAAAACTTTTTAGAATTTATTAGGCAAATCTCCCATTATTCGCATTAACCCTTTTTCACACAAATATAAAAAAACAAGCAAGCATAAAAACTTTTTTTTTTTTTTTTGGAAATTTGGCATTTCCATCACTCATTTCTGATGCAATATTTTAAAATGCTTATAAAAACAGGGAGATGGAAACATACACTATATGGCCAAAAGTATTGGGACACCCCTCCAAATCATTGAATTCAGGTGTTTAGATCACTTCCATGGCCGCAGGTGTATAAAATCCAGCACCTAGGCATGCAGACTGCTTTACAAACATTTGTGAAAGAATGGGTCGCCCTCAGGAGTTCAGGCGTGGTACCAGCTGTGCAATAAATCTAGTCGTGAAATTTCCTCACTACTAAATATTCCATGCTCAACTGGTATTATAACAAACTAGAAGCAATTAGGAACAACAGCAGCTCAGCCACAAAGTGGTAGGCCATGTAAAATCACAGAGCGGGGTCAGCACATGCTGAGGCGTACAGTGCGCAGAAGTCGCATAATTTCTGCAGAGTCAATAGCTACAGACCTTCAGATTAGCTCAAGAATAGTGTGTATAGAGAGCTTCATAGAATTGGTTTCCATTGCCGAGCAGCTGCATCCAAGCCTTACATCACCAAGTGCTATGCAAAGTGTCGGATGCAGTGGTGTAAAGCATGCCGCCACTGTACTCTAGAGTAGTGGAGACGTGTTCTCTGGAGTGACGAATCACACTTCTCTGCCAATCCGATGGACGACTCTGGGTTTGGCGGTTGACAGGAGAACGGTACATGCCTGACTGCATTTTGCCAATTATAAAGTTTGGTGGAAGTGAGATTATGGTGTGGGGTTGCTTTTTTAGGGGTTGGGCTTGGCCCCTTACAGTGCATCCGGAAAGTATTTGCATCGCTTCACTTTTACCACATTTTGTTATGCTACAGCCTTATTCCAAAATGGATTAAATTTATTATTTTCCTCAAAATTCTACAAACAATAGCTCATAATGTCAAAATGAAAGATGTTTGTTTGAAATCTTTGCAAATTTATTAAAAATTAAAAACAAAAAATCACATGTACCTAAGTATTCACAGCCTTTGCCATGACACTCAAAACTGAGCTCAGGTTTATCCTGTTTCCACTGATTATCCGTGAGATGTTTCTACAACTTGATTGGAGTCCACCTGTGGTAAATGTAGTTGATTGAACATGATTTGAAAAGGAACACACCTGTCTATATAAGGTCCCACAGTTAACAGTGCATGTCAGAGCACAAACCAAGCTATTAAGTCCAAGGAATTGTCTGTAGACCTCTGAGACACAGATATCGAGGCACAGATCTGGGGAAGGGTACAGAAAAATCTCTGCAGGATTGAAGGTCCCAATGATCACAGTGGCCTCCATCATCCGTAAATGTTAGAACTTTAAACCACCAGGACTCTTCCTAGAGTGGCCGCCCGACCAGAAGAAGGGCCTTAGTCAGGGAGGTGACCAAGAACCCGATGGTCGCTCTGACAGAGCTCCAGCATTTCTCTCTGGAAAGAGGAGAACCTTCCAGAAGAACAACCATCTGTGCACCACTCCACCAGACATCGCTCATCACCTGGCCAACACCATCTATTACAGTTATTCACCATCCAACACCACCACAGTGAAGAATGGGGTTAGCAGCATCATGCTGTAGGGGTGTTTTTCAGCGGCAGGAATTGGGAGACTAGTCAGGATCGAGGGAAAGATGAATGCAGCAATGAACAGAGACATCCTTGATGAAAACCTGCTCCAGAGCGCTCTGGACCTCAGACTGGGGCAAAGGTTCATCAATGTATATTTTTGCAAATAATTCCATGTCATTTGTAACCTGGGGGATCTCAGAGCTTGGGATGAACGGTTTTTGGATGGGGCCAAAGGGACCTCTGATTGACCCATGTTTCGAGGTTCTTGGCTGCAGCTCTCCTGCAAGTAGCAGGAGCACAGCACAGGGATCTTTTCTTTGTATTGCTTATATCTAAGCAAAGTAGGTGTTTTAGGGCTCTAGACGTGGTGCAATGTACAACTAAAAATGTTTGTTTGTGAAGATTATAATGTTCAACTAAATGTGTATCAGTGTTTAAGATTTTATTAGTCACAGATCTTATTTTCTGCAAATTATCCAAATGTTTTTTTGTTAAGTGAAACAAGGCGACGCTAACTTCAGGGCCTACAAAAATATGCCATTATTCATCACTTGTTTCTAGTTGAGCTCATTGTATAAATATCCCTTTGTTTCCTCAGTTTGGTCTCTGATCTTTTCTTAACATGCTTTTGTTAAAATGGTGTTTGCACATAATTTAGATTTATCCTCTCATGTTTGTTCATAAAAAGTCTGCAATTAGATCCATGACTAACTTTAAGAGAAGATTAGACCAACAAATGTATCTAGTGGTTGTTCAGTGGCTTATCCTCCTAATTCGATTTTGCACAACAGCCTCATTATTACCTGCTGATGGTTCAAAACCGTATAATTTAAAGATTTTGTATTGTAATAATTACATGTACACTGTAAAAATGTATGTTAAATTTACGATAAATAAACATATTTCATTAACTGAAATAATGTTAAATTACCATACTGAAATATTAATATTTGTTATTTACATTTGATATACAGTATTGTTCAAAATAATAGCAGTACAATGTGACTAACCAGAATAATCAAGGTTTTTAGTATATTTTTATTGCTACGTGGCAAACAAGTTACCAGTAGGTTCAGTAGATTCTCAGAAAACAAACAAGACCCAGCATTCATGATATGCACGCTCTTAAGGCTGTGCAATTGGGGTATTAGTTGAAAGGGGTGTGTTCAAAAAATAGCAGTGTCTACCTTTGACTGTGCAAACTCAAAACTATTTTGTACAAACATTTTTTTTTCTGGGATTTAGCAATCCTGTGAATCACTAAACTAATATTTAGTTGTATGACCACAGTTTTTTAAAACTGCTTGACATCTGTGTGGCATGGAGTCAACCAACTTGTGGCACCTCTCAGCTGTTATTCCACTCCATGATTCTTTAACAACATTCCACAATTCATTCACATTTCTTGGTTTTGCTTCAGGAACAGCATTTTTGATATCACCCCACAAGTTCTCAATTGGATTAAGGTCTGGAGATTGGGCTGGCCACTCCATAACATTAATTTTTTTTGGTTTGGAACCAAGACTTTGCCCGTTTACTAGTGTGTTTTGGGTCATTGTCTTGTTGAAACAACCATTTCAAGGGCATGTCCTCTTCAGCATAGGGCAACATGACCTCTTCAAGTATTTTAACATATGCAAACTGATCCATGATCCCTGGTATGCGATAAATAGACCCAACACCATAGTAGGAGAAACATGCCCATATCATGATGCTTGCACCTCCATGCTTCACAGTCTTCACTGTGTACTGTGGCTTGAATTCAGAGTTTGGGGATCGTCTCACAAACTGCCTGTGGCCCTTGGACCCAAAAGAACAATTTTACTCTCATCAGTCCACAAAATGTTCCTCCATTTCTCTTTAGGCCAGTTGATGTGTTCTTTGGCAAATTGTAACCTCTTCTGCACATGCCTTTTTTTAACAGAGGGACTTTGCGGGATTCTTGAAAATAGATTAGCTTCACACAGACGTCTTCTAACTGTCACAGTACTTACAGGTAACTCCAGACTGTCTTTGATCAAACTGGAGGTGATCATTGGCTGAGCCTTTGCTGGTTATTCTTCTATCCATTTTGATGGTTGTCTTCCGTTTTCTTCCACGTCTCTCTGGTTTTGCTCTCCATTTTAAGGCATTGGAGATCATTTTAGCTGAACAGCCTATCATTTTTGCACCTCTTTATAGGTTTTCCCCTCTCCAATCAACTTTTTAATCAAAGTACGCTGTTCTTCTGAACAATGTCTTGAACGACCCATTTTCCTCAGCTTTCAAATGCATGTTCAACAAGTGTTGGCTTCATCCTTAAATAGGGGCCACCTGATTCACACCTGTTTCTTCACAAAATTGATGACCTCAGTGATTGAATGCCACACTGCTATTTTTTTGAACACACCCCTTTCAACTAATTCAACTAATTGCCCAATTGCACAGCCTTAAGAGCGTGCATATCATGAATGCTGGGTCTTGTTTGTTTTCTGAGAATCTACTGAACCTACTGGTAACTTGTTTGCCACGTAGCAATAAAAAATATATACTAAAAACCTTGATTATTCTGGTTAGTCACATTGTACTGCTATTATTTTGAACAATACTGTATACTGACAACCACCAATCACAGTTGTGATGAGAGTTACATGATGAATCAAAGCTCATGACAAGCAGCTTTTAGGAGGACAATATTAATATTTGGAAGGTGTCATTCACACAAGCACTAAACACCATCATGGTAACACACATCAAATTTAAAAAATGCATTAATTTAACAACATTAGATGTAACATAAAACCCTAATGTACATAACTGATTAGAAAAAAATTAAGTTATCTCAACGAAAATACATCAAATGTGAAGTCACACGTGGAATTCTGGGAATGTCAATTTGCTGTTTTTCACTGTAAACTACACAATGACTTGTTCTTTTTCCCTTCCAAAAACTGTAAATTTAAGAGCATTTTACTGTAAAATTAAATCTAAGGTTAGATCTATTACAGTTATTCACCGTATAGTACAAAAACCTTTTCACCGAAGCATTTTTCACAGTCGTTTACCGTTAAAATCATGATCATATATGTTTAGGCTCTTGATTTATTGTTGAAAATTATGTTGACTCAAGTCAGCTCATGTTGTTTTGTGTTGTCTTCTGTATAAATGAGGCAGGGTTTAATGTCCTTAGCACACAGTGTGGGTATCCTTTGGTGACCCAGAGGGGATTTACAAGAGTGCATCTGCCAATGGATACTGTGCAAAGTCATTCCAGAGATTTCAGAATCAATCTATCTTTTCATTTTCTTACTGTGATTGAGAGATACTGGGAAATTCCTCAGAGAAATTAATTAACCGTTGGTTGATATGAACAGATCAGAAATGGACCACCTTACAGCACTTGTGTCCAAGTGAAATAAAGTTCTCTTTCTTTATTTCTTCTTTTCTTTCTCATCCTCAATTTTGGAACTTTAGAGCATTTCATGTCACTGTCTCCTCAGGATGAAGCACGGAATATATATATATAAATGCTTCATAAGTTGCCACTTGTACATATCACAAATTTCTGTTACGGAATCATCCATATATATTTCAGAAATAATGAAATAAACAGTTCTCTAGGTTTTTCATGTAGGTCTAAACTGATTTTCAGGTACAGAAATGGTAATCAAATGTAAAATATCACTCCATAGTCTTCACTGTATAAATATAGATTAACCCTTATTAAATTTATGTATTTAAACATTAAAGTTATTCAGATGGGAGCAGGAATATTAGCCTGCTGTCACTTTAAGAGCTGCATGGATCTATTATACTGTTACACATGCATCTTCTTATCTCACGTTTACTTAAGACATAACTGACTGTTTACGATAATTCTTGACAAGAGGCAGTTTGACATAATTTTGTGTAAATATGTCCGTGCAAGCTCAGGAAGACGTGAAAGAGTATTGGATGTGTGTTGATGAAAGACATGGGTACTTTCGCATCTGCGTGCGCTTGGATATTTCGATTGGCAAGGCTTAAAATGCGCAAGTGATCAACATCTGTGAAGATGCAGCACGCTCCCGATCGGGCAAGTCAGGGCTCGACATTAAACCTGTTCACTTGCTTGTCCTACGGACAAGTAAATCTGTCACTCACTTGTCTGAGTAAAACATTTGCTTGTCTGGATTTTGTGTGTGTGTGTGTGTGTTTTATCATTTAAGTTGAATAAATATAATTTATTCTGAAGCAATATTCTCACCAGTGTTCAGTCAGCTTTGACATATTCAAATCTGCATATTTGCGATATTTGTACCTTTTATAAAGGGTTTTTTTTCATGTTATTAAATATAGACCATGTTTCAGCTTTCTTTTATATTCTTAACTCTATAAATTAAATAAGAATAAGGTACTATAGGGCTGTTACCAATCAAATTAAATAATTTACACTGGAAAATTACAACTGCATTAAATAATATTATGAGATTGTTTTAAATATTTAGGAATATACAAATTAGATGTGTTGGAAAGAATGTTTAACATGAAATTAAACCGCCAGTAGGTGGCGGTAGGGGACCGTCTTAATCAGTGAGTCATTGAGTCGATTCGTTCAAATGGCTGATTCATTCAAGAATGAGGCAGTCGTTCACGAACAGATCATTGAATCTTGATTCAACCGATTAACGCTGAATCGTTCAGTAACACACTGTTGCTGTGAGATGAGTTACGGTTCTGCTGTGATCTTTGTTTGGAACTAGTTTCGCTACTGAAATAGAACAAAAACAGTCGATATTGCATCTAAAATGTGAGTGACTTGATGTTAATTAATTGTTTATGGAACTGTAATTCAGTGTCATTTTCAGTCGTGATGGTATTCAGGAAAACAGCAATCTTGGCTGTGTGTGATGTTGCTTAGCTGTATCATATGTTATATAAAAACTCCACAATTTGTATTTTTAACTGCATGTGCCTATGTTACTGAGTTTCTCTGAAATTTCTCGCTCATTTGTTTTGATTTCTCCTCGAGAGGCTGCGCGAGCATCAACAGCGCTACATTGTTACTGTCAGTTCATTATACATTACATTACATTATATATTATCCACTATCGATCACCACTTACACTAAATGAATGCAGAATCATTGTTGCATTTTGGTGATTAGTTATTTTTTTGTTATTGCCGTTTTAATCCGCTTGTCCGGTCAGGCAAGTAAAATTCTCTTTCACTCTTCCCTTCAAAAATATCCACTTATCCCGGAAAAGCGTTAATGTCGAGTCCTGCAAGTGACAGTTCCATTTACTGGCCCGAGTGTCTTTCACACTGCATGGCCCCGGGCCTTCGGGCAGTCTTTATTGATGAGTCTTTTTCTGTGACAGTGATTTACATTATGTCTCTTTTTTTTACAGTTTGTACATTTTGGGACTTTTTTATTTAGAAAACAAAAAGGTTCTATCTACAATGTCGAAAGAAATGCAAAAACTCAGAAGCTCAAAATCTCAAAACCACTCAGAATGCAGATAGAATCTTATAATTCCAAGGTGGCGAAAAACAAGGACTTCTTTTAAACATCCAAAAGGCTAATTTGGCCAAGTCATCTTTGTCTGCTGGACTACTCTTCTCTGCTTCTGAAATACATAAAGCATTAGCCTTTATATAGTTTCTTGAGTAAAGAAAATGCTGTACTTATTCAAAGAACCACATTGTAGTGATATTTACCTTGCATTGCAAACAAGCAAAGATGTCCAAACTACATGTGGCACTTAAAGGTGCTGTATGTAAGAATGACAGCTAGTGGTTGAAATGGGTACTGCAGTCCAAATTCAAAATATAGTTCAAAATATTGTTTGCCTCGCCCCTGTTTGACTCGCGCTCACACGGGTTGCCAGTTTAAAAACATGCAATAGGAACGAGCGTAATTGACAATGGAAGGCGAAGAGACTTGATGAGTTGATTTATCTGCATTTTAATGTGCTTTTTTCGGGGAGCATCTGTGATTTCTGACCCAATTTGTTTGCTGGCTTCCATGGCAGCAATATGCAGTTTTTTTCTGCCAACTGCCAACCTGTGGTGTTGAAATACTGTTGGATAAACTGGCAATGTGCGGTATCGCACAGACCAAAACAAAAACAGACTTTCCGAAACAGAACACACATTTCAAAGTAGAATAAGGGTGTACTCACACTAGGCGCTCTGAACCGTGCCCGAGCGCGTTTGACCCCTAAAGCCTGGTTCGATTGACAAGTGTGAGCGCTCCGTTCCGTGCCCAGGCTCGGTTCGTTTTGGCCAGGCCAGGCCCGCTTGGAAGAAGTGGGCCAGAGCGCGGTTCGGTTGGGCTCGCACGATTCACATGCAGTGTGAGCGCTAACTGTGAAAGAGCACGGAACAGCAGTGCGCTACTGTCATCATTATGTTTATACATATAGGTTATGTATATTTAGGTTTATAACGGTCCTGGTTCTCACCTTATTGACGAACATGAATTGTAGTTTGCGAGTAAAGCTACAAATTCCTACATCAAATACATCCTATGCACGGCATAAATGATAAATCTATTAGGCAGTCTATTAGCGAAAGCGTTTTTCTTCCTGTCTTCTTGAAAACAAAAAGTTGCATTGTGAATGACGTAAGCGTGCTCCAACCCAGTACGTTAAGTGCAATGTAAGTGCAGGCCAGCGGGGGAGTGGGGAGGGGGGACAATCGCGCTCGGGAATGGTACAAGGCAACCGTGCCTAGTGTGAGTACACCCTAACTGGCTGTAGCATTGTTTTTCTGAGAAACGAGTATGCGAACTTAGCACGTTTCCTAAATATTTGCAAACATATTATGGTATTTGTATGCTTTAGTACAATTTAGTAGAGAGTTTTAGTACAAAGTTAAAAGGTTTAGTCACAAGCTCTTTTTAATACTTTTCATTGGCTAAATATTTGCATTACCCACATACAGACGTAAAGGGTGACCAATAGTAATAAATGACGAAATATTGAGATACAAGATACAAGGTTTCTGCCCAACAGCGACAATAAGTAAAGTCTTCTTTTAAATAGCTGTAACATACCATGATTTGGTTATATGACTTATTTGCTAAAACATTTTTTGATTGTAAACTTTAATTGTTTCAGATGTAAAGGGGTTATAATGCAGGGAGCTTAAATTAGTTCAAATTTAAACATTTTGAAATAAACATACAGGTTCTCAATTGAACAACCACTCTTTACCACTCATAAGATGTAGTAAGATACTGTTCGGTTCTTAGATAAACAATGTGAAGACTTGTGTCAAGACACAAATGTGATGTACTCGTTACATCATAAGAAGAATGGCATCTACCCTAATGTTAGTCTCTCTGTTTATCCTGCCGGATCCGGGCCGTATCCAGATCAGATGGTTGACCTGTGCCTCGACATGACCAACACATCCCTGAAATGTCTGCAGAGAGCATGTCAATTAAACTCCCCCTGTAAATGCAGCATCGACACGACACGACTTCAAACCCGTCTCCGGCATGACGACTCCAATCTTTCGAATAATCGTACGAATATCTATTTATCTAATATGGCTTCTGAACTGCAATGTTGCCAGAATTATAATCATACGCTGTTTGTTTGTCGGCCAGAGGAGAACTGGCACCCCGACTGAGCCTGATTTCTCCCAAGGTTTTTTTTCTCCATTCTGTCACCTGAAGGAGTTTTGGTTCCTTGCCACCGTTGCCTTTGGCTTTTGGCTTGCTTAGTTAGGGACACTTAAATTTCAACTGTATTACCGATCTGCCCGCATTGACACTATATGATAATTGAAATGAGCTGGGTGACCATATTGTTTCATTATTTTCCTGTTAACACTGTGAAGCTGCTTTGAAACAATTAGTAGTGGCCCAGTAGTGCAGCCGTACTAAATTAAACCACAACACAACGAAATCGCCACAACACAACAGAATCGCCACAACACAACGGAATCGCCACAACACAACGGAATTGCCACAACACAAAGAAATCGCCACAACACAACGGAATTAAACCTCAACACAAAGAAATCGCCACAACACAACGGAATTAAACCACAACACAACGGAATTAAACTTCAACACAAAGAAATCGCCACAACACGACGGAAACGAGCCACAACACAACTAAATCATTTTAATTAATAAAATTATACGTTTCAACCACTTGGTGGAATTGGCAGACGTTCCCTTGGGCATCAAGCGCCGTGACAGCGTGTAAAAACGTTCACGAGTATAAATATGCAGCTATAATGCACATAGATGATTTTGAATTGATATTTAATGTCGATATACAATGGTTACACACTTAAAACTGATCGTAGTGTTTATATCTTTGTAAGACTGGCCAATCTATAGAACAATGGCAAGGAAAACTAACTTTATAGGTCCCATGGCATGACATTTTCATTTTATGAGGTTTTTCAACATTAATATGAGTTCTCCTAGCCTGAATATTGTCCCCAAGTGGCTAGAAATTTTGATCAGTGTAAACCGAGTTATGGCTGTTTTTCTCTGCCTTTGAGAAAATGACAGCCCAGATGAGCTGATCTGAAAGCTCTCTGGTTATGACGTGAAAACTTGAGAGGTTACCTCCCCTTCCTCTGCTTTCCCCTCCCATAGCATTCGGAGAAAATGTATTCAGTTTATGTCTGCACAGGCTTTACAAACAGACTTTATGATATGGATTCGACAGCACCGCGACAAACAGTGAGTAACAGTGTTCATTAATGCCTGATCTGTAATCAGTGATTTCTGATGTGTAGCTAATCAGTTCACTCATACTTTCTTTCTAGATCGTCGATCGCCGTATTGATGCCCTAAGTGTAATGCATCAGTGAATCAAGCCAGTGACTAAAACGATCATTTCTGTTAGTAGCATGAAACAAATCCCTTATTAAGTGATTCAACTACTAGGGGTGTAACAATATATCGTGTCACAATATATCGCAATACAAGAAAGCAACAATATGTATCGTGAATAGTGAAGTTCACTCAAAATGAAAATTGTGAGGAAAAATTCAAGTTTACAGAGTCAGTACTACATTAAACCACTATATATAATGTATAATAATGCAGTGGAGGAACATTTGTGGTCCTGATATGCCAAATGTTACCAGTAAAAAGTGACTTACATTATTTTAAATATATTTAGTTGGTGACAGAGTGCAAGCATATTCATCTAAAATAATTCTGTATTTTCAGCTTCAGAATCATGAATATTGTTATGCATTGGGTTACCAGCACTAAGTCAAAGTCATTTCAACCCTCAATGTAACACCAAATGTAGCATTTTAAATCAACAGTACATTTTTTGTTAACCTTTTACCATATGTCTTGGAGTATCGCAATAATATCGTATCGTGAGTTCAGTATCAAGATATGTATCGAATATTGGCATGAGGGTATCGTTACACCCCTATCAACTACAGAGAGCGATCAGAACTCTCAGATACAAATAAGCTCGCGCACTGTAAAATCCAATTAGTAAACTTTACTTAAAAAAAGCATGCAAACCGATTGCCTTGAAAAAACCAAGTAAAGTGAAATAGGAATAGTATGTAGAACTAACAAGTGTTTGTCAAGTTTTGTACACTCACAAGAGAGTTCCAGTAACTTAATAATTTACTTTAGATGTACTTGTCTTAGTATAGACTACTCAGAATGACTATTTTTAACAACTAAATCATTTCAAGTAAAATACACTTTGTGAGTATTCCTAACTCATTAATGCAAGTTCTTCTAAGGTGAAGTTTTCTGAATACAACTTGGAATTACCGAGTTTACTTTACTTCAAAAGGCAATCCAGTTTACTTGTTAAAACCATGCAAACCGATTGCCTTGAAAAAAAAGTAAGCTTTACTCAAATAACTTAAGTGCTAACAGTCATCTATTATAAATCATTGAGAATAGGTTCACAATTTTTCAAAGATAACATTTACATATGGACAAATAAATTTAAGGCAATGATACAGTTCAAAGGTAATTTTATTGTATTTGTTTCCTTAACAACTGACACAAGAATGGTACACAGAATTTTGCACTGGGGTAAAACATTTTTTTTAAAACAAAAACCTTTTACAACACAATTTGATTACATTTGGTCATTCAAATTTGAAGCATAAGACAGACCCAACAAGGTGTACTATACCTCCCTCCACAATGATTGCAGTAGCCACTGGGTCAAGGTACAGTTTGTTTTGAATAAGAGGTTCTTCTTCATCAATAACAGTCAGCACCTCAACGGACACTTGTGGCCAGCCATCAACATCACATTCCTGAATAAAACCAAACAATAAAAATATTACAACAGGAGAATGTGAAAATCCACAGTGTTACCTCACATATTTTAGTGTGGTTTTAAAAAGCAACTATTATTATTAAGCACATGTCCATTTATAGTGCAATGTAAGATGTCTACATGAGTTCTGGGTAGGTCTAACATTTTTAGGTGGTTTGGTTGTGACCACATACATTTATTTCATGGTACTGCCATCTTAAAAGATCTATCTATCGAAAATATATTTCTTCAATGTTTGTTATCCACATTATATTTCATCTGCAGCAGCATTGTGACCTTTTGTACTGATATGTTTGGCCATTAACTCTTAAATGCATCATTATATTTAAACTGCAAACACAACTGGCAGATCAAAGTGCGACTACATTTCTCTCCGATACGGTAGGAAATTAAACTGAATGTGGAGGATTTGAACTGTGACGATGATTGACAGGGCAGTTTAAACGGTGACTGGATGCACGTTACTAAGCGAAAGAGTCCGTTATAGATGGCCAGTAGTATGTCCCAAAACTGGCATACTCATCTTATAAACACACAAAAGTATGTACTTTTTCTTCACAAAAAGAGTACATACTTTTAGGTTGTAGTATAAGTAGGTGAATTGGGACACAGCAACAGTCTTTAAAATAATTGCTGGAGGTTTGTAATTTTGTAAATGCATTAACACCTTAGACCTGTGTTCTACTACCAATAACAATTGTGACCAGACATATTTTTTCAAGGATTTTTCAATATTTTTCTTACTTAAAGGATTAGTTCACTTTTAAATAAACTTTTGCTGATAATTTACTCACCCCAATGTAATCCAAGATGTCCATGTCTTTCTTTCTGCAGTCGAAAAGAAGTTAAGGTTTTTGATGAAAACATTCCAGGATTATTCTTCATATAATGGACTTCAATGGACCCCAAACGGTTCAAGGTCCAAATGACAGTTTGACAAATGACAAAACGCAGTACAGAACAGAGCAAAGCGAACATTTGTGCTTATAAAACGTAAACTTTTTTTATTTATTTTTTAAATGAGTGATCATCTGGCTAGATAAACCCCTTATTCATCGTCTGGTATGGTTTAAAGCCCTTTGAAGCTGCACTGAAACTGTCATCCGGACCTTTAACCGTTTGGGGTCCATTGAGTCCATTATAAGGAGAAAAATCCTGGAATGTTTTCATCAAAAACCAAATCAAATTTATTTTTGACTGAACAAAGAAAGACATGGACATCTTGGATGATGTGGGGGTGAGGAAATTTTCAGCAGAAGTTTATCGAAGTGAACTAATCCTTTAATTGACTTTGATTGTTTAATATTTTAACAAATTCAATTCAAATTCATACATGTCAACTTTGGGATTAAATGGGTTAATTGTCAGTTATCTGCCCTGCATACACTGCCTGTTATCCATGTCCCATTAAGTATTTAACATGTATCTTTTGATTTATTTTATTGTATGCAAGGTATATTAATTAAATATTATAATAACGGAACGGAACTAGGCTATAACATCACAGTTTTCTGCAGAACTGCTTTATAGCCAAATTAACCGTTTTCACAATTGATGATCTTTACGATGAAGTAATGAAGTTAACACTGAAGAGATTAGTTGTAAAATTATACTATTTTCTTTGGAGAAAAGTTTGCATCACTGAATAACTTTCAATGGAACACAGAAGTGCTATTGATGACCATTTAAATTTTTTGGGAGACATAACACTTCAAAAATTTTTTTACAATGAGAACTTACGTTGCAGGTGTTGTATAAGGTACTGGCGTCATCACCAAGCAGGATAGGTAAGCCCCGGATCACAAGAGTGTGCATTGCTGTCACATCTGCTTGTTTCTGGAAAAGTTCAAGATCATGAAACATTAAAGCTACAGTAAAATTAAGTTTGGTCACAATTCTGTCACTAATTATATTAATTTCTATCACAGAATATTAAACAAAATTAAGGCTGCAGTTAACTTACCCTGTATTAATTTGCTGCATTAGCTCATCCAATTTCTCTTTCAACATTGTGACAAAGCGTGGTGTTTAGCGATCAACAGCACCATGAAACTTATTCTGCAGATCTGTGCTGAGTATCCTGTTAAACTGCAAACACCTACAACACATAACAAAATTTAAAAAATACTGAGGCTTGGGACAGTGTGGACATTTGTTAATGCATGGTAAGGCTTACAGGCCAATTTTAAAGCCAAACCTAAACAGAATGTGGTTTCTCATGGTGAAAAATGAGTATGAATAAGTGCTTAACTTACTTGTCTCTCTGTAAAAGTCCATCAATGTTTTCACTGGAGATTCTGCATCCACAATCTCATGTATTCACATTGAGAAGGTCTGGTCAATCTTTGATGCAATGAGTGTTCAACTAGGGTTCACTTTCCTCACTTTCCCAGAAGCTGTCTCACAAAAATAATAGTATAAAGCTTCAGTGAAATCACAAATATTGTCAAAAATAATCACAAACTTAATCTCTGCATAAGCTGCAGGTTACATATAACTTTAAATGTGCGCCATTTCAACAGATGTGTAACATTAATAATTTATAAACCAATGCCAACAGAGGAGACAGTAAAAAAACATTCACACAAAAGTTGCATGCTTGATTTACCTTATGTTATTCTTCTTCCAAAAACGCAAAGCTCGGATAAAAACGTAGGCAGCCTGTCAACGTCTTTCCACATCTGCTAAATTCAAATTGGCGCCGATGCATGCAGATTCAATCGCACATGCTCTTACAAGTGCTTCTTCTTCTTCGTTTTTCTGCACATTAGGCACACTTTACTTCACTGCTGCCACTGACTGGTGTAATAACGTCATTGCATCCTTTGTTGCTACTTGCTTGTTTCAAGTAAGCGGCACTCAAACAATTGAGTAAACTGTTATTTTCACCCTGCAATTGACTGTAACTCAACAAAACCAAGTAAGAAGTATGTATTCTATATTACTTAGTAAAGTTAACTAAGTAAATGTGAGTCAGGAAAGCTATTAGATTTTACAGTGTAATAGCACAGCGCTATTTTAATAACTCTGTACAATAAAACTTCCTCCAGCTCTCCATGATTCATGAGTGCCCAGCAGTCAGCCTCTCGCTAAACCACGCCCCCTCCATAACATAATCTAACACTCATTTAAAATACAAAGATGTCAGCCAATCACAACAGTGGGCGTTTTCACTGAAGTCTCACAGCAGACACGCCCCTTGAAACAGGGAATTCAGTCAGAGGGGTAATAACAGGATAGAAAAAATGCGTTTTATTTCTAAATTATGACATTTTTTTAATGTAAAAATCATACTAACAATATAAGTACACCTCAGGAAACATAATAAAATAATAGAAAAATGCCATGCCATGGGACCTTTAATGCACTCCGAGAGCCCCCTCGTGGTCGGGAGCATTTCCGTTGTGTTGCGGCGATTTTGTTGTGTTATGGATATTTCGTTGTGTTGTGCCTTGTTTCCGTTGTGTTGTGGCGATTTCTTTGTGTTGTGGTTTAATTTAGTACGGCTGCACTACTGGGCCACCATAAATTAGACTTGTTAAAAGCACTTTATAAATAAAGGTGATTTGACTTGACTTGACACAAGACTTATAATACAATATAACTATTTATAACTGTTTGTTTTCCGTAAGGTTGTAGGAATGCTGCCTGGAACCTATCATTATAACAATGGGAACTATAATCCATATAAGTGGATATTACATGGTGTTCATTGTGTTTTAAAATCATTATAAAAGTTAAAACCACATTATAATGGACTATTATGCTGTCACAATGTTTCATGAGATGAAACAACATATACTTTTTCTCCTTATTTAGACTTTTTTGCATAAAATGTTAGTCAAGAACCCCATGGTTCTATACTGAAACCAATTGAACCTTTTTGCTTAGACTGTAGCTCTCCAGGAAAAGCATTGGCATTACAGAATAAGCAAACAATATTAGCCCTATGAAAAATATTTTTCTCATTATTACATGAATAATTTTCTAATACAACTTGAAAAGGCAGAGGACATAAAAATGTCAAGACCCATTTTTACCCATGTTTCTGCAAATTGCTATATTTTGCTGTGATTCTGAAGGTCATTGTGACTGTACAGGAATGATTGGTATATGTGAAGATGAGTATGTGTTTCTTTCAAGAATGTGTGTGTGCTCTCAGTGGCTGATGATAACTAGAGGGAATGAATAGTGGGTGTGGATAAAGAGAGAAAGAGCAAGAGAAGGAGGGGTGAAGACAAATGTAACTGTCTCTGTAGCTCTGCCACAGTGTGTTACAGAACAAAAACAAACCCACACCATTTTGGAGATGCGCGGCTTGTGAAGTCATGCAGGTGTACAGCTGAGAGAGACTCACCAGGAAACACAGAGGAGAAGGAACTAAGTGGAAGTGTTCATCACTGTATGCATTAACAAGGCAGGAGATTTGTTTGTTTCTTGCTCACACATCCACTGGACTGAGGATACATTGAGGAGTCATCATTTGGGGGAGGTTCGCTCTTTTAGGATGCGCTCTCTCTGCTGTACCTCACATCTGCTTTGGCCACCCTTTCTTTGGGATGTAGTGAAGATTGATGCTTCATACAGGCTTTTCCCCTAAACATCTGCTGACTCTGGAAACCTGGCATCATGCCAGTGATGAAGGGGCTGCTGGCACCCCAGAACACTTTCCTAGACACCATTGCAACTCGTTTCGATGGCACTCGTAAGTACTGGCACAAATGCACACACACCAAATCCACATGCATATGTCTTGAACAAACTTATACTGTTAGTCTTGCTAAACAATTTACTATTGACATGTTTATAACAGCTTCCAGAATTATAACATCTGGTTTAATGACCCCCTTGAGCACTGAGGTTTGATACTGCCATAGTAGTGCCAGAGCACACATTAATTATGTACAGCGAGGCTGCGGTTTCCATCTGCGTTTATGTACTAGTGTAGAGTGTTTCTGGCTTAAAAAGTGACTTAACTGATCTGACCCTTAAAAATTACTTCCATTACACAACCTAATGTTGTGTGGTTGATTCAGTCTTTTTCGTCTTAAATAATTCTCTCTGCAAACGCATAGTTCATTGTTTTTGCAATGCCAAGGTCATGGGTTTGGGAATTGTATGATTAGATAAAATTAAATATTTTTACACCATATACAGCTGGAAAAAAAATCTTTTACAGTAGCATTTTCTGTTCAAATGACAAACATTTTGGTAGCACTTTATTTTAGTCCAGTTCCCCATGTACACACTGTAAACCCTAATGCTCAAAATAATGATTTGGTTTGAGTAGAGCCAACTCAAATTAAACAAATTAGTTCAAATGAATTAACTTTTATGAGTATTTAGAACTTTCTTTTCCATTTCTTTCTGATACATTGGAAGTAATCTGAATTGTCTCATTGTTTTGAGTTTTATGAACTTGTTTCTTTTAATTTAGACAAACTTAAATTTAAGTTTATTATAACCGGGTTTCTATTTCCCAGCATGCAAAATTAAGTGTTATATTATGGTCGTTTGCAAGATTAACGTTAAGTGGGAGATTTAGTAGTGTTTAATGTTTTGTTAGGCTAGTTTAGAAGAGTTTCTGGGTAACACTTTACAGTAAGGTTTCATTAGTTAACATTAGTTAACATTAGTTAATGTATCTAACATGAACTAACCATGAGAAGTACATTTGCTACTGTATTTGTTAATCTTTAAGTTAATAAAAATACAGATGTTCATGGTTTGTTCATGTTAGTTCACAGTGCATTAACGAATGTTAACAAGATTTTAATAATGCAAATGTTGAAATTAACATTAACAAAGTTAAATAAATGCTTTATAAGTGCAGTTCATTGTTAGTTCATGTTAATGTTAACTAATGAACCTTCTTGTAAAGTGTTTTTTTATCTTTTTTGGTTTTATCATGATGACAAGTGGAGAATGAGCTTAGTTTGAGGACAAATATTTGTTAAATGTATTATATATGTAAAATGTTTAAATGTATGAATTAGCTTACTCAAATATTTCTGAGCAATTAAAATGTTTGATTACAAAATAAAACCCTGCAAGTTCTGCTTACTTAAACTGTACATTTCTTAACTTTAAAATTTTGAGTTAACTGTTAACCTCAATTTTTTTTTTAGTTTTGCCAACTTATTCGGGTTTACAGTGTATTAGATTAACTTATTATGGTAATGAAAATAACTAAACCTATACTGCTAAACCTACCCTTAACCGCTGTAGTTACCTTATATTACCCATGTATTTTCTTAGGTAAGTGCACTGTTAGTACATGTACTGTAAAATAGAGTGCAACCAACATTTGTTTATAGATTACAGTGGGTGGATCAAGCTTGAATATCAATTCTTAGGAGTGTTTTTATTATTAATTTATTTAACAGCAAAAATAAGGCAAATCATAAGCTTCAACGTGAAAATAACTGTGTTAGCAAATAGTTATGTCATAAACGATTCAACAATGCTGGGGTGAAAATATCTATATCAATAGTGTATTTCTGTATAGATGTACTTCATACTTATTATACTGTAAATATGTTTATATGTACTGCATCTTGTCCTGAAAGTTACAAGTACAAGAAGTGCACAGATACCATTCACTTGTGTGTTCATTCTTTTATCATGGGAGATAAATCTCCTGTTTTGCAGCAGGAGTGCTCTCATGGCATAAGACCTTGAGAAACATGAGCCAAGGGAAAAGTGCATGTCAAGGGACATAAATGTTTGTGTAGTCCTTTTACCCTGAACCTTCTTAGCCACTAGTTAAAAGGTTGATTACAGGTTAAGGTTCTCATAATAATAAAACCAGGATGTGTATTTTACTCTATTGCATCGAAATATCAGTCAAATGACTACGATTTTTTAGCATTACAAAACAAAATACTAAAATGTAAAGCAAAACAATTTGACGCTATTCAACAAAAATGTGAAGAAATCTGAATAATATTCTTCCATAAAAGTGTTTGTACCAAGATTATGGTCAGCCAAATCTGATGATATAAAAGTAGCATAAAACCCTCCCAATCTGTGCTTTCTTACCATAGTAATGAAGAAAACCCTTCACACAGCTTACATGCAAACTTAATCTCTTCTGTTAGATAACACCTCTCTCACACAAACCCACAACTGCATGTTCATACACATTCGCAGATTCTTATTTTAACAATATGCTATGTTGCAAGAGATAATTGTACTCTATGAGTGTTTGATCATAATTGCTGAATTTGACATTAACACTGGTATTTTCCTTTTTATTCATGTGAAGCTGCTTTGAAGCAATCAGTACTGTATAAAGCACAAAATTATGGACAAAATTATTGTTATAAAAAGATTGTTATATATTTTTATCACAGTGACACTGAACGGTATGAGATAGAAAATGAGAAAGAGATTCAGGAATGTTTATACGCTCCTCTATCGATGTGCCAAATTTCAATTTATTACCACATGGCTCTGTGGGCTACCATTGACTCTCGGCAAGAAGAAGAAGAAGAAGAAGAGGAAGAAAAAGGCATTTTATTTGCTTGTGGATACATTTATTTTTTTCTTCACTTCAAACTAAAGCTTGACACTATGAGAAAGGTAGTGTTACTGATGTTCTCTCACATGGGTCTTTATTTCTTACAACAGTTTGAGATGAAGAGAGTAGAGACAGGTGATGTGTCATTGATGTTAACTTCTCCTCTTGAGACACAGGTCCTCTGCTATTTCCTCACAATGCTGGATGTTTCTGGGTAACAGAGCACCAGTGTACTCACAGCCCAAAATAGCTGCCCTCTTGTTGCCGTAGAGACCAGCTTTCCTGCGCAGTAGTTGCAGTAAAGCTGAGCTTGTGGTTCTAACCAATGACTTACTGAAGACACTTCTACAAACAACAAATGTTGATCATTTTACTTGTATTGTTTATTAATTAATGAATTTGATATATAACGTAGATCAGGGCTAGCTGTCACACAATTTACACCAGTGAATATTTCTCAGGGTAGATCATATTTGAATGTTCATTTATAAAAAGGCATGTACCTTGCCTGTAGCTATACAAAAAACACTATTGAATATTTCCTCTGTTACTGACCAGGAAGAAACGCGCAGTTCATTTAACATGTGTTGACCTTGCTATTGGGGCTTGTCACACTATGTTGGGTAATTTATCTACATTAAACAGCCGTACAGCAAAATTTTAGATTATTATAAAAAAATAAAACAATTTATGAAACACAATTTTTTTATATTCAACACTTTAAACTATTGTTTTGGGCAACAAATATTGTATGTATTAACGATTACACTTTTTTTTACACTGTAACAATTTTACAGTGTCCTTGTTACACGTTACATGTAGTTACTGTAGTAATAGCTATAAATTATGCATAATTACATGCACCAAACCATAAACAAAAACCTTAATCCTAACCCTACATTAAGAACATTTAGTTAATTATTATTACACAGTACTTGAATGCGTAATTACACTTTAACAAGGACACATTAAAATAAAGTGTAACCGTATTAACAAAAATATTGTCTAATTGTATCAAGGAAGTAATAAATAGTTTGTCCCCGTCTGAATTTATGAGTTTGTGCACATTGTTATAATATTGTATGAGTTGAGATTTTATTATAGATTGTGGTAGTATATACATACTAGAGTCAGGTGGTTTCAAAATTCTTCCACCAGTTCACAAGTTCACACCAAATAAAGAATATGTGTATTTGCTGTGATGTCCAGGGGGGAGGGCTCCG
The DNA here is from genome assembly GCA_023029165.1 of Gobiocypris rarus. NCBI lineage: Eukaryota > Metazoa > Chordata > Actinopteri > Cypriniformes > Gobionidae > Gobiocypris > Gobiocypris rarus. The sequence continues at coordinate 10,912,083 of CM040920.1, forward strand.
GGTTTGGAATGTGATCCGAACCCAGAGTACCAGGATTGCTGCGAAGATCATTTTGATAAAACTAAGAAAAATCAAGGGGAATTAGTTCAAATAGTGCTCAAATAATTATGAAAGTAAATAACTTAATATGCAGCAAACATCAATTTGAGCAGCACTACATCTTTGATAGATTAAATAGATTTATTGACTGTATAGGCAGTGTAGTGTTGTTGTAACATCTCAGCCCATTGTTCCACCTCCAGAATGTCATGATGGTGCCCTCTCCAGAATATTGAATATTGTTTCTTTTGTATAGTAAGGCTGCATGGTTGTCTCAATCTTTGCCTGTCTGGAGTCTGGACTGCCTTTTCTGTTTATGACCATTAGCTCTGTAACCTAGGTTACTGATTTGGATTTATCCTGTTACTACTTTAAGAAATTTCTCTGCACATGGATCAGTCTTCTTCTCCTGAGTCGTCCAGTCTTCTATGTTACAGATTACTTTGCCCAATCCACATCCAGCAGAGATTCAAGCCCTTAATTTGATCGTAACATAATAAGTGGAGCCATTGAAAAAACAGCTGCTACATTCTGGAATGAAAACAAGGAAACTGAAAGCAATGCATCTACGGCTCTCAAACTCCCAAAATGAGGACAACCCTCCTGCCTACTTCTCATCTGAGGTGGCAAGATGGCATTACCTGAAAGTTATGATGAATCACAAGATCAATGTTGAGTTTTTTCAGTCTCTAGGATATTTTCTTGTTATTACTAGAGTATGTTGATGACTCATCTAAGATTGCTTTTCTCTGCTCGAAAGACAAGAGATTGTGCCATTGCAGTTTGGGGAAATTATGAGGTTTGGAGGGACTACATTTAATTTATAGAGCACTTCCATTAGGTTTTTAAATACCCAGCTGGGGAAAGAAAGATTGGAGTCTAGTTATTATGACTCAAACTAGCTTCCTGCTTTAAATAAGCTTTAATATTCCATACCCTGGCAACCTAAAGTGGCTGGGATGATATAGCCCTTAGATGAGTTTATTCAGCTATCAATTTGCCCTGACAGCCTACTTTGTAATAAATGGTTTGCTTCATCACACACTCTCGTTTGGCTTCTTCATGCACAGTCCATGCTAATATTGCTGCAACAGTCTCCATTGCCAAGGAATCCATGTTAACTGAATGGCAATGATGTCATTGAAACAACGTATGTGCTCTGCACATTTTTGTCTCCCTTATTTAACAAACCTGATTCAGATCATCATCAGCTCATTAGGTGAGAGCTCCATTAACTGAACTGTGTCCGATAAGTTCAGCCAAAAATTTAATTTCTGTCATTAATTATTCACCCTCATTTCGTTCAAAACTTGTTTGATAGGGTAGGAGACTGGTAGGCTACAGACGAGAAGAAATTGTTAAATTGTTTTGCTTCATAAAATTAAGGTTGAACCACTGTAGTCTCATGGACTATTTTAACGATGTCTTTCCTACCTTTCTGGACCTTTAAAGTGGTAATTAAATTGATGTATATGGAGGGGTCATAGAGCCCTCGGATTTCCTTAAAAATATCTTAATTTGTGTTCTGAAGATGAACAAAGGTCTTACAGGTTTGGAACAACATGAGGATTAGTGATTAATGACAGAATTTTTATTTTTTTGGGGATGCTTTAACCTCTTTTGACAATCATTTACTTTAATAACCATTACTTTACCATTGTTACATTACCATTACTGATTACCATTGCAGTAATTCTACAATTTCTCTCTCATGCTACTTCAACATTAATTGACTCTGGGGCTCCTGCTACCTTCATTGACATCTGTCTAGTGGAAAGGCTCGGAATTACTTTACCATGTCAGCCTCCAATTCAGATCATCCCTATTGTCAACTGGATAAATGGGAATTGTCCAGTACAAACAATAACCTCTGTAATTCAACTTCAAATTGGCCTTTTCCACAAATAATTTAGTTCTACATAGTCCACTCACTCAGAAATCCAATTGTTTTATGATACCCCTTGCTAGCCCTCCACAATCCTGAGAAGGACCAAATGAGAGCTCCATCAATGATTTAGTCACTGCTTCCAACATCTCCCATTATTGCAATGTTATCCTAAACACACTGAGAGCCCTAAATACAAGAAGACACCATACTAGCTTGATATAAGGACCTCTGGGAAGCCATTAAAACCAAAGGCTTCTAACCAAAGGCTCATCCACATAGACCAAGGGACTGTGCTATAGATCTATTCCCAGGCAGCATAACGGACGTGATTTCAACCGATGGGTTGATCTCTTGAATCACTGAATTTTGGAGTAAACTGACAATATTAGTATTCTTCAACTCCAAACAATCTCAACAATCTTGCACTTATCTCAACCAGTGGCGTGCACAAGGGGGAGCCAGGGGTGCTCGAGCCCCTGCCCCTTTGAAAGTGAAATTGCTCTTTTCGTCTTCTAACATAGCCTTCCAAACTCTCAAGGACCGATTCACCTCAGCTCCTCTCCTTCACCATCTAGACCCCACTAAACCCTATTTTTTTGAAATATGCGTCAGATGTAGGGTTTGGAGCTGTACTTTCACAACAACAAGCTGGTCCAGCAAAGATCAACCTCTGTGCCTTCTATGGATGTTTCCGTTGAAAATGCATGAGAAAGAGTATGTGATCCTTCAATATGCTGATATATGTCTCTCAGTTAGTCAGTGCTGGTGAGACAAAACCATTAGGTGGTTGTCATGTCATGTCGGCTCAGCTCCACCCCCCTAGGATGCAAAGGAAGAATACACCTACAGGTTAGGGTTACACACAGGTGTATCCTCGCTCATGAATGGTGAGAGACCTGTTGCATTAAGCTAGTTGAACAAACTCTGAGTTTCAGAGTAGGTTTAGAGTTGACAAATCCATATAAATTCAACATGGTTTAGATCAGGTTTAAAGGGCTCACAACGCTCAATTGTTCTCTTTATTTGGAGTGGAAGATACATGGGGAGTGGCTTTATTGCATCTTTACTCACAGCTGATTGGTGAGGTTATCTCTAACCCAGAATAAAACCTCCAGAGCAGGTTAGCCGTTACCATAGCAATGAAACACGCAAAAAAAAAAAACACCTTCTATATATTTTTTTTTCACAGCTGTTTTTCGATTATATTCTTTGCTTGTGACATCTTTTACCACTCACTCCATTGGAAATATTGTGTAAAATTAGAAAAATTATTAGAAAATGATTATTATTTGTTATATAGTTATAGTATGCAATGTTTTCAAATGCATATAATTATTTAAGTTAGTTAACATTGTAAAAAGTAGTTTAATTGTATTTTAAGTGATGTCACACCACAGGACATCCCGTCACACCACAGGACGAAATAAGACACTGTATGAACATTTCTAGTGAAATGTATTGAATACTTTTGTAATTTGCATCTCTATTTGAATATTAATGAAACTACAACATATCAGTACAATCTGTTTTACTTAGTGTATGAATTTGAACTAAAACATAGTGAACAAGACATACTGAATAATTAACATTTTGGAGGCGTCAAATCAGACCCAGTCATAAAGAACATTCATTTCTATTTTTATAAACAAATATCTTGTTTCTCAGGAAAAAGTATTATGTTATGCTAAAATAATCAAAAGCATGTTAAAATAATCAATTCAGCTCCTTTGAAAGAAAGATTCCAGTGAACAAGAGAAATTTGACATTCTGGAGTAGTCACTAACAAAAGAACAGACCATACACATGACAAGCTGTTAGAACCAATATTTTAAACAAAAAAAGATGTATTAAAAATTATTTCATAGGAGAAATGGCAAACTTATGTGTTGAACATGAGCCAATCAATGTTCGTTAACTTTGCAACTCGACCATGGGGCTCAGGCTCTGAAATCTTTCCAATTATGTCACTCCGCGAGTAGTAAATGGTATCTTTTTTGTCAGGCCACTGGAAGGCATTCTTGTTTCCATGTTGAACCATACAGTTCACCTGTATTTCCTCTCCCTGAATATTCAACACTTGGCCCACATATCGCTTCTCATCATATTTTACTATGATGAACTTTCCCACTTCAAACACTTGGTCTTGATCAGTTTCAACATCTTCATCCAAGAAGGACGTGGTAGGGAAAGGGGTATTCTCTTGAGCTGGACTGTCACCAGCCATTGTGACTTTTGTAAACTTGAAGCAGCCACACACTTTTGGGTAGCTGCAGAAGCAACTTACTTCCCTATGAAACACCTCCCCTGGTGTTGTAGAGAAAATCTGGTGCGTACCTAATATGCCTTTCAAATCAGGGAGCACAGGAGGGAGCAGTTTGTCAAATTCTTCTATGTCCTCTATCCATTTCATTTGGATTTTTATCTCCTCTTTGCTGTACAAGAAGTCAAAGAGGGCCTCTGCAGTTTGCAGTCCTTCACACAAGCTCCAACCCCATCAGGAGCTCCTTTTCCGTGGCCACGTTCACTGTAATTCCATGTGAGAGTTAAATGGCAGCATACTCATTAGGAAACAATTTGACTTGTTGCGATACTGTGTCACAGGACCATCACTGATGAGGTGGAGTGACACAAACTGTGTGTCATGCTGCATTTGGAGGTCTTCAATGACTGACTGTAAGTGAGCCCATACAGCACACTCATCATGCCTCAGAGATTTTGAGATGGTTGCAAAGCTCTGAATGGCTGTTTTGGTGTAGGCAACCACTGTATGTATGGTTACTTGGTTTCTATTTCCACCAAAGTGGAAAGATTGAATTTCTGTGTTCAGTTTGCACACATAATTTTCAGAGAAATCAACGTGCAACACCAAATCATTTTCTTGCAATTTCTCTTTTAAACTCCCTCATTTTGGCTGATTGGTGCATCCAATTGAATTGATGGGATGCAATTGACTCCAGGTCACGCTGGAAGTTCTCTGCCAGCTTTCCAAGTGTTCCCTCATCCCCTTTTTTAACCCAGTTCATGAACACCTTTTCCCATACAGTCACCTTCACCCGCTCCCACTGCTCCCACCTAGCGAATTGGTCAGGATTGTGTGAGTTGAGACACACCTCATCAAAACAGCAGTTGGTGCACTGCCTGTACATACATTTTTTGTTCCTCTGTGATACAAGTAATGGAGGTAAGAAGATTAGACAGGTTTTTGGTTGAAATCATGCCTTTAAAAACCAAAGAGTCAATCAGTAGGCACATGTTTTCATGCTGGAAGCATGCACAGGTATTTCTATCTGTTGGCCTGGTCTCTGTTATGTGCTTGGGCCTGTAGCAAGCAAACTGCCGGTACGACATTTGCATTGTGAAGCCAGATTCTTGGTTATATTCAGAGTGTAGCTCACTCATGGTTTTGGTCAAAACCTGCCGCTGCATTTTGTTGTTTTTCCGGCCCACATAATCCCTTTTCCCTGACAAGAGCCTGCTGTTTTCATCCCTGGAAAGAAAGTTGGTGACTTGCTGTTTTTTGTGTGTTGCAGCTCTTTTCGTTGAAGATCTGAGGGTAGGTTGACGTGCTTTCTAAGTTTTATTCCAGCAATGCTTTTGAACCCTCATTTTACTATTGGCTTTTTTTCATGTCATTGAGCATTGCTTTTAGCTCCTTGTTTTCTCTTTCCAGCCTCTTAATTTTTGCTGTCAACTTGGGTGGACTTAGAATAGGGGAAATCGAACCATGAGCAGAAGAAAGTTGAACTGACCTAAGGACAAATCATATTTCTTTGGGTGAAGGGGGAGTAATATCCAAAATGTCTGCCAGATCCTCCTTTTTCTTTCTGTTCCTTGCCTTTGTCTTCTTCCATTCCTCGCAAGGCTTTGCTCTCTTATGTTTTGGGAGGCTGGTTATATTTCGTGGTTGAAGTTCTCCTTTAACTTTCTTTGAGAAGATCGAAATCGATATCGCCCCACCGATATTTTAAATAAATAAGAATTCAACACTTTACTTACATCTGTTATTTTGTCTTAGTTATGTTTAGTTAGTCAAGTCTAGCGAGCCTTTAGTCTCTTCAAGGAAGGTATACAGTTTATTATTAATTGAACAATAGCATCGGTATCGGGTATCGACAGATACACAAAGCCCAGGCATCGGTATCGGGACTGAAAAAGTCGGATCGGTGCACCCCTACTAGAAAGCCTATGAACCTGGCAATTATGATTATTTTTTTAAATAGTCTATTCTTATTCTATTTCATAATTAAAAATACATTTTCACATTCATCTTGACTGAGGGGGCAGGATAGTCCGGGTGAAGGGGTGATGCCCCTCACATTCCCAAATCCCCCACCCACCCCTGTGGCACCAGCTTTGGTTTGAATGTAGAAGAAGTCCTAGTGTTATGCGAATAAATTCATTATATATCAAGAATAAAATCAAAACATTATGAAAATAAAGTAAATTTTTGAGAATAGCACATATTAGTGGTAGAAAAACTGCATAAGTATCATAACAATAGAAAGCTAAGCCAGCAGCTCTAAAAATCAATACAAGATATTGATGTTGAGGATTTAAGTTTTTCGGCCTCTGTAGAGGGTGTGCAAAATATTTTATCACCAAAGGACTCCCCTTCCCAACTGCATATGTGTTACTGGTCTGGTTTTTTCTCATTCCCTGAGACAGACCGGCGAATATGATGTTGTGAAATTGAAGAGTTGTTTGGGGCTTCTGGCAGTCTCAGAATGAACGGGGGCATTATTTAAAAGAATTAGGGTGAAGTGTTGAACAAAGAAGAAACTGCTGATGTATATTTAAACTAATAGGTCTCAATATGTGTTGAATGATTCAGTTCCATTTTTGCAAGTGAACCCACCGTTCAGTCTGCCCGAGATGCAGAGCCTGCTGGAAAAACATGCTCAGAATCAGATCTCTCAAAGGATTGTTGGTAATGAATGCAGGCAGTCAAAGGTGTAGAAGTTGCAGACAGAATGCCCAAATCACAAGCACAGCCTGGTGGAGGATGACCTTTGTGGGCATACTGACAAGGAGATGACCATCTCTCAAATGACTGAAAGACCTAGCTCAGCAGGATCTTGAACCAGGGACCTTCTTACTGTGAAGCAACAGTGCTACCCTCTGAGCCACCATGCTGCCCACAGTTGATGATATTTATAATAATTAAATACAGCCATGAAAAAGGGGGGCCAGCCTTACGTTTTGCACAGCTAAACTATCATGTCAGAGAGAAACAGCTACTCCTAACTGTCCACCTACCCGAAGACCTATGTATCCTTGAGTAATCCCATGGTATCACAATTCTAACACCACAGAGTATTTAGGGTAGTTAAGTGCAAGTTCACATTTAAATGTATAGGGGTGTACCCAAAGTCTAATTGCGATGTCGTAAAGGCTCCCAGAATGAGTAACACATACTGCAGAGCCCCTAGAGCAATGGTCTCAAACTCAATTCCTAGAGGGCCACAGCTCTGCACAGTTTAGCTCCAACCAGCTCCAACTCACACCTGCTTGGATGTTTCAAGTAATCCGGAAGACCTTGATTAGCTGGATCAGGTGTGTTTTATTAGGGTTGGAGCAAAACTGTGCAGAGCAGTGGCCCTCCAGGAATTGAGTTTGAGACCACTGCCCTAGAGGGATAGGGCTAGGCTTGCTGCGGTAGTCGATTACATTACAGTACGTCATCACTTATCACATAAGGGTAGTATGAGAGATGACTGACAGGACAGTGTTTGATGATTTGGTGCGCAACAGATCTTGAGCGTCATTGACAAATATCTTATCATGTAAAATGTGTAAAATAACAACTTGCTGTATATTTCACATTTCACTGCAAAAATTAAACTTCTTAAAAATATTTTAAAGTACAAAGTACTGAATAAAAGTTTGTCCCATTGAGTTATTAAAAGTTCTTCACACACTTTCAGTATTAACATCTACTTGAACAAAATACCACATCCACCGAATACCAGAAATATCCCATTTAAGTTGATAAGTCGCCGCAAAGTGACTATTGATTTAGAAAATTATAAAACAGTACTGCACAAAACAAAATACCCTCAACTAGCTTTACAATGTCTTTCAAAGCATTAATATTTAAATCACTTTTTTGTTCCACAGACAGCAACTTCCTCCTTGGGAATGCTCAGGGTCACCGTGGCTATCCCATTGTATACTGTTCTGATGGATTCTGTGAGTTGACGGGGTACGGACGAACAGAGGTGATGCAGAAGAACTGCAGCTGTCATTTCCTCTATGGCTTGGGCACTAGTGAGCAGGTTACTCAGGGTGTGGAGAAAGCTCTGGAGGGCAAGGAGGAGTACCAGGCTGAGGTGCAGTTCTACAAGAAGAATGGTAATAGCCTAATACTCTAGTAATAATACCTTACTAACTTCAGTTGACAACTAATATATTAGGCTATCACTGCCATGATAAAAAAAAAATTATACACTGCTTTAAGTTTGTCACTTAACTAAAGCATAAAAATGCCATAATATGCTTATTATGAGTATTAGAAATAATACAGATATTTAGGAAACATGCTAAATTCACTTACTTGTTTCTCAGAAAACTACTTTGAAATGTGTGTTCCGTGTCGGAATGTCTGTTGGCGGAAGACACAGCATATTGCTGCCGTGGAAGCCAGCCAACAAACTGGGTCAGAGATCGCAGTTTCTACCCGACCTAAAAAGCCTCTGCATTAGGGATGCTAATTTTCGAAAATACACTGAATCCGTTTGAAGCTTTGAAGAACCGGAATAGTTTTTCCCGTCAAATCAAAATAGCAGGCCTACCTCAATCCACAGCTTGACTTGTTTTTTGTTTTTTTTAAAGTAACATGTCTAAATGTTGTAAGTTAGTCTGGAGCACAGCCTGTTGACAGTTAGACCCGCGGCAGAAAGCCTCGTTTATAAGGTCTCCGCAGTGCGAGCCTCCGCTGACTGCGCGCGCGCCTTGTCTGTTTCAACGCGCTCGACCGATGTGCTGTTCTTTGAAACGACAGAGGGCGACTCTGAGTAATTGTTCTATAAACCATCAATACGTGACAAAGTTTACTTTAGTAAACTTGACCAAAACCACACGACGAAAAGCATTAATGATTCAGATGGCACTGGTGCCCGGGGAATACAGAGATAACGCCTCGCTAGAGCGGCCAGCCTCGGGAAGCGCCTTTCATTTGCTTTCCACCAGTCAAGAGTTTGTACTACTGCTGTATTTTAATACCGCGTAGCATATTTTGCAAGTAACTTATTCGCCCTTTCTGCCAAAATGGTCCCACATAGTAGGCTTCTTTCCCATTGCTTTATTTTGCAAAATATGTCTGTGTAGAGACGTGTGGTTGCAAGTGTCGATGCCCCCCGTGAGTTAACAAATACAGCATATTTTTCTTAAACCATAGAACAAAAAAAAAAAAACCTTTAAGCCATTTAACTGATAGTATTAATCGGTCAAATCATTAAAAGTACATTAAAACGCAGATGAATTAACTCATCAACCAATTGTATGTATGTTGTATTATGTCATGTGAAATAAACAGTTATGGAAATTAAAGCTACAATCTCCTCCCGAAAATCCAGAAAAAAAGTCAATTGGTGCCTCAGTGACAACTTTACTTAGAGAAGCTGTCAATCTCAACTGTCAATCATGACGTCACACCATCAATTGACAGTATCCACACTGGCGCGGTGACTGACAGCCGCACTTTCTCCTCAAAACATTGGATTCATCCGCACTGTGCCGTGCCAAGACACAATTCTGCAAATAAATGCAACTGCAGATTTCGAACAGAAATGGCAAAAAAATGGAAAAACTACGGACTCCAGTTTTAATTAATTAATTAATTTATTTATTTATGTATTTTTACCACTCTGGGGTGCGTTTCCCAAGAGCATCGGTAGCCAACTATGGTCGCAAGTTCTGTCGTTATTAACATAGTTCAACCAGACCCGAAACCATCGTTCCAACGAACATTCGCAAATTCGCAAACTTGTGTGTTTACAACGATCGTTGGTCGACAATCTGTCACAGCTCTCGACCTGTGGTTATAAGCATAGTTTCTTGTTTGCATGACATGTGGACTTAATAAATCCATATCTTGAGCAAAATAAGTCAATAATAAATCTATATTTTATTTTGAATACATAAAAATATCATGTGTCTTTTAAGTAAGGCAAGAGGTTTAAAGCACCTTTTTTGAAGAGGGCGCATGTGCGAAGTGCTCTACTGCGTAAGAACAAACATATTTGAATCTGGAATTAGTATAAAAATAAGAATTAGTCCTCAAGTGCCATGTACATAATTTATAGCAAAAAATCTAGCATGAATTCGAACTCAAAAGACTTTATTAAAAGCAGTTACTCCACCACCTGCGTGACATCATTAACCAACGTGGTTGAACGACAGATTTGCGACAGTATGGTTTCGGGAAACAATCTTGACTAGCTAGTTGATTTCTTCAACGATGCAATGTACTATGGTAGTTAAGCAGTGAGTTACGTCGTTGTACGGGAAACGCACCCCTGAGCGTCTCCCCTGACATGCTCTGGCACCCCACTCTTTGACAACCCCCGATATAGCACTTTTTACAATACACTGCTAGAAAGTTATTCCATAATCCTTTAGTCTATAGCTATGTTACTTTATTGTTCTCTGTGAGACTTAAGTGTCTTTGAAATTTGTTGCAGATTTACAGATGAGGTGTATCTTTGTGAAACACTTCTTTTTGGTGTGTTATCACAGGAAGTTCGTTCTGGTGTCTGTTGGACATCGTGCCCATTAAGAATGAGAAGGGGGAGATGGTGCTTTTTCTCTTTTCATTCAAGGATATCACAGAAACATATGGCAAGAGCCATCACAGCAGCAAAACTGATGGTACTGTATTCACTAAAAAACTTTTTTCTCAGTAGTTTTTTTTAAGTGTTGACAGAATAAATAGCTTGGAAAGCACTCATTTTGTTGTCAACGCCTATTGTTTTTTGACATTCGATAAGAGATAAGATTAGAGGGCACATCTACTGTATAATGAAAATACTATAAGATTGGACAAAATTATAAAGTAAAAAAAAAATCAGATCACATGATTTAATAAAATCAATGTCTTCACAATTGGTGGTTGCATCTACAAACGCACACAACTGCTAACACATGGAACATCACCCATGGACACACTGGAACATTCGACAAAGTTAGACATTTAAATATGTTTATAATTTGTAAACTGTCAAGTCTGTTAAGGCTATGTTAATGTTGTGCAGATAATAAGCCATACAACAGGACCACTGGAAACTCTCACTTCAGTAAAGCCAGAAGGAGGGGTCACACCATGATTTACCAGATAACCAGCCAGTTTACCCGTGACAGCAAAAATGACGTCAGCCTAAGTCGGGTGAGTACATGTATGAACTACTTACCTATAAAACATGTTTTGGAGTAATACTTTCTCATGGACATTCTATGATAAATACTAAGGGTGTAAATAGTTTATGAAGTACAAATTTTACACAACCAGTTACAGTTTAATTAACATGAATATTTCATTTAATTCTCTGAAAACAGAAAAATCCTGTATCCCAATTAGAAAATGGTTAGCAAAAATACTCTATAAAAAAATAAAAAATAAAATCAAGTTCACAAAAAATCAAGCACATGAGCTCAATAGTCTTCTGGATTCTGCAATGAGTTAAGCAAAGTCTTCTGTGCTCTCTAAAATGTGCAGTTCTAGTACTTGCATTATACACAACAATATGAGGTATACTCACTGATCTATATAGAGCATATCATGCTCAGTGGCTCATGTAGATTGTCTACAAACCGGAAGGTTGGTGGTTCGATCCCCGTTTCCACCTGACCAAGTGTCGATGTGTCCATGAGCAAGACACCTAACCCCAGCTGCTCCCGACGAGCTGGATGGCGCCTTGCATGGCTGACACCGCCGTCGGTGTATGAATGAGAGAGTGAATGGGTGAATGTGAGGCAACATGTAAAGTGCTTTGGATGGCCATGGGTCTGTTAAAAGCACTATATAAATGCAGTCCATTTACCATATAGATCAATGGGTATATTCCAGTTGTTTAAAAATTATGTTTAAAGAAGAATAAATATGAAAAAAATTTAAGTTGTAAAAACTTATCAAATATTAGATGACAGCTCATTGACAACTTGACATCTATTTATTACAGTCAAACAAGTCTTGTAATAAATCTTATAGATTCATGCAGGGCCTGAAATTAACACCCGACCACATGCCAAATGCGGGTGAATTTTGCAATTGGAGGGTAACACTGTCAATCTACCAGCCACATTGGCAGGTTGGATAGCCAATGCAAATTGAATGATTTTCCAATAATAATATGAATTTAGTTCTGTTTAACAGTTCCTGAACACTGTAACTAACAGCAGCCAGGACCTGTCTACTTGACTAAATCAGCCATCAACACAGCCGCGTGTGATTTGTTTACAAACGAGCTGCGGTCTATGGTTTAACGTTATCTGTGGACTCAAATGCTGACGCTCGCGCAGGCTCTCGGGGAGAAATCGAAAACAAGTGAGCGCCTCTCACACAAAGAAACTCAGTTAACATAAGCGGTTAAAATGACAATTTTGTATATTTATAACATATGATATGGTTAAGCAACATCACACAAGCTGTTTTCCTGAATAGCCAACCATCACGATTGAAAATGACTCAGATTTCATGACATGATTAAGTCACTTACATTTTAGATGCAATATTTTGTTCGATTTCAGCAGCGAAAATATTTCCAAACAAACATCATAGCAGAACCATAACCTATGAAGGTATTTTTTGTGCAAAACAACTGAACACATGTGCGAGTGGAATTTATAGTTGTAGAGCATATCCACACATGTGTATCAATAAATTTGAAGTCACAGAGAAAAATCTTTTAGGAGTTTGTAGATTTCTACAAACACAACACAACAGTTACACCTTCACACATTCTTCACTGCAGGTGCATAAACCCTATTCTACGAATCACACATCAAGAAACTCATATGCACACATTTTGCTCCAGTTGCCGCTGTGTGGCTAGCCTATATGGTGCAAAACGCATTCACACACCCGTATCAAAAATGTGAAGTCACGGACAGATTTTGCTCATCCGCAAATTAATACATGAATCCATGCAATAAGAGTTGCACAGTAGAATATTTGATCACAAATACATTACTTTTCTTGGATATTTTTCTAACACAATCACACAGTTTTTCCCGCCTTCACGTGACCCGCGCTCTCACTTTTCCACCAAATACTACGCAAAATGTGGAGCAAAAGTGATTTGTGCATCTGTGAGGCAGCGGCAGGCCCTGTGACTGTTCAGAGAACAGAGAGCCAATCAGAAGAGCTCGGTTGCATGGAGCCCTTGCGGAGCGTGCTAGTGGAAAAAAAAAAAAAAAAAAAAAAAAAAAGAAGTAGGAAGGGAGGAATTAGAGTTTTATTTTGAACTTAGACTTAATAAAGAATTAGTCAGTGCTTCGTAGAATAGGGTTTATGCACCTGCAGTGAAGAATGTGTGAAGGTGTAACTGTTGTGTTGTGTTTGTAGAAATCTACAAGTTCACAACTCCTAAAAGATTTTTCTCTGTGACTTCAAATTTATTGATACACATGTGTGGATATGCTCTATAACTACAAATTCCACTCGCACACGTGTTCAGTTGTTTTGCACCAAAAATACCTTCATACATAACGCTTCTCACAGCAACAGTATGTAAATGAATGATTCAGCTTTTTGAATGAATTGGTTGAATCAAAGATTCAATAACCTATTCATAACGACTGCCTCATTCTTTAATGAATCAGCCGTTTCAACGAATCGACTCAATGACTCACTCATTAAGATTGTCACCTGCCACCTTTCTGTTGTAATTGTTCAATGTAAATGATTTAATTTGATTGGTAACAGCCCTATAAAAAATTATTTTTAAATCCACCTGCCACAGTGGTTGGTGGTAAAAAAGAAAAAGTAAATTTCAGGCCCTGGATGCATGACAATATATATAGATCTTTTTAATTGATCGATACCTCCTATCAGTAGTCATTTGATTGATGCATCTATCCATATCAATGTACTGTATCATTACACCTCTAATAAATATGGTAAAGGTAAAAATCACCAGAGGTGGAAAGTAACAAATTACATTTACTCGCGTTACTGTAATTGAGTAGTTTTTCTGTGTACTTCTACTTTTTTAAGTAGTTTTAAAAAGCTGTAATTTTACTTTTACTTAAGTACATTTTGATTGAAGTATTGTACTTCGCTACATTTTAAACCACATCCGTTACTGAGTAAAAATAAATCATTAATGCAAAGGGGAGTGAAAAATCACGATCCGGAAACGACTATATTGAATAGAGGGTGCGGGACGCGGAAGAGAACAAGCACGCAAATATCAGATGGAGACGAACAAGACAGACGTCAGTGACGCAGACCCAGCTGAAAGCAAAACGCCATCGTGAGCCCCTGGCCAGTATGGAAATACTTTGGATATTGAAAAAAAAATAACGTGGTGTTGTCTTGGAGGATATCAAATTTGCACAAAATGTGGATGCAAATGAAGAAACACATAGAACATGTTCGGGCACACATCCCTCTGTGCAGATAAAGGTATGTTTATAACTTAAGGCCGAATGATTTCTGTGACGCAGAGGGAATCCCGGTATCCAATCATGAACATTACCTTTACATTATAACGTAGGATTCACGTCATATACACAAACTGATGGATGAACGAATAACTCGAAAGAATAAATCAAATCGCGACATGGTCTGTAAATATTAAAGCTCAAAACATTGCTATATGAATATATGATCTGCTGGTTCTGTCTCTGTGAATGAGCTGCTCCGTCTACTACATACAGGACTCTATTATTCTTAAACATTTTAATGAATTAATGATAAAATTAAGTTGTTAATCTAATTCATAATAATTGATTTTAGTTTATTAGACATGTTTTATTGAATTTTTACTAAACAAAACAAACAAATGGTTTTAAGTTTATGATAAAGCATTTGTTCAACCAAAAAAAAAGACCAATCATCTTCATTCATTTAACATCATTTTAACTAACCATAATTTAATAATAGGTACAGTTTATTTATTAAATAATTGTTTAATACCGTGATGTTTTCTGAGATAGTTGTCATATCGTGAAAATCTCATTCTATCACAACCCTACAGGGGAGCCCGCACCCCCACTGTTAAAAAAAGTAACTAAGTAACTTTTACTCTGAGTACATTTTAAATGAGCTACTTTTTACTTTTACTTGAGTAAATTTTTAGACCAGTAATTTTACTTGTACTTAAGTAAAATTTCATTGAAGTAACAGTACTTTTACTTGAGTAGAATATTTTGTTACTCTTTCCACCTCTGAAAATAACCCATGCATACAATGTTGCCCAAAGAACCAGTTCTTAAGATAACCATTTTAATAATCTAAAGAATTGTTTTACACTTTACCAAAAGGTTCCATGTATGTTAGATGGATTCTTCGTGGAACCATAGATGCCAATAAAGAACCTTTATTACTATTATTAAGTGTTTATAATTTAGACCTTTTTTATCTACTTGTGATTCCAAGAAAGAGGATATACTTAGTCAGCACTTAACTAGTTCAAGTTACCTGTTTTTAACATTTTGCTCACTGCACTAAGGACAAAAATTACATTATCAAGTAATTTACTGAATTACAGTTTTACCGTAGGCCTAGACTTTACAATACAATTCTGTGAGAATTGCTTTGCCTTTGCACAATGTGCTCATTGTGCTGCCATGATGGTGACATTGGTATGTGGTTGTAGGGTTTTCTGGGTATGGGACGAGGTGCGTGCTTAGGGCTGGGGTTTGTTCAATTCTCCAACCCTACATAAAGAGCAATTGTAACAGTGATGCTTGCCATAGCAAACACCACTAATAAAATAACACGTTAATCAAACATTAAACAGAATTTAAATCAAAACCGCCTAATGTCACTGAATAAAATGTCGAACCCATGAAGAGGAAACGACTGTGAAGCTTTGGGGTGTTGATGGACATGATCTACTCCATCTGTGTTTGTTCATCGTTCTGAATCTAATTTGATTTCTCAACTTTTCGTTTAAAAGTCCCTTTCTTTTTGAAACTTACACACATTCATGTGTTGATAAAAAGGATGCACGAAGCTAGAATAAAATGATATTTACTGTAAAAGGTATATAAAATATAATATCTACTTTAAAACATAGTAGTAACCTATACTGAAAGTGCAAAAATAATATAGAAATTGTAAACTATAATTATAATGTTAAGTACACTTAAAGAAAACGTAAAGTAAACTTGCAATATAAACTACTAAACTAGTAGTTTACTTCAAAGTGTACTTTCATAAACAAAAAACATGTACTTGTATTAAAATATTAAACTTCTAGTACACTTATAAGTTCATTTGCAGTACAGATGCAGTAAAAATGAAAAACCTAGTTGTGCACTTAAAGTTTATACTGTTACACTTAAAGTACACATAAACGTATATTTTTATATACTAAAAGTGGGCCAAATTCGTCCCAAGCAGTATTGAAATAGTACACTTACAAGTTTACTATAGTACACATTGATTTTATATTTACTACATAAAGTATACATAAAAATATACTTGAATATTACTTAAGTATACTTAATAAAATTAACTTGAAGTATACTTCTTTTTCATAAGGGTGTGCAGGATCCCATTTTCCAGTGACATTTTGAGGTGCAGGCCAGAAGTATATAGGATGTCTAATCCTCCGTGTCACATGTCACATGGTAATGGCGGAACAGGAGGCCAGACTGGCAGGTCGCACTTCCGATCTCTCCTGGTAACAGATGGCCATGTTTTCAGCTTGGCTATGCTCTCAGCAGAGCAACCTGGCATCGCTCTATCACACTCCAACTGACTGAGAGAAAAATAGGCAAACAAAAGCATCATGAGCAGGGCTCAACAATAAGGATTTTTAGCCCAGTAGTTCATGACTGTCCCTGCCAATATTTTCACTGGCCCCATAACTAAATAATACATTTTTCTCTTAGCAACATGCTAGTGTCAGAAATTTGTATGTGTTTTCAATAAATAATAATTCTGCAAATAGAGCTGGAGATTTTATAGCTAAAATATAACTCCATGACAGCTATAAATTCATAAACATGTCATACTTTTGATGGCTCAGGGTTGTGTACATGCTCAGGACATATAAGAGATGCTGTGCTCATGGGGATCCAGGGTTCATTTCAATCATAATTGCCACCCATGCATTCCAGTGTCACGTCTGGAACAAAGACAGGACAGGCATGTGACATCCAGTCTACTATCCTGTGAGTAAAGGCAAAAAGCTTCAGCCTGTGTTACTTATGCGATCATTCATTCTTGCAATTTTTACCTCATATACCAACCAGCTAGGTGTTCAATTTAGAGCAAACAAATGTTTATGATTTCGACAGGTGAAGTGAATAACTCAGATTATCTCTTCATCACTGCATCATAGCCGCAGTCAGGGTGCCCAAGCTGACCCCTGTCCCGCCGAAAGCGCCAACAGTGGGCACGTGAGCATCAGAACTGGACCACGGAGCAATGAAGGTGACCTGGTCTGATGAATCAGTGATGTAAATGAGTTTTCATTTACATCACATGGATGGCCGGGTACGTTTGCATTGCTTACCTGGGGAACACATGGCACCAGGATGCACTACGGGAAGAAGGCAAGCCGGCGGAGGCAGTGTGATGGTTTGGGAAATGTTCTGCTGGGAAACCTTGGGTGTACCGCTCTTAGTCACAACACGAAGGCTTAGGTTCCTTTAACTGATGTTTAATGCTCTCTGGACTCAGACATCAACATCAACACCGTAGAACTGAGCAAAAAGATGAATATACAACAAAAACATGTCATACAGTCAGTTACATGGAAAACCTACATGACTTTAAACTCATACATAAACAGAAAATACATACCACTTTTGCCTGCTTGTGAGCTAAGAGAGGGGGTTACATCTTGAAGCTTCTTGACTGCACAACTTATGATCATAAAGAGAAATACTTTAAACCTTACGATGATTACATCGTTTTATATGATCAGCAGAATTGCTCTGTAAAACTCCGACCGCAGTTCTGACTCAAACAGGAAGTGACATACAAAGACACGATGGGAGCAAAATAAAATATACCCAAAAAACTCTTAGAAAGAATAATTATTGCTCAAATATACAACAGTTGAGTATATAAATCACAATAAGCATTATAAAATAGTTGAAATATAAAAATATACAGATTAAACTGATTAAAAGTTACTGAAATAAATGAGTGTTTAGGTACACAAGCGCCATCTAGTGGAAATAAACATTATAGACACCCAAAACTTTGTGACAGCAAACACACTCCCACCATCACACAATATGTGATTCTTAATAGAAGTTCAGTAACTCAGCATGAACTTATAAACATTCAGAGGAAGTATTTGTACACGTTTAACATACACAGTTAAACACTAATCAAAGCTAACCCTTTAATCAGCTTCAAGTAGTAACACTGTTTTGTGAATGGGTCTTTCTAAGTAGACTGACTTGTTTGTGCGTGCACCCTTGCTATCTAGTGTTGCATCACTAACCAGAAGTTTAAGTCTTCTCACCATTCCATCAGATCCAGGAAGACTTCTACCACTTTAGCTAGCTTCCACTGATTTCGTGGAGCTAAGTCATCTTGAAGCAAAACAATATCATTTATCTTGGTGTTTCTCCTGATCTTATTCCACTTACTTCTCTGCTGCAAACTCAACAGATATTCCTTCCTCCACCTAGTCCAAAACTCATTCGCCAGAAACTGAACTCTTTTCCATCTCTTCTGAAGATAAAGATCCTCCCTTATAAACTCTCCAGGAGGTGGTGCAATGATGGTGGACTTCATTGTTAGTATATGATTCGGCGTTAATGGTTCTGGTCCCACAGGATCATTGATGTGTTCTGAGGTCAATGGTCGACTATTCACGATCGCCATTACTTCATACATGAATGTTCTTAAAGAAGAACTGTCTAGTCTTGCTGCAGACTTGTCTAGGATGGACGTTAGTACACTCCTTACAGTCCGAATCTGTCTCTCCCAGACACCACCCATGTGACTGGAAGCAGGTGGGTTCATGACAAAGGTACAGCCTAACTCTTTCACATGTTCTTGATCCATTCCCTTCATCAACTTCAGGAACTCTCCTTTGCCCCCATGAAGTTGGTACCTTGATCACTATGCAGTTGACTTACATTGCCACGTATAGCAATAAGACAACGCAGTGCATTAAGAAAGGCATCAGTGCTAAGATCATCCAGCACCTCAAGATGAACAGCTCGCGAACACATGCAGGTGAAAAGTAGTCCGTATCTCTTCAACTCTTTCCTTCCTTCTTTAACATAGAATGGACCGAAGCAGTCCATGCCACTATAAGTGAGCAGGAGTAGCTTCCATCCTTTCTAGTGGCAGGTCAGCCATCCTTTGCTCCTGATTGCATTTCCTCAGCTTCCTACACTTAACGCATTTGTAGATGAGAGATGAAACTTCACTACTGCATCCCAGAATCCAAATACCATTGAGCGGATTTCATTGATGGTCATGCCACGACCTTGATGTTGCACCTTTTCATGGAAGTACTTTATGAGTAAACGAGATATATGATGCCCTTTAGGAAGAATGGCTGGATGCTTTACATAAGGGTGAAGTTCTGCCTGTGTCAATCGTCCTCCCACCCGTAAGACATCATGGTCGTCGATAAACGGACTTAACTTGTACAGCTTGTTGAACTGACATGAATTAACTTCCTTACCTTGTCTTAGATGCTTGATTTCGTCACTGAACACTTCTTCTTATGCGATCTGAATAATGAATTGTTCAGCATCCTTTCTTTCTTCGAGTATTGTGAAATTGTTGGATCTTTCTACCAAACCTTCGCACTCCTTGCACAACGCTTGAGTCTCGCTATGGCTTTCACTGCCCTCTTCCAATCTGAAAACCTTTGCAGTCGATCTGACAGACACCACTCTTCTCTTGCCTTGGTCGTGAGAACTTGTGCACTTTTGAGCTCTGGATCTCCATCATTAATCTCTCCCACATTAATGTCTTCCTTAGGGAGTTCTATTTGCCATAGGAAACTTGGACCAGTAAACCAGTTCGATCCCATGAGCTCCTTTACAGTGAGCCCACGAGAAGCATGGTCAGCTGGATTTTGTTCTGAAGCCACATATCGCCATTGACTAGTCTTAGTGCTTGTTCTGATTTGCTGAACTCGATTGGCTACAAATACATGGAAACGTCGTGCATCGTTGTTAATATAACCAAGGACAACCTTGGAGTCTGTCCAGTAGTATTCACGGATGTCATCCAATTCTAGTTCTCTTTTAGCAAATCACCAATTCTTGTGGCAACCACTGCAGCTGAGAGCTCTAGTCTGGGAATTGTTACCACCTTTGATGGAGCAACCTAGCTTTACCCATAACGAGTGCAGTAGACCTCTCCAGACATGGTTACAGCTCTGAGGTATGAACATACTCCATAGCCTGACACACTGGCGTCTGAGAAATGGTGTAGCTCATACTGCTGAACATCCTTGAACGTTGATGGCACATAACAACGTGGTATCTTTATCAAAGACAGGTTATGGAGATCTTGCAGCCAAGCTTCCCAATGCGGCTTGAGGTCATCAGGAAGTGGTTCGTCCCAGCCCATCTTATCTTGACACATCTTTTGTAGGGTACTTTTCCCAACTAAAATGAAGGGAGCGAAATCCAAGAGGATCAAAAATAGAGGCAACTGTAGACAACACTCCTCTTCTAGTAAAAGGATTTTCCTTTACTAGCGCTCTGAAATGGAACTCGTCTGAAGCTACGCACCATTGGATTCGAGCACCCTCTCTACTTTAGGCTCTCCTAGAGACAAGTCAAGGTCAGTAGCCCCTTCAATACATTCCTCCCTTGGAATTGTGGCAATCACAGTCTTGCTGTTGGTGATGAATTTGTGCAAGCGAAGCTTCCGGTATTGCAGAGACCCTGGCTTCATTTACAAGCTGGATTGCCTCTGCTTCAGTGTCTACACTTGCTAAGCCATCGTCAACATAAAAATTACGTTGTATGAACTTCACTGTGGCTTGATTAAACTTGCCTTCACCTTATGCGGCAAGGTATTTGAGGCCGAAGTTTGCACATCCAGGCGAGGAGGCCGCTCCGAACAAGTGGACCTTCATTCGAAAAACTGATGGTGGGACTTTCATGTTTCCATCTTCCCACCATAGGAACCTGAGGTAGTCGATCCTTTGGAGCAACATGAAACTGGTGGAACATACGCTCCACATCACACATGATGGCCACTTGCCCTTTCCGGAAACGACACAAGACTCCAACAAGGGCATTTGTGAGGTCAGGCCCAGTCAGTAAATGTTCATTCAGAGAAGTATTCTGAAATCTTGCAGAGCAATCAAAGATCATGCGAATCTTGCCTGGCTTCTGCGGGTTATATACTCCATGGTGAGGTATATACCATGCTGGTTGATTACTTAACTCCATCTCTGGGACCTTTTCAGCATCGCCTCTCGCCATTATGTCCTTCATGAAAGCCAGGTAATCCTTTTGGTACTGCTCATCTCTCCTTAAACGCTTCTCTAGGGATCTGAGTCGATGCTCGGCACATGCTTTGTTATTTGGCAAATCTGGCCTCTCACCCTTAAAAGGCAATGGCATCTCATAGTGTCCATCTTGCGTTTGCTTAATGCCTTCATTCAATTTAGCCAAAACCTTAAGTCTTCTTGTGACATGGAGATTTCCTCTTTATCCCTTTCAACAAAGTCCGACTCAAAAACCTTCATTATCTCTGCTGGAGTGATCATCTCTTTTACCTTGTTCCTATGTACAAAACAGACTTCAGGCTTGAGTTTGTGAGATGAATCACCAGCTGGAAGAACTTGCTTCATAATAATCCTGTGACTCACACCGATTTCATCTTGATAACTGTCATCATGGTTGTATCCAACGATACTCCAACCCAACACAGATCTTTGTGCAAATGGCTGATTCTCATTGCCACTGATAACATCTCTGGGAAGTAAGGCTTGAGGACAGTTGTATCCTATTAACAAACCTACTTCACAGTCAAGTGCAGGAGCCATTACATCTGCCAGATGTTCTAGATGAGGCCAGTTCCTTGCGGTTTCACATGTGGGTATATGAGATCTACTTGCAGGTATATAGTCTCTAGTGTAAGTTGTTGGAAGTTTTATTTTCACTTCAGACTGGAAGCCTCTTACTTGTAGTCCATTCAATTTGTGACTGAACACAACCTTCGTTTTGGATGTTATTGTAGAAATCTTGAGTTTGACAGGCTCTTTCCTGATATCAAGCGTCTCAGCTGTGTCCTTTAGAATGAAAGTAGTGTCGCTCTGAGTATCAAGCAAGGCATACACTAAAATCTCCTTCCTTGGTTCAGCTGTTGTTGAGACATAAACTGGGATGATCGATGAGGTATGAGTGCCGTTCCTTTCTTGAACTACTCTGTTTGAAGTCACAGGCTTAGACTCTTGTACCTTATGTGATTCGGCTGTTCTATCTGCAGATCCGTGATTGACCTTGAACTGATCTTGACTGGTTTTAGATCTTTGTACTGGGAATTTATTTACACGGTCCTGATGTAGGCTTGTTGGGTGACACTTCTCACATTTTTCACACACGCTCCTAGAGGTGCAGCTTCTGGAGTTATGACCAGTCTTAAGACAGCCAAAGCACAACTTCTCAGACTGTACAAACTTCAATCTTTCTTCAATCGGTCTTTCCATAATCTTACGACACTTATGAAGAGTATGGCCATATCTCTTACAAAAGACACACATAAAGCTAGTCCTTTCCTCGTTGGAACTAGTGGTGAATGTCTTGGCAGTTGAGTTGCGATTCCGCTGGAACTTATGATCTTGATCTGTTTGCTTGTACCTTTCTTGCTCTGCTGGCTTTATTGCTTGCAGTGATAGGATTGCATGCAATTCGAGCTTCCTTGTTGAGAAATTCAACAAAGTACTTGAAATCCGGGAACGCTTTGTATTCGTCTTGAAACTTGGTGACTGCTCTATTCCAACGTGAACTCAACCAGTCTGGCAATTTGGCTGATATTCTCTGATTTTCAACACAGTCATTCAAAGCTTGTAAACCTTGAACATAAGGCATGGCTGACTCAACACTGCTTAGGAAATCGACAAATTCCTGGAGATCTTTGCTGTCTTTGGTAGCAATCTTGTGCCAAGACTGTATTTTGTCACGATAAGATTTGCCAACTACGACGGATTGCCGAACCGGTCGTCAAGGATGTTCCAGGCTGCCGTGTAAGCTATTTCTGTTCCAGCCACAAAATGTCCGTCAATAGCTCTCTTGGCTGGACCAACTACATACTTGCGTAGAAAGTAGAGCTTCTCTTGAGGTGGCAAGTTCTTGCGGTCAATTAATGTCTGGAAGGACAGCTTCCAGTCATTATACTTTAGGGGATCTCCAGAGAAAACAACAGGTTCTGGAATTGGGATCCTGTTGGCTGTAATCGCTTCAGCGAGTGCCTTCACAAGGTCATTAGAAGCCGTTGGGAGCAGGCAATGAAGGTGACTGAGAGATATGAGCTTGGGAATTGGTAACCTTTGAGAGGAACAAGAGGGTTGGTTGAAAGAAGCAGTGTCTTGTACGAGCATGAACGGCTTTGAGAGAGAAAAGGAATGCTTGGTTGAAAAACATAATCTTCTTGTCTTTGTTGAAGAAGAGGAGCAGAACGTCGTTCTCCTCATCACCTTTGATGCTTTCAGCATAAACCTGCAGCCTTGCTTGTGCTGCGTTATGTCTTTTTAGTTCCTCCAACCGTTCCACTTCCTTTTTCCTTTCTTCCAGCTTTATTTTCCTAACAGTGCTTTCGAAATAAATTGAGCCCTTTTCCTTGCATTCTCCGCTTCGGTTTCTCTTTCTTGAGCTTCTCTTTCTGCTGTTAACCTTTCATCCTCTGCCTCCAGTTTCCTAATTTCCTCTTCATGTTGATGTTGTGTCTTCATTATTTTAATCACTTCTTGTGTAGCCGCTACTTCAGCTGCTGCTTCTTGTCTTTTCTGCAGAGAATCACTATAAGATTGACTGGACATCTTGAAACAGACCTTGACTTACTGGAGGTTGCTGAGATGATGCTGGACACCGTGGCTTCAAACACTGAATCTGAATCAGGCCAGGGAATCTCCTTTGGATTACCATTGAGAAAGCTCTGAGACTTCTCATTTGCAGTGCTAGTAATGGCAAGACAAGTGTCATTTTTCCTTCGGATTTCAGGTTCGGGCTCGTGATGCTTCTTATATCGCCATAAATATGGTCCTCAGACTGAATGGCATTAATGGTGCTCACAACTTCACAAATCAATTCTGCATCATCATTGTTCTTAATGGCTCTTTTCAAACCATTGATGTGATATTTCCACCTTCTATACTTCTGATCAAAGCTTCTTTTCAGATCATTTAGTCTAGCGTCTTGCAGTGTTTTACCCTTCTCGGTAAGTGTGCGTGCTCGCTGACTTCTTCTAATATCTGGGAGCTGTGAATTATCTGCGCCAACCTGAGGTTGTTGCACTTGTGCAGCCACTTCAACTTGTTCAGTTATATCATCCTGCTGTGGTGGGATAACATGCTCTGCATCGCCACGTCTTGTGCAGTAGGGTATGTAGAGCTGACATCTTTGGTAGGCAGCAATGTTTTTCACTTGTGTATGACATACTAGACCTGTGTTGCACTGTAATGTGAATATTCAAAGAGCTCAAAATAAATCTAAAGTTTAGTGTAAAGCTATTATCTCAGCTAGACTTATGTGATCCAATCATGTAAATGATAAAAATTGCAGAACTGTCAAGTAACAAAAGTATGAACTTGTAACTTGTAAAATGTGAATATCAACATATTAAATTGTAAAGTATGCAAAACACTTGAATATAACAGAAAATTCTAATTTCAGTCTTATTCAATAGTAGCACAATTGCCCATCGGTTTAGTCTCTTTAGTTTCTTAATAAGCCAAACGATAATAGAAAAATGTCCAACTTTATCTTAGAATGAGGATGATGGAAATACCAGAGCTTGAAACTTCAGCGACAGTTCACAAGACCTTGTGCTGCTTCCAAGTCACTAACTTCAAAAGTGCTTGCTTGTTCAGCCTTTACTTGCCCACTGGCTGCTTCAGTCAATCAATTGCGATATTTTTATGTTGTACTTCCCTCATTCAACACGTGGTGCCTCTTGATTGCCGTCTTCCTCGCGCAGCTTTACTATCAGATGCTGTTGGCCTTCACCGACGCAGAAAGTGTTCTACTGTACCGCTCTTAGTCACAACACGAAGGCTTAGGTTCTTTTAACTGATGTTTAATGCTCTCTGGACTCAGACATCAACATCAACACCGTAGAACTGAGCAAAAGATGAATATACAACAAAAACATGTCATACAGTCAGTTACATGGAAAACCTACATGACTTTAAACTCATACATAAACAGAAAATACATACCACTTTTGCCTGCTTGTGAGCTAAGAGAGGGGGTTACATCTTGAAGCTTCTTGACTGCACAACTTATGATCATAAAGAGAAATACTTTAAACCTTACGATGATTACATCGTTTTATATGATCAGCAGAATTGCTCTGTAAAACTCCGACCGCAGTTCTGACTCAAACAGGAAGTGACATACAAAGACACGATGGGAGCAAAATAAAATATACCCAAAAACTCTTAGAAAGAATAATTATTGCTCAAATATACAACAGTTGAGTATATAAATCACAATAAGCATTATAAAATAGTTGAAATATAAAAATATACAGATTAAACTGATTAAAAGTTACTGAAATAAATGAGTGTTTAGGTACACAAGCGCCATCTAGTGAAATAAACATTATAGACACCCAAAACTTTGTGACAGCAAACACATTGGGTCCTGCCATCCATGTGGATGTTCATTTAACATGTACCACCTACCTTAGCATTGTTGCAAACCATGTACACCCTTTCATGGAAACGGTATTCCCTGGTGGCTGTGGCCTCTTTCAGTGGTATAATGCGCCCTGCCACAAAGCAAAAATGGTTCAGAAATGGTTTGAGGAGCACAACAACAAGTTTGAGGTGTTGACTTGGCCTCTAAATTCCTCAGATCTTAATCCAGTCGAGCATCTGTGGGATGTGCTGAACAAACAAGTCTGATCCTTGAAGGCCCTACCTCGCAATTTACAGGATTTAAAGGATCTGCTGCTAACATCTTGGTGCCAGATACCACATCACACCTTTAGAGGTCTAGTGTAGTCCATGCCTCGACTGGTCAGGGCTGTTTTGGCAGCAAATATATACACAATATTAGGTCATAATGTTATGCCTGATTGGTGTATTAAGAATTTGTTTTGAATAACTACTCAATATAAGTGTAATGATGGTTGCTTGCAAGGAGGTACAGCTTTGATTTAAATAAGCTTAGAAATTGCTTAACATATTTTAACCCCTTGACAAATTTATATTTGACAAACTAAACATTAATTATTGAGAAAAGTTTCTGTGGATTTAGGGTCCTGGACTATATTTCACTATATTAAAGAAATATTGTTGAGTCCCAGTGCATAATTTATCTTCAGAGAGAGTATTTAAAGGCATGAGGTACTGCAGTGTGTTCAGCTGCAACATGGGTCTGTTCTTTAATCTTAGTGAAGAGTTGTGGCAGATGAGAGCATGGTGGATTAGAAACAACTTGATTTGTTGCCTCAAACTAATCCTGAGCAAAGGCCATGAGCTCGCCCCTTGCCCTGACCTATTTGATGTAAAAGTTAAATTAAAGAAACACCCAGATTTATCATCTCTTGAGTGAGGTCCTTGCAAGTGAAGATTAAATAGTTTCTTGTTTTTTAATGAATAAGATTATTCTGTAATTTCTTCAAAGAAAAGAACAAGACAGTATAGCAGTGTCATGTGACATTGAAAAGGATATTTAGAGATTCATTTCTGCATTATAATCAAATGACAGCATAAGGGGCCGTTCGCACATAACGCGTTTTTTCATTCCAATGCATTCCAACTTTTCCATTGTTTTTGTATGTAAACACGCGATGGACACACGCGTATAACTGTTGTGCTTGCGTTTTGCATGTTTTGCAGCATCTTGCGCATTACATGGCGTACAAGTTAAAATCAGGAGCTGGTTGCATAAACAGCTTAAACTAGCCTCACAAGTTAGTCAACACATTTTTTTCTTCAAGACTGTTCATAATTTTTTTAATTCAGTTACATGAAAAGGTAGACTGGTCTAATTTGAATCCAACTGATTAGAGCTACCTAATTGCTAGTTCATCAGACTAATTCTTAACTCAGCGAATATGTTTATGCCATTGGGCCCAAGTTCAACTTTTAAAAAACACTCCCGAGACATTGCATTTTTTTCCCCATTCCACTGCCTGCGTCTTGCGTTTTTCAAAGCAAAAACGTGTTCTGTGTGAACTAGCCCTAAGAAGTCTACAAGCAAAAAAGAAAGATGACACGAAAAGTATTTTACACTTGCATTAACATATTTAATAATGCATTCATATTTGAATATATGCAGTTTAAAAGTAATTTATTTAAAGGGAGCATATCATGAAAATCTTTTTCTGTGTTTAGTTTTTTCTGTGTTTAAGTGCTATAATAAGGTCCCTGGTGCATCTACCAACCCAGGAAACTTTCTCTGCAAGCGGTGGAAAAACAAGCCGCTCAGATTTAGCTCCCCTGGGGATCTTATTAAAATATTACCGCCCCTTAAAGGGATAGTTCACCCAAAAATGAAAATTACCCCATGATTTACTCACCCTCAAGCCATCCTATAGGTATAAATGACATTCTTCTTTCAGACGAATACAATCAGAGTTATATAAATGTCCTGGCTCTTCCGAGCATTATAACGGCAGTAAATGGCCATTATTAACCCTCCGAAGCTGTGTAGATTACTTTTATAATAGTTGGAATAACTTTTTTGGGAAGCCGTTTCCTGTTTTTTTTTATGCTTGGACTAGCCAGGATATGTTTTAATATAACTCTGATTGTATTTGTCTGAAAGAAGAATGACATATACACCTAGCTTGAGGGAGAGTAAATCATGGGGTAATTTTCATTTTTGGGTGAACTATCCCTGTAATCTGCACTTTTCCAACCATGTGGCACACAGCAGCTCATTTGCATTTAAAGGCACATGCACGAAAACAGCCTGTTCTTGACTGTAATCAGAAATGGGTATTTACAACATGGTTTATAAATCATCTGTGAGGTATTTTAAGATGAAACTTTACAGACAAATCCTGGGGATACCTGAGACTTAAATTACACCTTGTAAAAATGGGCATTATAGGTCCCCTTTAATGGTATCAACAAACTTTCACAGGAGAAACATGTGAAAAGCACAACTCCTTATTTGCTCTTTATTTAATCTCACAGCTGCCTTGAAGAACTGACATTGACATTGAGAACTGAGATATGGGAACTCATCTGTGGCTTGCTTTCTCTCCTCAGGACATGTTTGAAAAACCGTCCCTGCCTGAATACAAAGTAGCAGCAGTGCAGAAGTCTCGATTCATCCTGCTGCATTACAGTGTGTCCAAGGCATTGTGGGATTGGATGATTCTGCTGGCTACATTCTATGTTGCTGTGACCGTGCCGTACAATGTGTGTTTCACACCATACAGTGATCTGGAGACTGCAGGCAGGAGCACAATAGTTAGCGACATCGCAGTGGAAATGCTTTTTATTCTGGGTGAGTTTACTAAGAAAGCAAGAATCTGAACTGTAGAACATTTGAGTGACCTTGTAGCATCAGATGGTGCACCATCAGCACATTAAACTGCAGTCATCCCCAGTAATATATGAAGAGTTTGTCTTGCAGTTGTGTTGGGCTATTTTATATTTCTGCAAGAACTTGAACATATGATGAATAAATTGTTTTCCAATCTAATTGTGAGACTAAGTGAGACTTCCAAGCAAAAGTCATTAAACGGCCTTCTCTTTCAGACATCATTCTTAACTTTCGCACCACCTACGTGAGTCAATCAGGGCAGGTGGTGTATGAGCCTCGCTCCATCTGTCTGCATTATGCTACCACATGGTTCTTTGTGGATCTGGTGGCCGCGCTGCCCTTTGACCTGCTCTATGCATTTAACGTTACTGTTGTAAGTTCCCATTTTATATGGACTGTGTTCACATGTACAGAACATGACATGGTACAGAATGATTACCATGTTCATTTATCATTATGTCCCATTTTTTATAATTAAAGCAAATTATGTGACTTAAAGTTACAGGTTATTGACACACTACACATGTTTGTGCTTGTTCAAGACATCTCTAGTGCACCTGCTGAAAACTGTGCGATTGTTGCGTCTGTTAAGACTGCTGCAGAAGTTGGACAGATATTCGCAGTACAGTGCCATGGTGCTAACACTGCTCATGTCGATGTTCGCTCTGCTGGCTCACTGGATGGCCTGCATCTGGTATATCATCGGGCGCAAAGAGATGGAGACCAATGCCAATGGAGCCTGGGACATTGGTGAGATTTTCACATACTCTGATCAACCAAATAAATCTTAGAAAAAGCTGATTGTTCTGCTCAGGTTATAAGGGATGTTTGAATAGAAAAAAAACACTCAATTAGAGCAAGTCTCATAGAGCTAGATAGGAAGAAAAAAAAATGTAAAATGACAATTTTAGGTGTTTACATGCTGTTTAGGGTTTAAACTGCAAAAACAGACCAGTGTGGAACTCCACAAACAGCTGTACAGAAAACATAAATATTCTATCTTTTCAATAGCGTGATAACTCAAAGTGAAATATAGTTCTACCAGAAAGACTCGGGAGAATTAATGCTGTAACAATGAACATTTATTTAGGAGCTCAGCAGGCAATCAAGTTCTTTGGCGTAGGCCCCGTTCATAATTCGCATTCCGAGGGCACAGCCCACCCCCGTGAAGTAAGTAAGGGGGCCATCTGGTGGTGGTGGGGTGGATGGAGGAAAATACTTCCTGAAGTCTTCGGGGTAGAGGGGAGAGCCCATCTGGTGGTGTTGAGGATGACAGAAGGGCCCGACTGGTGGTGTAGGGGGGGATAGAGGAAGGGTTCCATCTTGGTGGTGGTGGGGAGGTTGGTGGTGCTGCAGCGTCAGTATCTGCGAACTCAGACATGAGTAAGTACTACCTTTTTATACTACAGTGAAGGATATGATTGGATAGATGAGAAGGTAATTAGTGACGTAACGATTGAGTCTTCCTGTCAGCGACATTTAACTTGTGCTAGCTTCATTTCTCCTGTATGCATTACTTGATTTGCTACCAGGTGTTTAAAAACAAAACTCTGAGTATCTTTTAAAGATTTGATGTGACTAACCTGACCAATTCCGGAAAAAAATTGTGATTCGATTTTCCTCAGAAGTAATCGTGGTAGCACCTCAGTTCCATCTAAACATGACAGATTGATAAAAACATCAAATTTTTGTGCCCCTGACTCCCAGAATTTGCATAATACTGTCCAATCAGATTGGCACTGGCCATTGCAAACAGTGTGGAGGGAGGAGTTTTATAGCTGTGGGTAGACATTGCTCTTACAGGCCCAACATTTACAGTATAAAGACAAAGTTAAGAAGTCAGACGTAATTTCATTAGTTCTATTGTTTGTACAGTTCTCGGTTGAGCATCTCCAAAACTGCAGCTCTTGTGGGGTGTTCCCGGTCTGCACTGGTCAGTATCTATCAAAATTGGTCAGATGAATCACGTTTTCTTTTACATCACGTGGACAGCCGGGTTTGTGTGCGTCGCTTAACTGTGGAACACATGGCACCAGGATGCATATGGGAAGAAGGCAAACCAGCGGAGGCAGTATGAGGCTTTGGGCAATGTTCTGCTGGGACACCTTGGGTCCTGCCATCCATGTGGATTTGTTACTTTGACACGTACCACCTACCTAAGCATTATGGCAGACCATGTACAGAACATCTCAAAAAAGTTGGGACAAGGCCATATTTACCACTGTGTGGCAGCCCCTCTTCTTGTCTGCAAATGTTTGGGGACTGAGGAGACAAGTTGCACAAGTTTAGGAATAGGAATGTTGTCCCATTCTTATCTAATACAGACTTCTAGTTGCTCAACTGTCTTAGGTCTTCTTTGTCGTATCTTGCTCTTTATGATGCGCCAAATGTTTTCTATGGGTGAAAGATCTGGACTGCAGGCTGGCCATTTCAGTACCTGGATGCTTCTTCTATGCAGCCATGATGTTGTAATTGATATAGTATGTGGTCTGGCATTGTCATGTTGGAAAATGCAAGGTCTTCCCTGAAAGAGGCGACGTATGGATGGGAGCATATGTTGTTCTAGAACTTGGATATACCTTTCAGCATTGATGGTGCCTTTCCAGATGTGTAAGCTGCCCATGCCACACGCACTCATGCAACCCCATACCATCAGAGAGCAATTTGGGTTGTCCTTGTCCTCTTTGGTCCGGATGACATGGCGTCCCAGTTTTCCAAAAAGAACTTCAAATTTTGATTTGTCTGACCACAGAACAGTTTTCCACTTTACCAAAGTCCATTTGCCTTAGGCCACAGCCTTGGCCCAGAGAAAACGCCGGTGCTTCTGGATCATGTTTAGATATGGCTTATTTTTTGACCTATAGAGTTTTAGCTGGCAACGGCGAATAGCACGGTGGATTGTGTTTTCTGGAAGTATTCCTGACCCCATGTTGTGATTTCCATTACAGTAGCATTCCTGTATGTGATGCAGTGCCGTCTAAGGGCCCGAAGATCACGGGCATCCAGTACGATTTTCCGGCCTTGACCTTTACGCTCAGAGATTGTTCCAGATTCTCTGAATCTATGGATGATATTATGCACTGTAGATGATGATAACTTCAAACTCTTTGCAATTTTTCTCTGAGAAACTCCTTTCTGATATTGCTCCACTATTTTCCGCCACAGCGGTGGGGGAATTGGTGATCCTCTGCCCATCTTGACTTCTGAGAGACACTGCCACTCTGAGAGGCTCTTTTTATACCTAATCATGTTGCCAATTGACCCAATAAGTTGCAAATTGATCCTCCAGCTCTATATATGAGATACTGAATTTGGGATTTTCCTTAGTTGTCAGTTATAATCATCAAAATTAAAATAAATAAAGATTTGAAATATATCAGTCTGTGTGTAATGAATGAATATAATATACAAGTTTCAGTTTTTAAATGGAATTAGTGAAATAAATAAACTTTTTAATGATATTCTAATTATATGACCATATATATATATATTTTTTTACTTGGCTGTGGCCACTGAAAAAGGTCTTGGTTGATTATTGTAAAGAGTATGCTCCTTTAAAGAGTGAACATCCTTAAAAGTATCTATTTCTATTCTCTTTGTTCCACACTGTGGAGATGTTAACATCACAATATACTGTATAACAAAATAATTGGCATATGTGTTTTTGGCCAAATTGTGCAACATGCAGTACAGAGGCGGTCAGTAACAAAGAACATTTACTTGAGTACTGTACTTAAGTACACTTTTTGAGTATCTTTACTCTACTTTAGTAATATTTTTTCTGTAAACTTGTGACTTTTACTTCACCACATTTAAAAGACAAATGTACTTTTTACTCCACTACATTTCTATCAATATCCTCGAAGTAGAAAGTAATTTCTATGTAGCCGCTTTGAAAGTCAGTGGATGATTTTTTCTTCTTTAAAATGTGATTGGGTTTTTTTGCAGACAGCACATCAGTAATTACTCTTGTAGGGTCGCATGGAGTTTAATGATTTCCCAGCATTTTTTGAACACCAATCAGTTGATGGCAAAATAGAAGGCAGCAGTTCTTAGGTGCAGCGCTCAAAAAATGTAAATGTCTGGGAGAAAGAGAAGAGCAGACATGTGGATATGTCTGAACAAGGCAACTACACGAAAAAGCTCAATTCAGTCCTGATGCGCACACAGAAAGCTGCCGCTCAGATGCCAAAGCAAAAGTAAAAATTTTAGTCAATTTAATCTTATACAATCTTATATTTATTCGACTAAAACAAAAAAAATCAAATGCCTAAAATGTGATTAAACCAAAATTTGCTGTTAAAATGGTCAAATTATTTTTTTATGGTTTTGCCCACCATGTTGCCATTGCCTTGTGGATATACCACTAACACAAAGTAAAGTTCAACAATGACGTTAGTTAACGTGCAAAAACATAGTTGGGCTAATAATGTTAACTGAAGTCCTTTGAGAAATATGTTTTTACATAATCCAGTCAAAAAAAAACTTGTAAATACCAAATGTAGAATGAGTAATATGATTTCGACTGTATTTAAATATTTAAAGCATTTAAATGAGTTCAAGGTAGTCGTATACTAGCACGTCAGATAGAGCATGACTGGCTTAAACCACCATGATGGCACAGCATGCATTCATACAGCACTGCAACAAGATTAAAATAATGCGTTTACATTTACATTTGATACTTTTGTAAAGCAAGTACTTCTTTACTTTTACTTAAGTAAAAACTTAAACTTTACAACTTTCACTTATAATGGAGTAATATTTAACCAGTAGTACTTTTACTTTCACTCAAGTAATAGAGTTGTGTAGTTTGATGCAGTATGACATTTGTTTCTTTCTTTATGTCAGGTTGGCTGCATGAGTTGGGCAGACGTTTGGACAAGCCCTATCTCAACAGTACGGTTGGTGGTCCTTCGGTTCGCAGTGCATACATCGCCTCTCTGTATTTCACCTTGAGCAGTCTGACCAGTGTGGGCTTTGGAAATGTTTGTGCCAACACTGATGCTGAGAAGATCTTTTCTGTTTGTACTATGCTCATTGGAGGTAAGCAGAAACCTCCACAGAATTCTAGACCATGGAAGTAGCTCTTTGGAATACCTTGTTTTGTTTCATGCCTTCATTCATTCTGAATATTTATCACAACATGCTGCTTAATTTTTACAGTTTTTGACAATTGGTTATAAACAGTTTGTAAAGCTATGGCTCCTTCTCTTTGTCTCTACAGACAAAACCCTAAAACACATATAGCCTGCACAACATCACACATCTCCAGCAAAAGAACTACTCATTTGTACTGCATTACTTCCTGCAAAATTACCTAATGACAGTTCGCTATGTCTTCATTCAAAATTATTTTACAGGTTTTTTATAAAACACTACATTGAACTTCCCAAATAGTAGGTTTATGCCGTTAGCGTGTCAGTGCAATTTGATCGGTTATTCTCAAGGAGTTTTAAAAACCGCTAATAGTAAGAATGGGTTGCATTCATGTCAGAGACTCAGAGTCTATGGGCAAGAATTTATGACACTGAAATGTAATCAATTACATACAGTAGGAACAGTGACTGCGGGGAACGCCATGCAATCCTCTTTAAAGGATTTGTTCACTTTTAAAAAAACTTTTGCTTACAATTTACTACATCGTCACGTCACGAACACATATCACAGAACAGAGCAAGGCGAACATTTGTGCTTATAAAACATAAACTTTTGATTTTTTTTTTTTAAATGACCGATCGTTTCGTTAGATAAGACCCTTATTCATCGTCTGGTATGGTTTAAAGCCCTTTGAAGCTGCACTGAAACTGTCATTCGGACCTTGAACCGTTTGGGGTCCATTGCCTCCATTATAAGGAGAAATGTTTGCATCAAAAACCTTAATTTATTTTCGACTGAAGAAAGAAAGACATGGACATCTTGGATGACATGGGGGTGAGTAAATTATCAGCAAAGGTTTTTTTAAAAGTGAACTAATCCTTTAAGGCTGTGTGTCCACCAAAGCCTTTTACCCACAGGTAGCATATTTTATCAATTGTTTTCAATGGGAGCGACGTGTTTATGAAAACAGCAGGAACGTAACGAAAGGGCTGAGCGTGTATTTCACGCTGAAAACACTGAGTGTTCAACACAAAGAGTGATTAACTTTGGGCAAAACGCAGTGGTCATCACTGTCACTTTTTACCAAGCCGTCCAATCTCAGTGGAGGAGGTAATAAGACCACAATGACCAACTGTTACATTCTGTTAGTACAACGTCAACAGATGACAACAATAAGCATAATAACAGAACAAAAAATTTGCCAGAGCAAATACTTTACATTGTATGGGATACTAGGGAAGGCCAATTTATACTTCTGCTTCGAGTGCAGTATGCAGTAGGTATGGCCCTGACACCTCCCCCAAAAATGTAACTACACATTGCGACGATGCACGCTGCAAAATCTGTGATTGGTCGGCTTGGTAGCATCGCATTTCCTTTTCCCATTTACCCCAGGCCGCAAGATCAGTTTTTGGTCAGCTTGGTAGCATCGCATTTCCTCCTGCGCATCTTCTGCACCGTCGACAAAGAAACTAAACACAGTGGAACATAGAAACACTAGTGTTTCACTAGTGTTTCGGCTGTGTAATTGCAGAGCAATGTAGCTCGAATTGATAAGGCATAATTGATGCCATGTCTGTTCATACACTGTAGAAAATTTTGACAACACTTGACAAGCCGTAATCCAGTAATGGTGATAGGCGTTCCGTGTCCGACATACTGCACGCAGTTTACCAATCTGACTGTCATCTGACATATCACGCAGATTAGCATCACGCATAGGAGGGGTTTGAAAAAAATTATCGTTGAGTGAATCCTTTGGGAGTCGTTGAGCAAATAAGGTAAAAATAAATGCATATACTGTAAGACAATAAAAGTGTTTTCTGACCTTGCATGCATGTAAACCTGTTGTTGGGGACCTTTCAAATGCCATGATAGGGGCACTTTAATATTGTCTTCTATGATGTAACTCAAGCATCTCTTTTAACATCTCAGAAAATGTAGTTTAGTGTTTCATGACCCTTGATCCTCACAACCTGAACACAGTTAACATAAAATCCCTCACACATGAGCCAGAATCTCATAATAACGGCCAAAAACTTTCAAAGTATTGTACATTTGTTTGTTTGCATGTTTAACATTAGCCTGTTTAACACCCTTATTGCTAGTTTGCTAGATCGTGAATCCTATTGGTTCTTTCTCTAACAGCTCTCATGCACGCTGTGGTGTTTGGGAATGTAACAGCCATCATCCAGCGCATGTACTCACGTCGCTCACAATATCACACGCGCATGAAAGATCTGAAGGACTTCATTCGTGTTCACCGGCTGCCACAGCAGCTGAAACAACGTATGCTGGAATATTTCCAGACCACCTGGTCTGTGAATAATGGCATTGATGTCAATGAGGTGAGAATGTCCTTGGTTTTATCTGTGCAGAGATATTCTCTTTTCTTTTTTGTTTTACATTTACTAAACATATTAAACACTATCCATTGTGTTGGGGAATGCTACTTAATAAACATTTTGAACACATTTATTTTTCTTATAAACAGGAAAAAGCTACTTATTTAAAATCTACAATTTCCTAATAATAAATTGGTGTTGGGTAACTATGACTCCCCCCACTATCAGGCAGATGTTGCCCATATCTTTTGAATGGGCTCTCACTTGAATGGGGCATTACAAACCTTACAAGCTTTCCTGTATGGTTTATTTGTAATTTTTTTGGCCTGAGAAATACATCAACTATCAAGTATAGTAGGCATTCTGAGAAGGATTTCAAGACAAGCATATCTTAATTAATTCTCCGGCCAGAGGAACTCTGAACCTCACAGCTCCTCCTCTCTGGAGTTCTAGTAGGGAGGAGCTACATGTTCGCTCCACCCATTTGCTCTACAGTGAGCAGCCTCTCCTTTAAGCAGAACGATTGTTGGTTAAACCATAAGCAAAATCCAGTCCGTCTGTCAAGGCTCAAACCTAAGTTGACTGCATCAAAGACTGACAATTATCAGGTGAGCCTCTGACAGGCAATGGTTGCAATGATCACACAATGACGCAGAAGATAAACAAAAATCCTTGGATTAATGAATCCAACAGGAACAAGCAGGAGATAACAGGAACAATAATAAAGCACAACCCCATTAAAAAGGGCGTGAGCTAGATAATAACAAAACAAGAAACAGGGGCGTAACTTAATCAGAAAAAAAGGAAACTAACAATGACCAGGAACACAGGCAAAACTAAAGGGAAAATTAAACCAAAACCCGATGTAATTAAACAGTTCTAAATATACTGATGCTGCGTTCCAGGCAGGTTTTTGAGCCCGTAAGTTACATCTTCAAACCACAACTCACGACTTTGTAGCGTTCCAGGCAAAGTCACGCCAAACTGCCTGGGTGCCAGGAATTGTGGTAGCTAGATGTAAACAAAACATGACGGACCGTATGGGGTTTATGCTCATTTACAATCATTTCTATCACCAAAGGCGCTTACTCCTTGCTTATTTGAGGGAAAAGGAGGAGAAAACGGTGCATAAGGCAAGAGAACCTGTTATACCTTTTATTTTACATTATTTGTATTTTTGGAAATGTATTTGGTATTAATTTATTCTTGCACTCAATGGACTGAAAACTAGCTAACGCTAGAAAAGCTGCTGCATAACATTTGTGGATTAATAATGTTAGAGCAATCCCTTATTTTGATAATGAAAAATTCATAATTTTTTTAATGCATGACTTCCATAAACACTGCATCCGTAGGGGCTGCCATTGTTGTTTCACGGGCTATTAGACATCAGAACTCGTAACTGGGAGTACATCGATCTAGTACGAGTTCACGGGTGGGAAGTCACGGGTTTGACGGCTGTTCCAGTGCACTTTCATAGGTAGAAGGTTGGAAAAACAAGGGTTACGGGTTGCCTGGAACGCGGCATGACATCCACAAAGGAAGTGAAAAAAACTCAGAGATTTCTTATTTATGCATCCTTGTTTCCTTTCCTCGCTTCCTTTTCTCATGTCTCAGCTCCACCCCCCTAAGGATGCGAGGAAAGGATGCAAGGAAAGAAAATGAGGACGGAGGAATCAAAGGAAATCTTATTTGTGTATTGGAACATTCTTGATCACTCAAGCACCACTTCACAGCGTCATCAGCTGCACTCAAGGGAGCCGCCCTTATTTTGTTAAAGTTTGGTTATTTAATAAGCTAGATGTATGTAATATTTTAGATGTACGGTTTATTTAAACTGCAACGGTTAAACATAAATTAAAGTTATTGTGGCAGATGTAAAGGGGGAGAAGAATTTATAAGTGCGTCAGGCTTCACATTGGATGCACATCCTCGCTAATAGCTCCTTTGGAAGCTGCATCACATCTCTTTCGTTGCAGTCCAATTAGGAAACTAGGAACTTCAAGATGACTAACTTTGAGCGGGTTCATGAGCCACAGGTGGAGGGCAGAGGACAGAGGAAATGAGGAAGCATCCACACAGCATAGCAACAACCTGACATCCTTGATTATCCAACACCATAGCAACTGCTTAAAAAGCCCACAGAAAAGCCTAGCATTTTCATCTATTTGCTAGAATCTTCATAATTTTAAACGTCAAAAAAACAAAATCAAAGTTTAAAAAAAAGCCTTGTTTTATATCATTCTTGTCAAATAGTAAAGAAGGTTTTCTGTCTTGTCTGCAGCTTTTGCATGATTTTCCTGATGAGTTACGTGCTGATATAGCCATGCACTTAAACAAAGACATCCTGCAACTGCCTGTGTTTGAGGGTGCCAGTAGGGGTTGCCTGCGCTCTCTCTCCCTCCACATCAAAACCTCTTTCTGTACGCCGGGAGAATATCTCATCAGACAAGGGGACGCATTGCAGGCCAACTACTTTGTCTGTTCTGGGTCACTGGAGGTTCTAAAGGACAACATGGTCTTGGCTATTCTGGGTTTGTAACACACTTTGGGTTTGTAACATTTCTTTGTTGCTTTTTTACCTTTTGACTAGTTTTTTGTACATTTCTATATTGACTTTCCTCCTGAACACTATACCAGATTTACTAATACAACTGGCACGATGTAATAGTACTATATGTTGAAGGAATGTTTAAGGTTCAATGTATCTTTGGCATGCTGTCAATTACCACAACATCACTTTTAACTGTTCTCCATGTTTACAGTAACAGCCCTACAATAGAAGTCTTAGGGTCAGATTTACTAAACAGGGAAAATTAGCATGAGAGCACAATTCCAAAATAACAACCATGGGAGTGGAAAGTCATCTGCTGATGATGCGCAAATTAAAAAACACAGATGCAGCCAGATAATTTCCATAATGGCCAACGCAATCTACGAAGAGCAGCACAAATTAGCGTCTGGTTTAAGACATGCTTTTGTTGAGCTGTAAATAATGGTGCAAACACCAGTAAATTGACTAGAACCTTAATAAATCACCTTGCATGATTAATTTAAATTTTTAAATACTCTCCTCTCATAAATGTTGCGTCTGTAAGGGAAACTCCTACAAATGCATATACAACAAGGTCAGACGCAAAAAAAAAAAACTCTCTACGCCTTTCAGCGCTGATTTTTCACTGTCTTTAGTGAATCCTGACAGTAGTTTTTAATGCCAAAAGAGGGTTTGCGCTGCCACAAGCTGTTAGTAAATCTGGCCCTTGGTGTAATGGAGGCCAGCTAGTAAAGAGCTGTGCAGTTAAACTTCACTCCCCTAGTCTCAAGATGTACACTATCAAGTCACGACTCATGCTAGAACCTGCCTTTAGCATCACCTCCCAAGCTGGTGACTCTGGTTCGTATCCCACTCAGAGCGGTGTGAGTAGGACCAGTTACAATTCACCCTTCACAGCAAGTTTGATTGACAGGTGATCTGACCAATCAAATCGCCGAATTTGCCCTTTTGTCCAACAAAGCAGTCAGGATAGTTAGTAGATTAACGTTGGTGGACTTGAACTTGAAAACGATGTGTACTGACATCTTTCCGCGTTGAAACAACATTTCTTTTAGTTTTCATTCATGTTTATTTGATGCTTATCAATGAACTAGAAGGAAGAGATGATCGGTTAACGAGCAGCATTAACTGAGGCACTACAGCGATCACGACACATTAAAGAGCCACAAAATGGTATTTATTGTTTAAATTTCTTTTAAAAAATGACAAAATTTGAAAGTTGAGACTTTGTTTCTTATCAAAAGTAACTTGCTCTGTCCTGTTTATCGGCGTGTTGTCTGTGTCCTCTTTGCTCCGCCATGTATTTTCTTTACATGAGAACGTGTGTAGTGTGAGAGTGCCGTGTCTTGTCGGACATAGCAACAGTAACTAATGGGGGCGGGTCTTTGCAAGTGGTCAATTAGGTTTAGGGGAGTAAATGTAAAGTGCTGTGCGCGTAAACCTCTCTCTCCTGGCCTCAAGAGGTGCTCTATCAATTGATGCTAGCGGCTGTGGTCTTTAAGCGTCCTTGTTAGCACGGCCAAATTCCCATGCCTGGTTCAAATCTCATTGGTGAGAGTATGACGTTAGGACCAATTTAAAGAAGACAGTTTAAAAGCACAAATGTGAGCCTGGACCACAAAACCAGTCATAAGTCACATGAGTATATTTGTGGCAATAACCAACAATACATTGTATGGGTCAAAATTATACATTTTTCTTTTATGCCAAAAAATCATTAGGATATTAAATAAAGATCATGTTCCATGAAGATATTTTGTAAATTTCCTACCTTAAATATATAAAACATTAAGGACTTCATTTGGACAACTTTAAAGGCGATTTTCTCAATATTTCAAATTTTTTGCACCCTCAGATTCTAGATTTTCAAATATCTCGGCTAAATATTGTCATATCCTAACAAACCATACATCAATGGAAAGCTTATTTATTCAGATTTCAGATGATGTATGAATCTTCATTTTAAAAATTTACCCTTATGGTTTTGTGGTCCAGGGTCACAATGTGAAGCTACCACTTATATTAATTATTTTGTATAAAAATGTGTGTTGTTTGAGCTAAATTTGTCATAAATACTTATAGTAGTGGGATTACTGGTCTATAGTTTAGTTTTACAGATGTAATTCCTGTGGGTGGTCTCATGTTAAATTGAAAGGATTAATTCACTTTAAAATTACCCCATGATTTACTCACCCTCAAGAAACCCAAGTGTATATATGGAGTACGTTTATGATGGATGGATGCACTTTTTTAAGCTTCAAACTCGTGGGGTCCATTTACTGCCATTATAAACCTTGGAAACATCAGGATATTTATTAATATAACTCAGATTGTGTTCATCCGAAAGAAGAATATCATATACACCTAGGAGGATGTCTTGAGGGTGAGTAAATCATGCAGTAATTTTCATTTTAAAGTGAACTAATCCTTTAAGTCTTTAGCGCTATACCTTGCCATTTTTTTTAATTTATTTTTTTCTACTTAGCTACTGTTCGGACGCTCTTGCTTACTGCTCCACGCTTTGCTCTATTGCTTCTATATTTTATCTCATATTTTCAACTTCAGTAAATCAGCACAGTGCTCAAACAACAAAGCTTGAGTTCAATAATAAAATTAGAAACTCTGGTGACTGGATTACTGCAAAAAAAGCGGAATATTTCATCCAATCAGCCTCCCACTGCCATCAGCTTACATTCCGGAAAAGGGAAAACACAGCTGCCTACATTCAAAAGGATAAGAAAATGCCTCTTCTAGAATCTACTTGCTGCACAAACTGCCACAGACTTTTACAGAGGATTGCAGTTCTTGAAACAAAGTTATTTGCGGAACCACTGAACCAGACGAATCACACAGAGCTTCAACATGAACGCCCTCAGCACACTGCCGGTGAGTCCCATAAATGTAGTGCTACTCAGCAGGAGAAACAAGTAACTGATCAACACACTAATCGATGGCACAAACAGGGAGCAAGACCCAAAGGGACTCGAGACATCAGATTGTCACGAGCATCACATACTGCCACATTAGCATGCTCCACCCCAGACACAAGGATTGCAAACGCTGATTTCCTACCACCAACTATACATCTTGAAAACAGATTTGAAGTATTAATGAATGTGGGTGATGAATCCCTAAATGTGATGAATGTAAACGAACACAGATCATATCAGCTCGCAGCTAACCCTGATACCAACAGGCGCTCAAGGTCGAGCAGACAGCGGCACTCAGCTCAGAGCGCAGCCGCGCCCAGGACTCTGATAGTGGGTGACTCCACAGTCAGAAACATTAGCAGCAGGGATACAACTACGTGCTGCCTTCCACAAGCAACAGTTTCTGATGTAAACAGGGAACTTCAGAACGTTCTGATGAAACATAAGACTGCAAATCAACTTGTCATTCATGTGGGGAAAACGATGTTCAGAGAGAGCAGACAGAACTCATTAAGAGGGATTTCAATGTACTTTTTGAAACACTTAGAAAACTAAAAGTTCAGCCGTTCATCAGTGGACCACTTCCAGCAAGAGGAACAAATAGGTTCTCACGGTTGCTTGGGCTTTATACATGGCTGCAAAAAACCTGCAACATGAAGGGACTGAACTTCATCGACAACTTTAATCTATTCTGGAGCCAGAGGCAACTGTTTACATCAAATGGCCTCCACCCAAACAAACTTGGTGCAAGAGTGCTAAAGGACAATATTTACTTTTCCCTACACCCTCCCTCAGCTGTGTGTGCTAACCCACTCGACCTGGATGGCACACACACACCTGAACAGACTATGGACGACCACAGGACTTAATTTCAGCACCTGAATGGACATGCAGCTGACACACTCCACAAGGACATTGATAACACCACGCAGCCACAACAACCACTGCTCACGGACACACTCCCAGCTGAGTCCCGCCCACAGAGCTCACCACAGACAGACTGTGACAGATTAGAACTGACACGGATTGAGGGACTGAACTGTAACATCTCAGCCCGGACTGTGGAGGTGCAGGAAAGGATGGGCTCCATGGGGGGTCAGACTAGTGAACTGTTACGCTTTATGACTAGTCTGAACAGGAAATTGCATGAAATGTCTAAGTCACTCCATGAACTGGATGATAACATAATTCAGCCCCCGATAACACCAGAACAACAGCCACCCTCACCAGACATGTTATTCCTCTCTCCGGCATCCCCGCTTCTGAGCTTCTCAGAGAAAATGGAGCAAATGGTCTATGCTGGAACCAGACTGTCACACTCGTTTGCTGTGAGCCCCCAGATATCAACCAAAGAGCGTCAAACCCCACAACCATCAAAGCCTGTGGGCTCAGCTCGCTCTCCGCCTCCTCCTGTGAGATTTCTTCGGTCACAACACCAGGGCACTCTCCCTCCTCCATCTGTTGTAGGTGAACCAAAAACAACTGATACCAGCTCTCAGTGATGTGTGTTGGGTCCCCGCTATGATAACAGTAACTTTATCAAATGTTTACAGAACAAGTGGGAACCCAGTGTGCCTGTCTCTTTCTCTATTTCTGTTCTGTTACGTGATAGAAAGTGTAAGACCTTCTCAGACCGTATAGCAAACCCATTTAATCTGCTGCCTATTACATGTCAAACTAAGATTACTGTGGGGGAAAAAATTAATACTGTTAAGTTAGCACTTTTAAACATCCGTTCACTTAAGAACAAATTATTTCTAGTCAATGACTTAATAACCACAAACAACTTAGATTTTTGCTTCTAAATGAAACGTGGCTAGAAGAAAACTGCAGTGCAACAGTCCTCAATGAAACAGCCCCTCCTAACTTTACTTTTATGAGTGTGTCCGGAGCGTTTAGGAGGGGTGGGGGTATTGCTGCTCTTTATAAAGATGTCTATCAATGTAAGCAAGTGTCATTTTGTGACTATCTGTCTTTTGAATATCTGGGTATTGTGTTAAAAGGTGCTCCACGCATCCTGCTTATCATTGTTTACAGGCCTCATAAATACTCTCCGTCCTTTACTGAGGACTTTACAGAGCTGTTATCAATAATTTCCTCAGAGTTTGACTGTTTTGCCATTGCTGGGGATTTTAACATTCACATAGACAATGCTGAATCCAGTACAACAAAAGAGCTCATGACTGTTCTTAACACTTTTGATTTGACACAGCATGTACATGGTCCCACACACAATCGTGGACACACTCTAGACTTACTTATCAGCAAGGGTCTAAACATTCCATCAATTGTTGTTAAGGATGTAGCATTGTCTGATCATTTCTGTATTTTCTTTGATATTTCAATCTCTCCTGCCATTGAAGCTAGATCTGTCTCTGTCAAAAAGAGAAGCTTAAATGAGAACACTAGTGTGCTATTTAT
Organism: Gobiocypris rarus; assembly: GCA_023029165.1. Lineage (NCBI taxonomy): Eukaryota > Metazoa > Chordata > Actinopteri > Cypriniformes > Gobionidae > Gobiocypris > Gobiocypris rarus. The sequence goes on from CM040920.1 coordinate 10,956,198, forward strand.
GAAGGCTATATCTCTAACACCAAGCATATCTGCAGACTCACATCTGACAACAGACATATCTGTTGATTTTCTCCTTGACTCTTTCAACTCAAAAGTTAAGAGAGTAATAGATGATATTGCTCCTGAGAAAGTCAGGAAAAAGAGTGGCAGACAGAAAGCACCTTGGAGAAACTCAACAGCAGTGCAAATAATGAAAAGACAATGCAGGAAAATATGAACGCATGTGGCGGAAGACAAAACTTGTAGTCCATTATAACATCTATAAAGACAGCCTTCATGATTTCAATGTAGAGCTAGGCAAAGCTAGATAGACCTTCTTCTCAAATATTATAAACAGAAACATAAACAACATGCGCACTCTTTTTGCTACCGTAGAGAGACTAACAAACCCCCGAGTCACATTCCCAGTGAAATGCTCTCTGACAGCAAATGCAGTGAGTTTATTTCCTTCTTCTCAGAGAAAATCAATAATATCAGAAAGGCGATCAGCACATCCTTGAGTTGCTCTGGGGTCAGTCAGATCAGACCACAACCTCAGAAAGTTACTATGTCTGATTTCGAAGCAACTGACTGCACAATTTTAGAAGAAACGGTACAGCACCTTAAAACATCAACCTGCGCCCTTGACACACTCCCCACTTCTTTTTTCAAAAGTGTGTTTAACGGTTTAGAAGCAGATCTGCTAGAAGTGGTAAACTCCTCACTTCTCTATGGGACTTTTCCAAACTCCCTTAAAACCACAGTAGTTAAGCCTCTTCTGAAAAAGAGAAATCTGGATAACTCCATATTGAGCAACTACAGACCAATCTCAAATCTCCCCTTCATAGGCAAGATCATTGAAAAAGTTGTCTTTAGTCAGCTGAACAAATTCTTAAGCTCAAACAGATACTTTGACAATTTTCAATCTGGTTTCCGACCACATCAAAGCACAGAAACAGCGCTTATAAAGATAATAAATTATATTTGCCTCAATACCGATACAGGCAAAACATCAGTCCTGGTACTACTCGACCTCAGTGCTGCATTCGACACTGTTGACCACAACATACTTCTTGACAGGCTGGAAATCTGGGTCGGACTTTCTGGGATGGTCCTTAAATGGTTCAGGTCATACTTAGATGGGAGAGGTTATTATGTGAGTATAGGTGAGCAAAGGTCTGACTGGACATCCATGACTTGCGGAGTCCCACAAGGGTAAATTCCGTCACCACTCCTATTCAACCTGTATATGCTGCCACTGAGCCAAATAATGAGAGAGAAAAAAATGGCTTACCACAGCTATGCTGACGACACCCAGATCTACTTAGCACTATCACCTAATGACTATAGCCCCATTGACTCCCTGTGCAAATTCATTGATGAAGTTAACGGTTGGATGAGCCAAAACTATCTTCAGTTAAACAAAAACAAAACTGAAATCATTACATTTGGAAACAAAGATGAAATTCTCAAGGTGAACACATATCTTGAGGCTAAAGGTCTAATAACAAAAAATCAAGTCAGGAATCTTGGTGTGATCTTGGAGTCCGACCTGAGTTTCAATAGTCATGTCAAAGCAATAACTAAATCAGCTTACTATCATCTGAAAAATATTGCAAGGATCAGATGCTTTGTTTCCAGGCAAGACTTAGAGAAACTCATTCATGCTTTCATCACCAGCAGGGTGGACTATTGTAATGGTCTTCTCACCGGCCTTCCCAAAAAGACCATTAGACAGCTGCAGCTCATACAGAACGCTGCGGCCAGGATTCTGAGCAGAACCAGGAAATATGAGCATATCACACCAGTCCTCAGCTCTTTACACTGGCTTCCAGTTACATTTAGGATAAATTTTAAAGTATTATTACTTGTTTATAAATCACTCAATGACCTAGGACCTCAATATATTGCAGATATGCTGATTAAATACAAACCCAACAGACCACTCAGATCATCAGGATTAAGTCAGTTAGAAATACCAAGAGTTCACTCAAAGCAAGGAGAGTCTGCATTTAGCCATTATGCCAGCCGCAGCTGGAACCAGCTTCCAGAAGAGATCAGATGTGCTCCAACAGTAGCCACATTCAAATCCAGACTCAAAACACATCTGTTCACTGTGCCACTGTGCGTCCGACTGATTGCACCTAATCTAATCTATGCGTCATCTTTATTATTTTTTATTATTATTATTTTTTAATTTTTATCTATATATACTGTAATCATTTTATTCTTTTTAATTATTATCTTTACAACTGTATATTTCTATTTCTTCTTATTTTAAAAATTCTCTATACAACTGTTTTTATTTTTAATTCTCATACGTGGTATTCTTATTTCTTATGCATATGTTATCACTATTTTAATTTCATTTTCTATGTAAAGCACTTTGAATTGCTATTGTGTATGAAATGTGCTATATAAATAAACTTGCCATGCCTTGCATTGCCTATAAGTGCATTACTGTAAAAAAGTATATTGAACCCAAAACATTCTTTTAACAACTACAGTATTATACGTAGATAAACAGAATTAAACATTAGATTGATATGGAATTGAATTAATGGCTTTAATACAGCGTTGATGTCATTACAGGAAAAGGAGATCTGATTGGCTCAGACCTTCCAAGCCAGAATCATGTGATCAAGACGAATGCAGATGTGAAGGCACTGACATATTGTGACCTGCAGTACATCAGTGTGAAAGGTTTAAGTGATGTGCTTGAACTATATCCTGAGTATGCCAGCATCTTCACTACCGACATCCACCATAACCTCACATATAATCTGAGAGAGGGCAGTGAGACCGAGGTATGGCTACAATTTCGAACACACTTACATGCATAGTACACTAAACAAGTTATTATCATTATCAAATCTGTCATATCAAAACTGGTTAGTTTACTTGCCTATTCAGTCCTTTGTAGAAATAATAGTAAACACATTTGACTTTCAAGCAGTGCTTGAATTATTATTTTTTTATAAAAAAGAAAGTAAGCCCAGAAGAGAAGTCAATTAGGCATTTGCACACTGTCTGTCAATCAACTGAAGCACACAGAAAGTGTGCATCTATGCAAGTACCAAAGTAAGTTCTTATTCATGGTTTAGTGAAATTGTCAATACATTAAAACCTTCCTCTTTTCCCACTGACATGGTTCCTCCTTGCTTTTTTAAAGAGGTTTGGGTGACTATTGGTCCTTCTGTCAGGGACATCATCAATAGCAGTCTGTCCTCTGGAACTGTTCACTCCATTTGTAAAAAGGCTGTTGTTGAACCTTTGATTAAAAAGCCTGGTCTTGACCCTACAATTTTATCAAACTATCGGCCAATCTCCAAACTTCCGTTCCTGTCGAAGATTTTAGAGAAAAGTGTATTGTCACAGTTACAGCCATTTTTAGATGCAAATTGCATTTTTGACACTTTCCAGTCAGGTTACAGAGCCTTCCATAGCACTGAGTCTGCACTCTTAAAGGTTTTTAACTATATATTTTTAATGACTGATACTGGTGAATCAGTTATTTTAGTGCTTTTAGACTTAACTGCTGCTTTTGACACAGTTGACCACACAATTCTTTTATCTCGTCTGGAAAACTGTGTGGGTGTCAGGGGGACAGCGTTACAGTGGTTCAGGTCGTACCTGACTGGGAGATGTTTTGCTGTCAGACTGGGGATCAATTCTTGGGCCCATTCTCTTTGCTCTGTACCTCCTCCCACTCAGTGTTAATTTTTAAAAAGCACAGTATCTCCTATCATTTTTATGCAGACGATTGCCAAATATACCTAACTTTGACAAAAAATGAACATGCCCCCTTGACACCCTTACTCGAGTGTTTAAGTGACATCAAGTCCTGGTTGGCTCAGAATTTTTTAATCCTAAATGAGGGGAAGACAGAAATAATGTTGTTTGGTCCTATTGGACCTCTGATCGACTTAGGTCCCCTCAAAACCCATGTGTATCCCACAGCCACCAGCCTTGGTGTCACTATAGACAGTGATTTTAAACTGGATAAACAAATTAACACTGTTGTAAAATCGAGTTTTTTTCATCTTCGTCTTTTATCTAAAATTAAACCTTTTTTATCTTTTAAACATTTTGAGCAAGTCATGCATGCTTTTATTTCGTCACGTCTGGACTACTGTAATGCACTTTACACTGGAATATCCCAAAATGCACTTTCTCGCTTACAGTTAGTCCAGAATTCTGCAGCACGGCTTTTAACAGGAACCAAAAAGCCCGAACACATTACCCCCATCCTCGCTTCACTTCAGTGGCTTCCTGTTCGATTTAGAATTGATTTTAAGATTTTATTGTTTGTTTTAAAAGCTTTGAATGGACTGGCCCGACAGTATATCACGGACCTCATCCAAATTGATACTCCCTGTTGCGTTCACTGAGGTCCGAGGGCCAGCTACAGCTTTTGGTTCCTAAGACTAGACTTAAAACCAGGGGGGACCGGGCTTTCGCAGTGATTGGCCCCAGATTGTGGAATGCTCTGCCTCCCATGGTCAGAAAGGCTCCCACAGTTTTATGTTTTAAGTCTTGTCTTAAGGCCCACTTCTATTCCTTGGCTTTCAACTCCATGTGAGTTGGGTGGTCCTGTGTCTTATTGATTTTATATTTTTTTGTGTATTTATCTTGTATTGCTTATTTTTTATGTGCAGCACTTTGGAAATTGATTGCTGTTTGTTAAATGTGCTATATAAATAAAGTGGATTGGATTGGATAGTGAACAATAAAAAAATATGCACAGAATTTTGTCAAAATACCCATCTTGGCAAGTATTCACATAAACACAGACCTTAGCAGCTTAAGGCCCTTTCACACCAAATGCAAGGCAGAAAGGCTTAATGAATCATGACTACACCTGCTTATCACGCAGAAGAAAGCATGTCAAAAATGTTTTCAAAAGAATATTCAGATTTTTCTAATCCCTAAAATGTTTATCAAAAAAGTAAAGAAATAAGAGAACCGGTTCCTGATCTATTTGTGAGTGCAACCAAGTCTTCATGTAACAGCGGTGGCCCTATGAGCAAAAGAGCAAATCTTATTTTAGGCAGTTTTTTCTTGGAAAAGAGATAAAAAAATAACCTCTCTCAAAAAAAAAAAAAATTGTATTGCATTGTATTGATGGGAAATGTTTGTGTTGGTGTGAACAGATGGATCACCGGCTGTTCATTCAAATTAAAATGAATTTTCACACCAAATGTGTGTTGGTGTAAACAGGCCTTTAAGCATCAGCTTTGAACTATACAAATTCAGACCTGTACAGTAAAGGCCAAAACATCAATGCACACTTCAGATGTGTTTTAAACTTTTTTTTTTTTTACTTTTTTTTTTTGACCATTCAGTCAACTTTACTGTAATAAACGCTACACGAATGCAAGTGGAAATACTGTTTTAATTCCGCCATGTTTGAACCAGAAACTGATTCAGAAGAACAAGTGGAAGAGGGAATTACAGGTGCATCTAAAAGTTGATGTATCAGAATGGTAATGCGTTTTATGTATCGCTTTCTACGTCGGACACATTATGGTAATTGATATAGTTAGCCTATGGCTTGACTATAAACAGCTAATAATGTGTTGCCAAAGTTACACAAACTATGTTCCCATTTGCCATCTCAGTCGGACAGCTGCCTTTTAAAAATCTCTATCCTTAATAAACGCTTTAAACAACTTAGAACGTCAGTGGAGAAAGGCATATAGTTAAATATTGCTAATATTGCTATATTGCTAAATGTACCAAATTTTTCATGTCAACAGAAAAATATACCGGGATAGCCTGGCTTCTCTTGAGCCTCCACTGCATCAGAGAATAGTTAATGATATGCTAAAGCCTGTAGAGATGTGATATGCTAAAGCCTGATATAGAGAACACCAGCCTTTTTTTAACCGTGAACCAGAAACATTTTTAAACCGTGTTTTTTTAGATTGTCTATTTTTCACTGCACTTTTAAGGAGAAAATACTCAGCAGCAATGGTGTTGACTTACGGATTTGCACATGGTTTGTCTTAAAGCATATTAAGAACACCAAATACTAGAAATATAGACCACATTAAAAACTATATTTTCACCAAAGGGGGTCTTTAAGTATTACTGAAGTAACATGTAAGTCTACATAATGTAACTTATGTTTATATTCCGTTAATCAAAAACGTTCATTAACTGGAGCTGATGGATGTTTCAAAGTGCTTACCTCATTTTGACAGATAAATTATATTTCCCTGCTCTAGAAACATTTCAGCACACAATGCTAATAGGGTTTTGAATTAAAAATGGGAGAAAATTATCTTTTAAAGCACCTGTGTGAAAGCAAACCAGGAAAGAGACATTAGTGTAGGTTTGGGGAGAAAATGGCTGAGCAGCCTGCAAAGTATCTGTTGTCTTTTTCATATTGTTACAGCAGAAGATAAAAAAAAGCTATTGCCACGGATAACAATAGGGCATGAAAATGTTTTAAATGTACAGCTTGTTTATTCAAACCGAATGTACTATTATTTGAAATTATTTGTTTCTGTCTTTTGGGTGGAATTTTCTCCTCAAACCGAAATTGCAACTCTTTGAAACACAGTAGTCTCTTTTGGAAAAATGGATTTATGTAGCCATCTGTAAACCTAACCACAAGCTCTACTCTTTAGAACTATAGGGGAGACCGGGTATGGTTGTAACACTTTTTTCTTCAGCACCTAAAACTACCCTTTCAGAATTCGTTTTTCTGCTGAAGCTTCAGGAGATATAGCAACACAGACTGGAAAACCTCCATGTGGGATCGTAAAGGAAGCCAGAGGAAACTAAAACTATCATATGACTCCTATCTTATCTTATCTTTGATTCATGGAATTGGTAGTGTTACAACTCTCCCCGTTACAACTAAACCCGGTCTCCCCTACCACAAAACCAACAGAAACTGTTTTACATTTCAAACATAACTAAACTGGCCCTTTCACTTGAAAGGCAGGAGTTACTTTACTAAAGTTGCCATATTGGGCATTCTAGTTTATGTCATTTATTATGTTTCTCTCATATACCACTGTTATTTGTTTGTCTTCACCCTGCAGCAGAACTACCCAGACTCCTGTGCCTCAGCTGACAATAAGCGTCCATCCATTATAGAAAAGGCTGATGATCCAAACAAGTACTTCCACGTCCCACCTGCTTCCAATACATGCCGAAATCTTCTTCTTCCCAATCTAGGCAGCCCAGTGCGACGTACATCCTTGGGGAACCTTTTAGGGGAGGAGTTACTGCAATTCAATGCCCTGAGACATTGTCGTTCACCTGTCAGAGGTTGGAAGAGTCCAAACCCCTCCCCCAAACCGCAGAACAAAGTACAGAAACAAACCCATCCTTCACCCTTATCTACACCTAAACCCACCCATAGGACACAGACAGATTCTGAAGGTACAGGACGCAAACCTGTCAAACTGCTCATCCCTACTCTCAACTGCTTTGGACCACCAGATCTAAGTCCAAGGTAACCGTCTTAAGTTTTACAGGTTTTTACAACCACTAGGACACATTCCTCAATACTTAGATCACTTTTTAAAAACTCTTCACACAGTTTTCCTTACCAACTTTCAGCTTGGCACAGCAGAAAAATTTTACATCCAAAATGCACCAAAACCACTGTAACGATGTTCGTTGTTGAGGGCAGGAAGGAGGCGGGAACCGGCGAACATTCAAACGATTTTAATCAAAAATAAATAAACAAAACAAAAGTAAACCGCTGGCAGCGGTCCTCGCCCGCTGCTTGCCACATACCCCAACGCCCCTCGCAGGCCGGGGCACTCCCGAGACTGCGCTCTACTCAAACGGGGGCGATCACGGCGGCCTCGGCACCTGGGGGTAAGGACAGAGAGGCGAGAGAAATGAAGACGGGAGCACGAGGAGCGACAGGACGAGAGAGGGAGAAAAAAATCCGTCCGCTCCCAGACACACTGCCGCTCGTCCTCCGCTCCGAGAGGCTCTTCCTCGCGGTGCTGTGCGATGGCACTGACGCTTGGACAGCTCAACCCTCCTCCGCCCCTGGCAGCCGGGCGGTGACTCCTACCGAGGAGCCGGCAGCGAGCCCCGCGCCCCTGCTCCTCCCTAACCGGCGGACGGCAGCAGGCCCGCCCACGGCGCGCGACTCATCCGCTCCTCTCGGACGGCAGCCACCCCACCTCGACCCAGGCACGGCAGCGAGGTCTCCGCCCCACCTTTCGCCCAGCACCACCGCCTCGGCAGCCCTCACGGTCCTTCTCATCCGTGCTGCCCGAATCCCCAGCACCGCGATCCTCAGCAGCGAGGGCTCTTCGACAGCATGTCCCTCCTTCCTCCCAGGTTTCGCCCACTGTAACGATGTTCGTTGTTGAGGGCAGGAAGGAGGCGGGAACCGTCGAACATTCAAACGATTTTAATCAAAAATAAATAAACAAAACAAAAGTAAACCGCTGGCAGCCCTCACGGACAACTGCCCGCAAACACACACACATAAAAAAACGTGGGCAGCCCCTCACGGACGACTGCCCACCGACATACCCAAACGTAAACAAACATAACACAAATTCCAGGCCTGGTCCTCTCGCCTTCCGCTGTCTTCGCTCCTCCTTTATGCTCCCGCCACTCGACCGCGAGACGAGACCGGTGTGACGCGCAGCTGGCACTCATTATCACTCGTCACCGGTCCCGCCTCTCGCGTCCTCGCCCGCTGCTTGCCACAACCACCAAAACAATTAATTAATGTCTCAAATTAATTCATTCTTCCATAACGCTAGCAAAAGTTGTCAACCAACAAACACACTTTGTTACTCATAAAATAATGACCTTTAAAGTTTAAATGATTTTGCATATAAATTAGTATTTCCTCATAGGATGATACACTCTAAAAAATGCTGGGTTGTTTTAACCCAGTGTTGGGTCAATTATGGACTAACACAGCGATTGGGTTGTTTTAACCCTGCGGTTGGGTTAAATATTTGCTTAAGACAACCCAATCGCTGGGTTAGTCCTTATTTGACCCAACATTGGGTTGTTCTTTACCCAGAATTTTTTAGAGTGTAAGAACTTTTTATTTTACTTGACTGTATTACTGCAAAAAATGAATGAGAAATGCATCAATTAGTTACAAATTCCTGAAGCAATAATTACAACAACAACAAAAAAACATTAAAAACATAGTATAATGGCATATAGTGTAATGGCGTATGTGCAGTATTGGAGTCCCAGATGTGCTGGAGTCCTTTCTGTGTGGAGTTTGTATGTTCTCTCTGTGTTGACGTTGGTTTCCTCTGGATTTACCCCACGATCCAAAGACTTACAGGACAGGTGAATTGGAGACTGTAAGTTTGCCCGTGGGAGTGTGTTTGAATTTGAATGTGTGTTATCCCTGTGTTGGTGTTTTCCTGCCTACGACCAGATGTTGGGAAAGGGTCCAGCCTCTGACCCTACATAGAACAAGCACATGTAGAATTGGTGAAAGAAAATGTATGGAATACACTCTCCTTTCCCTACCAATGTGTCTTCCTTGATCCATGTTATCAAACAAAATCATTCGTAAGCCATCCCAATTTACTAAAAGATGACAGAGGAAAAAAAATTACTGCTGTAATTGAGACTAAAAATAGGACACCTGGGTTTGGATTTCAGCTGAAATTGTTATTTACTTTCCTTATAAATATTCTGCTAAGCTTTTATATTTCAATATAATTCCTGCAGAAATGCATAAAAATTGCAATCATTCTGATTTGAATGTGCTTTCATCAATTTTGAAAGCAGTGTGTCAGCATTCAAAAAATATGCTGCAAATGTATAGTTTTGCAGATGGTGTAGTATGAATGACAAAAGTGTTCATGGATTTTGGAAAATGTGGTCATTGAATGCATTTTGTGTGAAAGCAATGAAAAGTTATTCCCAGTTTGGTCCGCAGAGACTTCTGTTTTGCTGAATGTGTGAAAAGTTTTGGAAATGTGGCTTCAGTATTGACCGCTTGATGCTTGTTAGCTATTGAAAAAAAAACAAAAAAACTGTATGTGTGTGCAAATAGGCCTGTGGCAAATAAGAGTTTTGATGTAAGTGAGAAATGAATTTGTGTCATTTGAAAGATGTAGGCATGTAGCTATAATACACTGATCAGGCATTACATTATGACAGGTTAAGTGAATAACACTGATTATCTCTTCATCACGGCACCTGTTATTTGGTCGGATATATTAGGCAGCAAGTGAACATTTTGTCCTCAAAGTTGATGTGTTAGAAGCAGGAAAAATGGGCAGGGGTATGGATTTGAGTTTGACAAGGGCCAGATTGTGATGGCTAGACGACTGGGTCAGAGCATCTCCAAAACTGCAGCTCTTCTGTGGTGTTCCTGGTATGCAGTGGTCAGTATCTAAGGAACACTGGTGAACCGGCGACAGGGTCATTGATGCACGTGGGGAGCGAAGGCTGGCCCATGTGGTCCAATCAAACAGACGAGCTACTATAGCTCAAATTGCTCAAGAAGTTAAAGCTGGTTCTGACAGAAAGGTGTCAGAATACACAGTGCATCGCAGTTTGTTGCAAATGAAGCTGCAAAGCTGCTGACCAGTCAGGGTTCTTATGCTGACCCCTGTCCACTGCCGAAAGCACTAACAGTGGACATGTGAGCATCAGAACTGGACCACGGAGCAATAGAAGAAGGTGGCCTGGTCTGATGAATCACTACTTTCATACTTTCTTTTACATCACGTGGATGGCCATGTCGCTTACACGGGGAACACATGGCACCAGGATGCTCTATGGAAGAAGGCAAGGCGGTGGAGGCAGTGTGATGCTTTGGGCAATGTTCTGCTGGGAAACCTTGTGTCTTGCCTTCCATGTGGATGTTACTTTGACATTTACCACCTACCTAAGCATTGTGGCAGACCATGTACATCCTTCCATGGAAACGGTATTCCCTGGTGGCTCTTTCAGCAGGATAATGTGCCCTGCCACAAAGCAAAAATGGTTCAGGAATGGTTTGAGGAGCACAACATTTTTGAGGTGTTGACTTGGCCTCCAAATTCCCCAGATCTCAATCTAATGGAGCATCTGTGGGATGTGCTGAACAAACAAGTACGATCCATGGAGGCCCCAACTCGCAACTTACAGGAATTAAATGATCTGCTGCTAACATCTTATCCAACAGATACCACAGCACACGTTCAGGGGACTAGTGGGGCAGGGCTGTTTTGGCAGCAAAAAGGGGACCAACACAATATTAGGAAGGTGGTCATTATGTTATGCCTGATTGGTGTATGTATTTTGGGTCAATGCAATGGAAAATGATTCACAGTTTAGCCCACATAGACTGCTCTTTTGCTCATTGTGTAAAGAGTTTGGAAAAAAAGTGACCTAAGTATTGCGAAATGGGTCCTAGCAATTGTTTAAAAAAAAAAAAAACTGTAATACATCACCCCATTAAATGGTTTGATGAATGCATTTCTCTTTCATGAGTTGAAGTATTTCCTATTGAAAAGGATCCGTTCATGCCATAGCTCAACAAACCCATTTGCTACTTGCTGTGACAAGTGGTCTTAAAGGCACAGTATGTAAGTTTTGCCACTAGAGGTTGCTTATTCAAACCAAAGGCTTAGCTTGATGATGTCATGAATGAGCATGGAATTATAGGAGTTGTCGTCTTGACTCTTCACCACCACAGCTGATGGTAAGAAATCCGACGGACTCGGGCAGAAATCATGTTCATGAATGAGCGAACGTGTTAAAGTTTTATTAACATTACAGTGGTATGAAGCAGAACGCGCAGAAAGCCCTTGGGAGTGGATGCTAATGAGAGAAACCAGCGCAAAACACCAGACTCTGAGCTTTAATTATGCTTGTGCTGCAGTCGGCCGTTTTTTTCATATGTAGGGTAACGCATGCTGTTTTAGATGGTTAAAACAAATACATTTAATACTAAATACATTTAAGTGAGGTAAAAAAAAGTTATTATAACGTAACTCAGTATGTATGCTCAGTGGCTGGTATGAGAGACTATAAATCAGACTTTGCAGTAATCTAGATCGATACTATAATATTATATTAATAAAAACAGTATGACTAAGTGACGGTTGCTAAATGACATCTAATTAATTTTAAAATGTGTTGTATGACGGAGAAAGCTCTCTCTGATTATGCTATGTTAGCCACTTGATAAAATAGTGTTGTCTTTGAGGCATGGTAAAAACTTTCAAGAAAACAAGCGATTTAAAGGAACACGGCGACTTCTTGTGACTTTAGCTTATTCACCGTTGTAGCTTATGCAGGTTGTCATGTTGGTTATGTTGACGGAAGTTAGCTTATTTTCAGCAGCTGCGTAATATCAACTTATTACACAATGTAACTATACACATCACAACATGTAAATAGGAAAATGTTGGCGTTATTTTGTCACTTATTGCGCAGTAGGCTATATGGAGCCGTTTACCTCCAGCCTTTGTGTTAAGCTAGGCTAGTGGTGGGTGTGTCAGACAGTTATGGCACGCACAGAGATAAAAATGGTATATATAGATTAGTGGTGGGCCGTTATCGGCGTTAACGTGCTGTGTTAATGTGAGACTCTTATCGGGCGATAAAAAAATAACGCCGTTAATCTATTCTCAAAGTTGGGTTGGGAGCTGGGTCTATACTACGCAAGCTATGATGACTTTCACCGTGAAATTTTAATGTATAGGATGTATAGCTACCTAGCCGAATTGCACTGTAGGGAGCGAGAACGGCTCTTCGAACCTGCGTGTATGCTGTGAAATTACCACATCAAGCGTGAACGCTGGCTTCCGAACTCAGGTGCGCACCCGCAAACCGTACTCGAGTCTAGATTAATTTCAAGATCACAGTTAGATTAATCTAGATTAAAAAAATGAATCTATGCCCACCACTAGTATGGATTTATCTAACTCTGGGGAATACGCTGAATAAGCTAAAGCCCCAAAAATTCAGCGTGTTCCTTTAACAAGAAGACTGTGTTGCGCCGTATAACGATTAGTTTTCTGTTGATAAATGTATATCCAAACAGTTGCTCACCTGTCTAATAAAATACATACTATATTAAAGCGTATTTGGTCTTTCCATGGTTTCTAGCATTGCTTAAAATCTTACATATTGTGCCTTTAAGGCTGTGACTCACCAAACTGACTGTAGTATCACATTTCACTCCCTGTGTCTGGGCCAAAATGTTGTCCTTGAACACTGCAAAAACTATGAATTTGAATCATGTTGATCAGTCTTCACTTTATTCATTCCAGACCTAAAATTTGAATCTTCTATGTGTGCCATCATTATCGATTTTTCCAGATCACTTTTCTCGTTAAGCTGTCTAAAAGCAGTCTCACCGACTGGCCAACACTGATTCAACAAGCTCAATTGGCCAAAAAGCTGCCACCCCGGTCCGACTAGAGCAGAGCAGACAGTGTGGAACACAGCGCAAAAAACTAAAGTGAAGAGAAAGTGAAAGACTGTACATTTGAAATTTTGAAAGACAAAACTCCAACTCTGATTTGATGAGGTATTTAATGGTATTAGATCAGGGCAAAGCAACTCTGGCCCTTAAGGTCAAATGTCCTGCTAACTTCAAACCTACTCAAACACCCTTGAATAATCTAACAATTGTCTTCAGATTTATTTGAAAATTAAAGGCATGTAAAGGAGTTTTTTTATACAGTACAATTAATATTTATGCATACCAGACTCTGTAACTGACTGTATGGCTTTCTATAGAGTTGTAGATGGAATTGAGGACAACGGACATGTGTTTCATTTCAATGTGGAGGACAAAACTGCCAAAACTAGTAAAGTGACATCATTGGGTGGTAAGATACTGGACGGGAAGGATATTTTAATCTTAGTATCTAAGTAACTTATAGATCATTTGGGTCATTGCTGCTTTGTTTTATTGCAGGGTCTGGTCAGGCGAATGATTCACTGCTTCAGGAGACAAAAGAAGTGAGGGAGACCATTGCCCAACTCAGCAAGAAGGTACAGTGACATTCTATCATTCCTAAACACAGAGATATTAAAACCTCAAATGTTTCTACTTACAAGCTCAGTAATCGGAATTGACATGAGGTGCACTTAAATAAAAATGAAGTACACACATTAGGTTGCAAACATTATTATTAATTATTATTATTAACAATTCAAGTTAACCCTTATCCTTCCCTGGGGTTATTTTGACCCAAAACCTTTTTTTTTCTTCTTTTTTTTAATTGAGCATTCATCAGAGTGGTCCAAGACCCTATGACGTTTGCCGCACTTGAACCACGAATGCACAAAAAAAAATTGGTAACACTTTATTTTGATGGTCCTTTTGAACATTCTGTTGACTATGAGTAAGGTTGCACCTACATGTCAACTAACTCTCATTAGAGTATGAGTAGACTGTTTGCTTAATATCTGCTACGACTTTATTATAATGGTCTTTCAATAGACATTCTACTGACTATTAGTAACTTTGTAACTACAGGTCAACTTATTCTAACCCTAACCCTACCAGTCTACTAACCTTCTACTAACACTCTAATGATATTTAGTGGAAATGTAGGTGCAACGCTACTTATAGTCAACAGAATATGTTAAAGGGACCATCAAAATAAAGTGAAACTAAAAAATTGACTGGATTCGAGGAGTTTTGTGAGAAATTTAAAAAAGTAACAAATCTTTCCCTCACGGGTCAATTTGACCTCCATAGGAATTAATGGAATGGGAGGAATGCTTTAGTACACACAGAAAAACCTAAAAATGCTCGAAATTCAAACTAAAAATGATAAAACTACCAATGTGTATCTGAATTCATACTGAAGAGAAACTAAATTTAGGACCCACCAGATCAACTAATTTTCTTTTTAATAGAGCTATAAGCCCATCTAGTGGCAAGAGTCATGAAATATCAGGTTATATTATCTTTGTTCCACAAGAGGTTGGCAAAGACAACTAATGTAAGATAATTTGAGATTAATTAAAAGGGTTATGCATGAAATTGTGAGTTATTTTGAATTGGAGTTGATAGAATGTGAAGAATGTGCTTAAATTACTATTTATTTATGATTTATTGATAAAATCTCAATTTAAAAAATGTAAAGGTAAATAAAATAACAACAAACAAAACAAAAAAAAGTAAGAAAAAATTTAAGTTTAATTTTAGGGCTTCGGGTTTTTGACCCGCGAGGGAAGGATTTATTACAAAGTGCAAGGGAAGGATGTGGGTTAAATGGATACCCAAAAATGAAAATTTGGGTCATCATAAACATCAAAATTCCCTCAAGTTGTTCCAAACCTGTATGAATTTCTTTTTTTTTTTGCTGATCACAAAAGAATTTTGAAGAATGTCGGTAACCAAACAGTTGACGGGTCCCATTGATTCGATAGTATTTTTTTCAATATTAAAGGGGTACTTCAGTGCTGGGAAGATGAATCTGTATTTAAACTGGGTCATTTATGTAGTAGAAATGTGAAATTATTTTTGAATTTGGTGCCTTCTAGACTGAGAAAAGACAGAAAATGTATTTTTGTCTCATGGGGATGAAAGAAAACAACTCCCAGAATGCACTCGCTTCGCTGCCCTACAAGGCCACTCTAGGCACGGCTACTGGATTACTGGATCACTTGCCCACTGTGTCCATTTTCATAAAATCAGTTCAGTTAGAGACACTACAATTAAAAACTGAACGTTTCTGTTCAATATAATGTGAGCGAGTCGATTGAGTGTCACGACACAAACGCAGCAGGAGTCAGATTACATTCATCACGTGAGTTGAGGTAAGCACGGCCATGGCATAACATCACAGCGTGTGTTCAGTCAGGCGCATTTTCAGTTAATGTCTTTGGAAGCTTAACTTTCATAGGAAGTTAATTTGAAAAGTTGAAACACTCACTTTGCTCTCCACCGCTCCGTTTACATGAATCTCCGCAGCTCCTCGAGCCGAGTGTTGTGAGTGCGATGTTGAAAACATGCGGAAATAACGCCCACTGCTGGCTGTAGTCAAAAAATCTTTTTTCCAGAAATAAAATACATAATTCTCTAGTCTCAGGGTCATTTGAGGGGGGAAGTACGATAATTTGAATATACTCCCGGGTTTCTACTGATACAAAGCTTAATGCTAATCGCTGAAGTAACCCTTTAAGGAAGTTAATAGGGCCCATCAACTGTTTGGTTACCCATATTCTTCAAATTATATTCTTTTGCGTTCAGCAGAAGAAAGAAATTGCAGAAGACACACAATTACACAACACCCTCAAATACTATGTAAATGTACTACTTTTTAATATATTTTGATACAATTTCTCTATAACTCTCTCCAGATGGGCAATCTGAAAGAGGAAGTGTCAATTCTAACAAAGGATCTGCATCACATAATGCACCTGCTGCAAGCACAGATAGCTGTTCGTCATTACACAGCTCCTTTGTCCTCCTGTCCCTATGGAGTCCACATGATGTCCAATTCTTCTGTCAGTTTGTCTCCGGCCTACATCTTGGGTTCCAGCATCCACATGCAGCACAAAGACCATGTTGTCCCTGAGAACCACCTGGGGTCCACATCATGGAGTCATAGCAGAGCTGGTGGTATGATCACAAACCATTTGCATTTCTCTGTACACATTTACTTTTAAAGAGACTTTTACTGTTCTTTGGCATCATTTGATTAAAATCTTTATCTGGTATGTGCAGATGGATCTGGTTTTACTCAGCACACTGAAAAACATGGACACTTTCACCAGCATGAGTCGAATCAACACGGTCCTGTCACAGCAAACGACCCCTGTTCCCATGACAGGAGCTCCAGCCACTCCTCAGTCAGCCACCATCACTTCTCCACTGGCTCCACTCTCCTTAGCATCAGCCCAGGAACCAAGGGGCCAACACCTGGAGAAGGCCCCCGAGCAGAGGGCTTATCACTGGGCATGTGTGCTGGAGCTCATGCCAATATCAGCCAATCTCAGCCTGTTTTGCATACATTTTTTTCACAAAACTTGAGCGGTAACTCTTTGTCCTGCAAGGTCACGCCTAGCTCGTATTCACACCTACACCTTTCCACAGAACCAGCGGTTTCCTACTCCACTCCAACCGTGGGTGAGTTGCACAGGACTCCAGAAGTGGCCCTCAATCTTAACCAGAAAGTGGTCCCTTCCACTTTCCTACCAGAGAATTCTCCACCCTCTCCAAAGGAATCAGCTGTTGACTGTTCTCTCGAGGAGTCATCTGAGATAGAGCACACCAGTCGGGAGTGCCTACTGGGTAATCAAAAGCTGTGCCAAGATGGTGAGACATCAGAGAGCAGGTCTAGCGGATCCAGTGCAGGACTTCAAAGCCAATCTGAGAGCTCAGAGACCACATGGTGCCTGGATCTGATGGACTAATAATGAGTAAAGATTAAAATCAAAACAAATTCTGCCACCAAAATTTCAGTTTTTTCAGTTTCAATTGACACAACTATCCTTTCATTCTAAATTTAACTTCATGAATATGATTAAAAAGGAACTAGCAGCACAGCCGTTAATCATCATCAGGAACCCTTTCTTGTTGTACAGCAGAAAAAGGCACCAGCACCAACCTCTGGTCCTGCTGGTCTCAAACAAAAAAACTAAATGTCAGAATCTGGGGGCTGGATGTCCTTGCCAAGTAAGTTTTCAAAACTACAACTACACAACTGACACACAAAAAATTTAAACTATTGTCATTGTTAATATGGTGCACATTCAATTGGCTACATAACATATCATTTTGTGAAAATTCTGTCATCATTTTTGTCCATCTATGTCATGGGTCTCAAACTCAGGATAATATGTTGTGCCCCCTACTTGACATCTTGACATGCAGAGTCGTTAAGAGTGCCGCGCTTACCACACATTTATTTTCAGAAATGCAAGCTGCCTCACTTTGTGTGTGTGTGTGTGTGTGTGTGTGTGTGTGTGTGTGTGTGTGTGTGTGTGTGTGTGTGTGTGTGTCCTTGTTTATATTACATTGTGGGGACCAAATGTCCCCATAGGGATAGTAAAACCTGGGATCACCTACATTGTGGTGTCCAGCCAGCGGTCCCCACTTTTCAAAAGGCTTATAAATCACACAGGATGAGTTTTTTTGAGAAAGTAAAAATGCAGAATGTTTCCTGTGATGGGTAGGTTTAGGGGCAGGGGCAGTGTAGGGGGCTAGAATGTACAGTTTGTTCGGTATAAAAACCATTACGTCTATGGAGAGTCCCCACAAGGATAGTGAACCAGACGTGTGTGTGTATGTGAGTGTGTGAGTTGGCTTAGCCCTCCCTCATGCAGTATAATAGGTTGACACCGTGTGATTGACAGGAACAGAATATGAGGCTGAATGTGGTCTAACGGCGCTCGACAATGTCAAAATGATTGAGATGGCCAAAGTAGGCGGGGTTTACGTTCTCTTTTGGCTGGTGCACAGTCTTCACACACAGAGCGCGTCAATCTTGCTTAATGCTGTTGCGGAGAACCGATTATTCTTTTCGATTATTTTTTTTGCAAATTAATGCAAATATTCTTGGCAAATACTCCCAAAATGATTATTTCCCAACTAGAATTAGACCTAGAATTTTGTTTACTCTTCTGTTTTTTTATGCTTTATAACAATAAAAAAAATGGTCCTCCCCCAAATGTTCAAGACATGGTTACGGCGTCACTTTGAATTACATAAAATTAAAATCTTTCATTATTTCATCATTACATTTTTTTTTTGTGGAATACTTGATGCGGCCCAGCCTGACCCAGACTCTACCTATAACGACCCCCGGCTAAATTGAGTTTGAGACCCCTGATCTATGTAAAGCCAAAGGCCAAAAATGTCAAGCTTCAAAAAGCTCATTAAGCTGCAGAAAAAGAAATCCATATATGAATGGTATATATGAGTGGTTTAATCCAAGAGACAATCTGATGAAAAGATTTAAGAATAAATGTACATACTGTACATACAGCACATCGAATATGGTATTATGGTTAACGAAAGCTCAACCATACTATATGTCTTATTTTACAACATTTTTCAATAAGTTGTTCTAATTTGCATACTGAACATTAATATGAGCTAATTTTCCATTATCTGGGCACAATCATCACAATGGGCTAAAATGTAAACTAATCTGAAAACTGCTTTATCTTTTCAGAATCTTGGTTCCTGGTATTCCATCCCTTTCTCAAAAACTGTAAAACTATGCAATGGCACATGTGAATTATCTCATTAAATGGAGAGCACCTCTACTAAAAATGACTGATTTGTATAGGTGTTCATGAGAACAGTAAGTTTATTTTGTTACTATGGACATCAGCTGTAGAATTCACAGAATTCTAAAGACATTTCAAGAATCACTTAAACTATGATTTAGATGGTAGTTTTTTCTCTCTTTTCTCTCTTTCTCTGGTTGTGTTCCTGATAGTTGTTCATTATTTTTCCTAAAGAAAATGTATCCTGAAATGTTGAAGGAAAATTCTAAATGGTTATATACATCTAGAAAAGAGCATTTACATACTTTATTGTTTTCCCATGTAGAGCTTGACTGTTTATGCAGATGGGACATGTAAAAAAACAGTCAAATGCACTTATAATAAAGGTTTTGGCAGCAGACTATTCTGACATGCTGCTATATTCTATGCCCATGATGGACCACCCTTATTTTTAATATTTCAATCAGATGACCTCATGTAGTATATGATGACCATGGAGTACTGGACAAAATACAAGCCCAGAATGTATCCACAAAAGGATTATTCTGTGTTAAATTCAGAAAAACAGATTTAAGGAAAACTACTGTAAAACCTATATGCACAATTGGCAACAGAATAATAGAAACTACTGCATGAGAAATTAGCAAAGCTTATTAATATGCATTTTAAAATATGCTGAGTAATGCTGTCATTGCTAAATCTGTGAATGTTGCATGTTGTTGGAATTCCGTAAAACATATGATGCTTAAAAAAGCTGCTGCCAGAATCCCTTATTGCACTAAATAACTGAATTTAATACTGGATTTATAAGACTCAGGGTTGATTTTTTTATTTGCACAATATGTGACCACTGCAATGATTAGGAGCTATTACAATTTAATGGATTGTATGCAACATGAACATGCACACACGACTCTTGTATGTAATTATAGGTTATGTGGTAACACTTTACAATAAGGTTTCATTTGTTAACATTAGTTAACATTAATTAACAATGAACAATACTTCTACAGCATTTATTAATGTTAATTCCAACATTTATTTTATGTGTTAAGATTAATGAATGTAATAAAATATATTGTTCACTGTCAGTGTTGTAGTTAAAGCATTAAGTAAGGAATAATTGACTACGCACTGTTGAGTTTTTTTTTTGTACAATTGCATGGACGCATTTTTCAATAGGTCACTTTTTTAAAACTCCACACATAACCAACTTTCTGCTTGGCCCAGCAGTTTATTTTACATTCAAGTGTGTTTCAAAAGTAGCAAAACACTTTATACAAGACTCAAATCAAGCTATTCTTTCAGAACACAAAGGTTTTCAACCAACAAACACACTGTGCCACTCATAAAACAATGACCTAAAACACACTAACAGGAGCATTACATAATTGGTTTCTTTTGTAAAATTTCTTTACAGAACAAGAATGACTCTGAACTGTTTGTAATTCACATGTGCATGTTACATTATCCATGTACAAAATTAAGTTTTCCCCTTTTGATTGTAATGAAATTGCAATACTAACACTGTGTTGTTCTGTTACTTAGAATTGCTTTGATAGTACTTCCTTTTTTTTTATTCGTAATATATTTCAATATTTTACTGTAGCAAATTGCTGTTTTATTTAATTTTGTATTATGTTAGGATTTGAACTTAAGTTTAACATTTTTGAAAAGAGTACGTAAACGTGCAATTTGGATTGTAGGTAGAGTTTAACTAATGTTAACAAATAACACATTTTACAGTAATACCGTTTTATTTGGTTGATTCTTTCATGTTCACACATTTGAATGGTCATAAATGTAGCATTGCAGTGGCAGACTGGGCAAACCTGATTCAACATTTAAGTGTATTTTTTTACTCATAGAAAAATATGACAGAATACTAAATACAGATTTGTATCATTCTGTATAGAGGACTGTTCAAGCTTTTATTGATTGAGTTTTAGAAACCATCTCTTGACTGTTAAACTCTTTCATTGTTCTCATTTACTTTAATTAACCTTGCATCTTGTATAAAAATGGATGTGTTTCTTATTTTACCATATTTTTTTGCATGGTAACTTATTCCAATTGTAAATTTGCATTGTTTTTGTGCATGCTATTATATTAAAATATGAGAATTCCAATAAAAATTGTTTTCCCTTAGTGTGTTCTAAATATAACTTTCTACTTCCAAGTGGTATTTTGGGCAGAGCTAGAAATTATCTTTTGCGTTAAAGGGATAGTTGAAAAATGTAAATTATCCACTCACCCTCAAGCCATCCTAGGTGTAAATTTCTTTCAGACAAATACAGTCGTCTGACAAGTTATAACAAATTGTCCTGGCTAATCCAAACATTACAATAGCAGGGAATGGGAGCCCAAAATTTGAAGTACAAAAAAGTACATCCGTCCATTATAAAAGTAATCCAAACGACACGGCTTCGGGGGGGTTGATAAAGTTCTTCTGAAGTGAATCGATGCATTTGTGTAAGAAAAATATCAATTTTTAAAACTTATTTAAAAGTAAAATATCTAGCTTCCAGCGGACCGCCTTCGGTATTCAACTTACAGAGAAAGTGTAACGCCTCTCACAGTTCAAAACTCTTATGCTATGTTCAACGTCTTTGTATATTCTGGATGTCTTGTAATAAAATCACATTCAGGGCTTTTTAGAGCCCTGAGGTTTCACCAGAACAACGACTTCTCAACAACGGTCTTTAAAATTGACTGAATGGTCAAATTGAGCACTTTTATGGAAATATAATATTTTGTAGTTATTTAAATCTAATTTTCAAATTGTTTGTAATAAATCAAGATCTAGGAAAATGTTATGGGGTTTCTAATCAAAATATGACTTTCTGGAGACTGAATGGGGAAAGAAATTACACATCAATATTCCTATAAAATATTAGATATTACCATGAAAATGTTACCAGCTATTACTCCCATTATTAGTGGTGCTTGCGGTAGCAAGGCATCACTATTGTTATTCACCATACTTATTATTATTCTTTATTCTGGACAAAACTTTGCCGCGCTTCTCCTCCCACAGTTTTTATCAGAGACCCAACAAATGTATTGACAAATCGTGTGGTATATTCGGGAATGGTGTGCTATAACTTTTCTAAGGGATCGGGGGTACGGGGTTCGCCCCAGGGGCAAAAAAGTAGCCGAAATTCCCATTGACTTAACATGGCGAAAACTTTGACCACTCATAACTCCGAGCGAGGATTTCATAGAAACTTGTGTCTTATACGACATTTGAAGAGCCTGACAGGATCTCTCAGAACATACATCTTAATGGGGTATAAGTTGTACCCCTGGGGCGCTAGAGCTCCCCAAAATGTGCAAAATTTCCCATTGACTTAACATGGGGAGGGACGGCCTATTAAACGCATGCGTTTTTCCTCCAATGGTAAATTCCATAGGGATTTTGTATTGAGCATAGCTCTGGTTCACAGTGTCACAGAGACAAGGGGGTGGGCTCAATTTACTCAGACAACCAATCACTATCGCAGGATCATCATGATGCTATCAAGCCACGCCCTAGCAACCATTTAGAGCTCCCTAGCAACTGATCCCATAGACTTCCATTGTAAGAGATCAAAGGGATATCTTTGGAAAGAAGTGTCATAGAAACATGAGCATGGGTTTGTTTGACTCAGGGCATCAACAGCCAATCACAAATCACCTTCAACACTTCCTATCCATGCCATAGTAACCATTATCAAGCACCCTAGCAACCCAAATCCACAGTGTATCTTCACATCTGAATGTCATAGAGGAATGGGGGTTGGTTTATATCATTCATACTGACAAGGAGCTTTTGGAATATCATTATGGGATGCTCCCAAGCCACTCCATAGCAACCAAACAGAGTACCCTAGCAACTGTTTATCAACGCCTAGATCTCTGCATCAGAACATCATAGAGACATGGGGGTTGGGTCTTCTGACTCATGCTAGTAAACGTCACTTCCAACATGCTACACATGCTAGCGGTGAATAGCTACATGCTAATAGTGATTAGTTAAGCATTAAATCAGGCTAAGAACGTACTAAGAACTCTATAAATACTCCATAGTAACCATCTGTGAAAACTAGCAACACTATAGTAACCTACCAGAATACCATGGCAACTACCTAGCAACCACCCAGAACACCTTAGCAACCACATAGCAACGCCCTAACAACCATCCAGAACACCCTAGCAACCGTCTAGCAACCACCCATAACACCGTATCAACTACCTAGCAACCGCATAGCAACGCCCTAGCAACCACCCAAAACACCCTAGCACGCCATAGCAACCACCAAGAACACCTTAGCAACCACATAGCAATGCCCTAGCAACCACTGAGAACACCTTAGGAAACGCATAGCAACGCCCTAGCAACCACCCAGAACACCCTAGTAACGCCATAGCAACCACCAAGAACACCTTAGCAACCACATAGCAAAAACCTAGCAACCACCCAGAACACCCTAGCAACCTCCTAGCAACCACCCAGAAAACCCTAGCAACCACCTCAACACACCCTATCAACCAGGCCCCGAGTTTTGCCACGGCAAGCACCACTCACATTTTCTTCAGGAAATGTACATTCTAGTTACACTTATTACTCCAAGAACACAGTAATATGCAAATTAGAGGGACATTTGAAAACCCATGTATG
>CM040920.1:11585000-11750000 GCA_023029165.1 Gobiocypris rarus
GTTCTTTGTTTATATTAGTTCAAAGTTACTGTTAGTTATTGTTACGAGCCCCTGCTCTCTCTTGTTTTCTCTTTTATGTCTGGGGATAGCTGCCAATTGGATGGGGGCAGAGCCTGATTATTCCTAACACATGAGGCCTCTGCCTATTTAAGAGCTGCTGGTGATGGCACTTCAGTTTTGGGGCCTACCTCAGGAAACCTGTTGTTTGTGGTTTTGAAGTTTATTTTTCCTTTTTATTTTGTACAGGATGGTGAGTTTTGTTAGTTTAGTTATATTAAGTTAGAGGGGAAGCAGGTAAGTAAGCTGACCCAGAAGATTCTGTATATTCTTTTGTGTTTCTCAGGAGTTAGGAAAGCAGTTGTAGTTGTAGTTTAGATCTACAGTTCACTCACCACTCCATATTTAAAGTTTTGTATGTTTATATCTTTATTTGTTTTTGTTACTTTCTGTTGCCAATCAATTTTATATTTCTGGCCTTTGTGATTTGTTTTTTTTACCTTGAATGGATCTTATGTTGGACCCCATTTTGGGTCGTAAGAGTTATAATGTAAAATAATGTAATTAACTTGACAAACTATATTTAATTAAGCTTTTTAACCTCCGTTTAACTATAAGAGTGGATACCTTTAATATGAAATATGAGCCTCAGTTGTATTCATTGAGATAAAAATTCCTGTACATTCATCATGAAATCATTTTAATAAAAAAAAGTCCCTCAGGCTCCAAAAGCGTGCACATTTGGAGAAATATTGATGGATTCTCATGTTTACTTAAGATTTCTATAGAGCGGAGTATTATTTTTTATATTTTTACCCTGACAGGGTGATGTGAGCATTACAGAGTGCTAATCTCCTAAACACTCCCATGTAAAGTCTGTTTCCTCGTACAGAAAGTCTATAAGTGAGGCAGACTTGGATCCCACGTAGTAGTAGTAGTAAGTGTGAAGTGGACAAGTGACTACTTCGCAAATTAACATAAGTTGAATGCTAATGAACAAGCTAGCTAATGTTTGCTGATTTGATACCATTCAGTCCCATGGATGTGAAAATCAAATACACCTGCCCTTACAGATGAGCTGTGGTTAGTGCAATGAACAAGAAACATTTTTAGAACAGTTTGACTGAAGCAGAAGGCAGTTAGATAAACACTGTATGTTACCAGTATAACACATTAATAATTAATTAATTACTGTAATTGAATTCCTTTTCTCTTGAAAAAGTAAGTAAGGGATTCTTTTTTTTATTACAGTTACTTCTGATGTAATTGCATTAAATACTGTAAAGAGTAGTTTTTAATGTAACCTTCTCCCTTTAAATACTTTGGTCAGACCATGAATAATTTCAGCAATTTTATGTTATTCATTTGAAAGAATTAAAAGAGCAGTTTCATATCTATCCTTGTAACTGGTCAAGGCTGATATGGGATTTAGAAAGTAATTAGTAATTACAACTTATTTTTAGAGAGAGTAATTAGTACAGTAATTGTATGAAGATGTAATTAGTAGCTGTAGTAATTCATTACTTTTTTAGAGTAACTTACCCAACACTGAACGTTACTAACATGACTTTAAAATGAGCTTGGCAAAGATTGCCATCTTGCCCTCTTTTGGTGATGCTTCCACCCCTGGCCGTAGTTCCTTGCAAGCATTTTTTGTCAGCTTTTGTAAGATCTTCCTTAAATCCAAAGTTAGTGTGTCTTCAAGTATTCCCAGGTTTTAGTTTGTCTTCTAAATCCTTTAACATTTGTTTGTTTCCTGTGCATGTCTCTCATAGCTTTCATATTAGATTTTAAGTCATTGACTTCTTTAAAGACAAAGTCCAGTGAGCTATTTAGGGCACCAATTATCATAGTATTTGTTTTGACAATTTCCTCCAGACTATTGACTTTCTTGTTGATCTTATCCGTTAGCTGACTTACGTTGTTTTGAATCTCAAGTCGTGTATAGGTTCTTTTTTGGCCTTTTTTTTGGTTTTAAATCAGGGCTATTTGATGGCATTTCAGGGGGTGAAAACAACCCTTTGCTCTCTGTTCTTGTATAAGATTTTCATTGCAGCAACATTTACAGTGTACTCAGTTTTTTCTTTGTTTTGGAGGAGGAATCAGCTTTACCTGTGTTGTCCATGAAAAACTTGTCCATGAAAATGGCATTTTACTAATTGATTAGAGAAACTTTTGTTAAATTTAACGTGTAGCTTCCAAACACGACTTCAGAACTTAATGTATATATGATTTTAAATTGTTGTATGACCAAAGTCAATAAACATTAATAGATATTTGGCATGTATACATTAAAAAGTGCTCAGATTAATAACATTTGACTGATACCATCTTTCTGCTTCCAGCCTAGAACCTCTTTCTAGGTAAACGGGTCAAAGAAAAGACATCACCATTTTGGTGTCCTCATCAAATAAATGTATTTTGTTTATGTTTATGTTAAATGCAAGTAAAGTGTTTACTTTAATATGAAAATAAAATGGCAATGTATGGGAAAATTATGTTCCAAAATGTAATATTGTCATTCAGCGTAATAATCTGGACTTACAGCATTACAGCTTTAAATAAACATGTACACCAATCTTTCTAATATTGTGTTGGTCCCCCTTTTGCTGGCAAAACAGCCTTGAACTGTTGAGTCATGGACTCCACTCCTGAAGGTGCGCTGTGGCATCCACATTATGTCAAATAAAACGTGATTCATGAGACCAGGCCACCTTCTTCCATTGCTCCGTAGTCTAGTTCTGTTGGCCCACTGTAAAATAAAAAAAAAAATGGTATGGTATGGTATGGTATGGTATGACACTTTCAAATTTGTGTTGGCTGTTATATTAAAATGACTGTATATTGTTCTTATAAGTAAGTATATAAGTATTTAAATAACCAGGGACTTTTGTTCGAAAATGCAGATTGTAAGAGATAATTCAGTCTAACAGAATCAAGAAGCCATTCTGAAATCATATAAAAAACCAGATAGACATTTGGCAGTAATGGATATATTTAATATATTACGTATCTGTAAAGGATATATTTATGTAAAAATTAAACAATATACTTATTCTGACTTGTTATCATTAAAATTTAAAAAAGAATATTCATATTAAATTTGATTATATTCTAAATGATTTTCACTTTCTTACAACAACTTCTTGCTGACAAATGGATAAAACCTAATGGTTTGAAGGATAGTGGCAAAGTATAAAGATTTAAAAATGTGAATTAATTATAGTATTTGAGGGCTGCACTGTGATCCTTAAATTGATTTTTTTTTAATATGTCATCAAATTATTTGTGTTTTAAATTTGCCTAATATTATTTTCTGATACATAAATATTGTTACACTGAATTACATTTAAGTCTGTGTCTTCTTTAAATCACAGTCCAAAAAATATGTGATAGTAAAAACACAACATTTAAAGCTGTATTACACATGTATTTTTGGATGCTTGTAACCCCCTTTGACACAAACACATTTTTTATTTTTGAAAAAAAAAGAAAAGACTTGAACAAACAATAAAGATAATATACAATAAATATAAATATGTAGCCCTTTGGCTTTTCAAAAGATTTAAAATACATTCATCACATTAAAATGTTTATTGAATTTCAATAATATGTGCATCAAATATTAGAAATTAATAATGAGGTAAAAACCATGGGTCAAACGAATGCACACGTGTGTTGTTACGGTAATTGCGTATCTATGACAGTTATTAGGGTACAAAAACTGTTAAGACATGGCTGCGTCCTGTTCTTGATCATCGTGAGGATGTTCACTGTAACGACCAAGAATAACTTGTATAAACAGGAAAAATTACATCAAAAGCAGTGGTGAGTAGTTCGTGCACTGCACTTTCATTGTCATGTTAGAGTTATGAGCCTCAAGTCATAAATCAAATAACATGCTGTTAAATCAAGTCAAGGACTCACTGTAAGTCAATTCGCCGTTATTTACATAGCGGTGTATACAGATAGTTTCATAGCAGCTTTACTGTAATAGACAGAAATGTCCTGCAAGCTCAGAGCAGAATATAGCATAAGTTTACGTTACATTGCCAGAAAACATCCCTTAGGAAAATTAACCTTGGTTTTAATAGTAAAAGTGTAGTGACCATTTGTTTCCCCCTTTTTTTGCGGATTGGTTACCAATTGAGTATTTCCTTTACCTCAAATGGTTAATTTATGGTAAGTGTAGCAAAAACATTGTAGCAAAAACATGTTTCGTTTTCGTTAGGGATGTACATGTCTAGAAAACCATGATATTGCTATGGTGCAATTTCTACAAAAATGTTTTGTTAGTGGTCAATTGTCTGGATAATACAGCTGGTTTTGCAGATGCTACCTTTATGAAAGAGATTAGATTTGCAGTTTAAAATAACCATCCATTTAGTATTTCAGCTATAGAATGTTCTATGCAGCTTTGAATACAGATGTAGATGTATTTTGCTTACTAAAGAAGCTTTTTAAACTGCATGTAACCTCCCTTTTTGAACACAGAACACACGAAAATCCTTACCATCCGAGGCAGTGTACCACCTTGACAATCATCCCACATGTTTGTAAGAAGATTGCGCTTTCCAAAGACGCTCGCCACCTGCCCCATTCAGGCCTCTGATGTTCACACTCAACATTATGATGTTATCGTGGTTGGTGGCGGTCATGCCGGGACTGAAGCTGTGGCCGCGGCCAGCAGAGTCGGAGCAAAGACGCTTCTCATCACACAGAAAATCCAAGCTATCGGTGAGTTGAAGGTTTACTATAGCACCTTATTTAAATTTTATTCACATCAACCTCTAAACACAGTTCTCTATTTGTCTTGTAGGGGCGCTTTCGTGTAACCCATCGCTGGGGGGTGTTGGGAAAGGTCATCTGGTGAAGGAGATTGATGCTCTGGATGGTGTGATGGGACGGGCAGGAGACTGGGCTGGGATTCATTTCTCTATTCTTAACCGCAGTAAGGGGCCTGCGGTGTGGGGCCCCAGAACCCAGCTGGACCGCCAACGCTATAAAGACTTTATACAGGTTCCATTCTGTCAGCATTACTAAAGGAAATAATTATTTGTTTTTGTCCATCAATTGAGACTACATGCTACCAAACTTTCAATCTTCAAAATGTTTATATCAATATGAATCAAGCAGTTTAATCCATGTCTTCTAAAGAGAAAGAGATGCTTCATATGATGAACAGATTTAATTTAGGTCTTAATTCTCATACAGAGATTAACAAAAGTATAAATTACATAGGAAACTGAAATATACTTCTTTGATTCATTAGAACAAATCTCACTGGTTCTCACACATCTAGAAATGATGGTTGAGCTGCTTTTCACCATATTTGATGAGCTCTTTGAATGTGCGTTGATCCTTGTGCAGCCTATAGCTGTACCCCGTGGCATCCTAGAAGAATATTTACTGAAGAATTTACTGAAGGCTACCAGGAAAGCTAGGTTACTACGCTTATTATATTCAGTCACAATATAAGCACATTCATTAATATTATTATACTTAATATGCTGAAAAGCCCTGCACATGACATGATGGGAAAAAATGTGTCGTGGCCACGAATGAACAATTTGTTCCCTTGAATTACTAATACACCAGCACGTTTTACTAAATCGTTCCATGTTTCAAGTAATATAACAATCTAATAAATAATTTCCTCGTTGTAGTAAATCGTTTTCCACATTTTAATAATTTGTTCCCTTGTTTTAGTCAAAGAAAAACAAGGAAATTAATTAGTTTAACGTGGCCACAATTTACTAAAACAAAGGAATGAATTAGCAAGTCATGGGAACAAATTCTTAATTTGTGGTCATGATCAATGCACATGAACTTTAATGACATCCCATTCTTATTCCATATGATTTAATTTGTAGTTGGCCCACCCTTTGCAGCTATAACAGCTACAACTCTTTTGGGAAGGCTTTCCACAAGGTTTAGGAGTGTGTTTATGGGAATTTTTGACAATTTTTCTAAAAGCGCATTTGTGAAGTCAGGCACTGATGTTGGACAAGAAGGCCTGGCTCGCAGTCTCCGCTCTAATTCATTCCAGAGGTGTTCTATCTGGTTGAGGTCAGGACTCTGTGCTGGCCTGTCAAGTTCCTCCAAACCAAACTCGCTCATCCATGTCTTTATGGACCTTGCTTTGTGCACTGGTGCGCAGTCATTGTTGGGACAGGAAGGGGCCATCCCCAAACTGTTCCCACAAAGTTGGGAGCATGAAATTGTCCAAATGTCTTGGTATGCTGAAGCATTAAGAGTTCCTTTCACTGGAACTAAGAGGCCAAAGCCCAACCCCTGAAAGGCAACCCCACACCATAATCACCCCTTTACAAACTTTACATTTGGCACAATGCAGTCAGGCAAGTATCGTTCTGACGACAATCGCCAAACCCAGAATTGTCCATCGGATTGCCAGACAGAGAAGCGAAATTCGTCACTCCAGAGAACACGTCTCCACTGCTCCAGTGGCAGCGTGCTTCACACCACTGTATCCGACACTTTGCATTGCACTTGATGTAAGGCTTGGATGCAGCTGCTCAGCCATGGAAACCCATTCCATGAAGCTTTCCTGAGCTAATCTGAAGGCCACATGAAGTTTGGAGGTCTGTAGCTGTTGACTGTGTAGAACGGCACACTGCACTGTGTGCCTCAGCATGCGCTGACCCCGCTCTTTGATTTTTACGTGGCCTACCACTTGTTGCTATTGTTCCCAATTGCTTCCACTTTATTATAATACCACTAGCAGTTGACCGTGGAATATTTAGTGGTGAGGAAATTTCAAGAATGGACTTAGGTTGCCACCTGTGCAATATCACGGTGCCACGCTTGAATTCACTGAGCTCCTGAGCGCGATCAATCTTTCACAAATGTTTGTAGGAGCAGTCTGCATGCCTATGTGCTTGATTTTATACACCTGTGCCTATGGAAGTGATTGGAACACCTGAATTCAGTGATTTGGAGGGGTGTCTCAATATTTTTTGCAATACAAGCTGTGTCTCATTTCATTTACCAGAACACATCCTGTGAAGGATGCAGTACACGGAATGTCCTTAATCAGAATGAATCAAGATGTCCTTCGTAGGACACACAGGCAGGAAGTATCATGTTGCTATGCCAACACGTTCACAGCCTTGTTCACACAAGATATATAAATGAAAATTATTTAATACTTGAAAATGACTATGAACTGTGTGTGTCTTGTCTTGACAGCAAAGTACTGTCCTAAATGTTTAAAAATCACTAAACACTTGTAATCCAGTTTACCACAACTATCTGTTTGCGGTAATACAGCTTAAAAACAAAACCAGGCTTGAAACTACTTAAATTTAAACACCAAATCTTCACTTGCATGTATATCTGCCGGCGTTGCCATTTTTTCAAATAATATTTAAAAAACATGATGGTTGTTAATGTTGACGCAAAGAATTGTGGGTTATCTGCAGCAGCAAAGGATACACCTCATGCACATTCCGAATTCCTGTGCAAGAAGGGCGCATTTTCTGAAATGAGACCGCCTTGATGACGCATGAAGCCTTCGAATGCGACCTCTGGAGGCACAGCTATAGTGTATATTGTTGTCCGCATGTCATCTGCGGCGCTCTGGAGAAAAGAGCTCTGTTAATGTTTGACATTAAAGCGGCATATAGGAACAGCCGGCAAGGAACATCTACATGTAGATTTCTATGGGTTTCATAGTAACACCATCTTGACCTTCTGTTTTTTCAGTCAGAACTTTTATCTACACCGAGAGTGACCATCCTAGAGGGCTCTGTGCAGGACCTTCTATTGACTACAGCTGATCAAGAGAAACCAGGAAGACATAAAGTTTATGGAATACGCTTGGGTGAGGAACATCATACCCAACTCTTCTTAATGACAGAGTGACAGATTCATGTTTTGACCAAATGTCTTTTCTGGCAGCTCATGGAGGTGGTGAAATCCATTCCCGCTCAGTGGTTCTCACCACTGGCACCTTCCTTTCTGGTGCTCTCTTCATCGGCCAAAACACTTCTCCAGGGGGGCGAATGGGTGATCCGCCTTCCTGTGCTGGTCTCTCTCATACCTTGAAAGAAGTTTTGGGGTTGAAGGTTGGCCGGCTGAAGACTGGTACTCCTCCCCGTATCATCAAGGATACGATCGACTTCTCCCTCACCCTTATTCGTTTGCCTGACCCAAATCCAACTCCATTCAGCTTCATCAATACACACACGCACTGCACGGTATGAATTACCGGTCATATTCTATAATTAGCTAATCATTTAAAAGTAGTAAGGGAATAGTTTACCCCATTTACTCTCCAAAGCTGTCATTCTAAATCTGTATGACTGTCAAAAAACTGTATAACATGCATAAGGAGAATTTTTTCCCCTTTTAAGAAAGAAACGCAGCTTTTTTCCCTCATATAACATAGTGACCACATATGAAAAAACAGCACCACATAAAAGTAGTGTGCTATGTTCCAAGCCTTCTGAAGTCATCCAACAGCTTTGTGTGAGCAGCAGAGCCAAATATTCGTTGTTATTCACTGGTAAGCTTGCATTCTGCCCATTTAAATCATGACTAAAAGATTATGCACAAAATAACGAATAAAATAAAGAATAAACTAAAAACACAAATTTGGCCTGTTCCTCACAAGGAGGTCTATAATGCCTACTGAAAGCTATCTGTTGGCATTCTAAGTTATCTCAATGGTAGTTGTTTGGTAGGCACAGGTCTCCATAGAAGTACATGACCTGTATGCTTCCATCTGTGCTCACTCGGGTTACTTTGCTTACTCACTTAGGGCCTAAAATTAACACTCGCCAAGTGCCAAATGCGAATAAAAATTAGCATTGGCGAGTATTTGTAGCGGAATGAATCGCCAGTAACATTTTTATGAATTCTAAGAAATGCAACGTTGTAAGAACATAAACATGAATACTCATGAACTATGCTCAGGACAGGTGATGGGCTAGTGCTGCATCGTCACGATAGTTTAAGCCTTGCTCAAGAAGATGCAAAATGGAACTCAATTCTTTCTCGGGCTGTGTGGGAAGTTTAGTGTGCGCACACATCCATAAATACTGAAATGATCTCTGTTTTAAAAACTTCTTGCGCTTGAACGGACATATTCACACAAAATTATATTTTAAAAAATGCTATGTTATGGCTTGAGTGAACTTAAGTAGTTGAGAAAGACAATGCATGTGTACAGTATCAGTGTATCTGTGAATTAGCTCTTAAAGTGACAGCAGCCTAATATTCCTGCTGCTGTCTGTTTTTAATGTTAATCAAAAAAAGATAAAGAAAAATCACTCAATGCTCTTGACTTTTGAAACTTTAATATGGATTAATCTGTTTAATTTATTCAGTGATGACTACAGTTTTATTTTATATTTGTATTACTTTATTCAGTGACTCTACCTGAAAACTATTGTTACTTGTCTTTAATGTTTTTAATTTATATTAGTTAGGGAAATAGTTTTGGCTGATTGAAACTGGAATAGAGAATTGTGAAACTAAAAAATGTTTCATAAGCTGGTACATTTTCTTAAGTCACCGGCCATTGGCATGCGTGGCAAAAAGTTTTAGGCGCTTGAGCTGCAGGGAAATTTTGTTTTGGAAACACTGATTGGCGGATGGCACCACAAGAACAAAACTCTTCTGCTTGTGACTACTGAGGTGTCAAAGGGAGCAGACAGGGAAATATTTTGGCACTGGAAAAAACAATTACATATATATGTTGTTAGAAAATGTTTATTTTGTCATGGCTACTTCTAAATGCCTGTCAATTAAAACTTTTCAGCCTTGCAACCCCTTGGTTCCTCATATGATGTGCCTTAAAAAATATGGTACTGATCTCAGTGTCATCATAGTTTGGATTTGTAAACCGACATGTTGTTAATTTTTTTTGTGTAGCCTGAAGAGCAGCTTCCATGTTTTCTGACGTATACCACTCCTGGGGTAGAAAGAGTGGTGAAAGAGAGCAGCCACCTTAACTCACACATACAGCAGGACACTAAAGGACCCAGGTAATGTTTGAACACCAAAATGAACATTTTTCTATGGGTTAAGGTGGATTCAAGTCTTTTTGGAATTACCATAATAATGAATTCATGACTAGTAAAGCTGTTAACTTCCTCATAAATTCAAGCTGGAGCTCCAAATCACATGAACTTCAACCTCTATCACTTTTCTTTTGTCATATAAAAAGCAAAATGCCAGTGGCCTCAGCATTCAAAGGTAGCTAGGTACATTAACACACACACATTCGTTTATGTACCATTTTACCATAGTGTTGCCTGTTGCCCGTTCTTGGCTCTCTTTTGGCATTAGAGGAGCATTTAAGGTTGAATTAATATTCTGATTATACATTGTATTAAACTAATTTCAACAAAATGTGAATGGGGCATTATTCAGAGTGAATGCTTGCATCAAATGTTGAATCTGACAGCATTTTTCACAGGTACTGCCCCTCCATTGAGTCAAAGGTGCTTCGGTTTCCAGGACGACAACACCAGGTATGGCTGGAACCGGAGGGTCTGACCTCTGACCTCATGTACCCTCAGGGTTTGACTATGACAATGCCCCCTGAGAAGCAGCTCTGCCTCATCAGAGAGATCCCCGGTCTGCAACATGCAAAAATTTGCTCTCCAGGTACATTTATAGTCAAATCAAATCAAATTTATTTGTATAGCACTTTTAAGAAAATTATAATGTGGAGATTTATATCCCTGTTCCGTATAGTTGTATTTAGCAAATGTGAGCAGGGAAATAATACAGTTTACATTTATGCAATGATAAAAGCAATTGAGAAATGCAATATACAGGGTTTGAAATCAGCACCCGCCAGTTGTGGGTGATTTTAAAATCAACCATGTAACTAAATATTAAATGGGTAATACACTGTGTTAAACTGCAATGGGCTGTACAGAAAGCTCATAAGTTGTCTAAATGTTTTGCTTCAGGTTATGGAGTGCAGTATGACTTTGTCTGTCCAACACAACTCTTCCCATGGCTGCAGTTAAAGAGCACTCAGGGTCTCTTCTTGGCTGGGCAGATAAATGGAACCACAGGCTATGAGGAGGCAGCTGCACAGGTAGGGCTGTCGTGATAACTGCAATATTGTAATACCGCAATACTGACTAGCCAACTGCAGAGGAATGCAAGCAACCGCAAACCCGCAATGTTCATGTGTTTTCTTTTCTTTCTTCAAAAGGCTATACCCTTCTTGTTTTACACATCATGCATTTGTTTTGCATTTTAAATTATTTAATAATAACAAAAGAAAAAATATGCCTCCCAAATGGCTCTTTTTAAGTTTAATTAAGACTGTGTACCATTGTGATTTTGTACAAAGGTTCCGTAGATTTGCACTAAACAAGCCTAAACAGACAGCGAGTTTAAAAGACAGAGATCGACTGAGCACGTGCGATTACCTGCATCTGTCCTTCTTCAGGTGAAGTTATATGTCCAGTTCCTATGAATGGAGTCAGAGGTGGTCAGTGCAATGAGTCAATACCATCTGGTCTCTATGAAGTGATGCATCAGGTTCAGCGTTACCCTGGCGACGCATTTCTGGTCGGTTGAGCCTCGTAAAGTAGTGCTCAAAGTATTAAAATAATTAAAAATAATAATCTGAACACCTTTTAGTTTCATTAATGAGTAAATCAGTGGTTTTGATCATATTAGTTGAAAGAACCATTTAAAGGGTTACTTCAGCTATTAGCATTACGCATTGTATCAGTAGAAACCCAGGAGTATATTCAAATTATCGTACTTTCCCCCCTCATATGACCCTGAGACGAGAGAGTTATGTATTTTATTTTTGGAAAAATTCCTCTGATGACGCAAATATCGTAATTTTGCATCATCGGAGGAGTTTTTGTCCAGAGGCTAAATCCTACAGCCAGCAGGAGGTGCTGTTTCCGCATGTTTTCAACATCGCACTCACAGCACTCGGCTCGGGAGCTGCGGAGATTCATGTAAACTGAGCGGTGGAGAGCAAAGTGAGTGTTTCAACTTTTCAAATGAATTCCTATGAAAGTTAAGCTTCCAAAGACATGGACTGAAAATGCGCCAGACTGATCACGCGCTGTGAATGCAGCCGCGAATCCCGCGCTTACCTCAGCTCAGCTCATGTGATGAATGTGATCTGACTCCTGCTGCGTTTGTGCCGTGACGGCCGTGACACTCAATCGACTCACTCATAATATATTGAACAGACACGTTCAGTTTTTAATTGTAGCGTCTCTAACTGAACTGATTTTATGAAAATGAAGCGGTGCACGTAAACCATGTTGTGCCTAGCGTAGGGCAGCAAAGTGCATTCTGGGAATTGTTGTCTTTCATCCCCATGAGACAAAAATACATTTTCTGTTTTCTCAGTCTATAAGGCACCCAATTCAAAAATAATTCCACATTTCTACTACATTAATGACCGAGTTTAAATACAGATTCATCTTTCCAGCGCTGAAGTACCCCTTTAATGACTCTCAAAGACAGTCCCTTGCTGCCACCTAGTGGCGTAATTATGTAACCGGCACTGACTCACAGCCTGTCCAGAATGCAAAGAGACGAGCAGTGTTTCTGATACTGGTAAAATAGCAGTCCAGTCAAATTTGAGGATCAGAACTAAATGTTATACATATAACAATAGCCCAAAAACTTATTGTCAGGTTTATGTTCTGTTATGTGGACCTTTTATTTTGTTCGGATTCATCAATTGTAGTCTGTCCAGTAAGTTGAAACATGAAGGTAGAGTTGCAGCTTGGACGACTGGCTTATCTGTTTGCACAATGATCTTCCTAGTTGTTAAAATCTGCATTGTGGTCCCAGCTGGTCCTAACATTATACTTTGCTGTAGCTGGCCATTGGGATCTCTGCCAAAAGCTTGTCTAGTTGTTGGGGTCTTTACTGACAGTACAGGGGGGCTTTAAAAAAAGATTTAAACTGACAGAATCTTTCTTCTGATATGAAGCATGATGTGTAAATCAAGCAAAAATCTTAAACAAAAAAAGACTGCAGAAATGTTTGAGCATTATTGAAATGGTCATTTGCAGCACTACAAATGTCTTCACAATAATTTTTAATAACTTTAATGAATCTTAAATTAATGCAAATTAAAGTGTCCATCTTTTTAAAAACATAAAAATATCTAACATAAAATGTTTCCAAACATTTGAATGGTAGTGTGTTATTTTCCTTTTTTTTTTGTCTTTTATGTGTGCTTATTCTGTTCTCGGTTAAGGGTTTGTGGGCTGGTGTCAATGCAGGTCGAGCATCCCTCTCCATGCCCCCGGTTTCCCTCTCACGCTCTCAGAGCTACATCGGAGTTCTAATTGATGATCTGATTGGACGTGGAGTGACCGAGCCATACCGGATGTTCACAAGCAGGGCTGAGTTCAGAACCTCCCTCAGACCAGACAATGCTGATCTACGGCTCACTCTCAGAGGTACAGTAAGATTTAAAAGGTACCTAGAGTGTAAAAAGAAAAAAACTCCTATACAAAGCTGTGCCTTTACATATTT
Source organism: Gobiocypris rarus (assembly GCA_023029165.1). NCBI lineage: Eukaryota > Metazoa > Chordata > Actinopteri > Cypriniformes > Gobionidae > Gobiocypris > Gobiocypris rarus. The sequence continues at coordinate 11,598,507 of CM040920.1, forward strand.
AAAAAGTAAAAAGCTGAACAAGAAAAAAAGGTATGAATGTATTTTTTTTATGGTTTAAAAATTATCAAAATATTGTATTTAGGGTTTTGATGAATAGAATGTTCAAAAGAACAGCCTTTATTTGAAATACAAATCTTCACTGTCACTTTTGATCCTTGATACGACTCCTAATTTTGTAACAGCTTTCGTAAGCAGGATACAAAAATACATTTACATAGCGCTTTTCTGTGTACTCAAAGCGCTTTACATACAGGTCCTTCTCAAAAATTAGCATATTGTTATAAAAGTTCATTATTTTCCATAATGTAATGATAAAAATTTAACTTTCATATATTTTAGATTCATTGCACACCAACTGAAATATTTCAGGTCTTTTATTGTTTTAATACTGATGATTTTGGCATACAGCTCACGAAAACCCCAAATTCCTATCTCAAAAAATGTGCATATCATGAAAAGGTTCTCTAAACGAGCTATTAACCTAATCATCTGAATCAACTAATTAACTCTAAACACCTGCAAAAGATTCCTGAGGCTTTTAAAAACTCCCAGCCTGGTTCATTACTCAAAACCGCAATCATGGGTAAGACTGCCGACCTGACTGCTGTCCAGAACGCCATCATTGACACCCTCAAGCGAGAGGGTAAGACACAAAAAGAAATTTCTGAACGAATAGGCTGTTCCCAGAGTGCTGTATCAAGGCACCTCAGTGGGAAGTCTGTTGGAAGAAAAAAGTGTGGCAAAAAACGCTGCACAACGAGAAGAGGTGACCGGAACCTGAGGAAGATTGTGGAGAAGGACCGATTCCAGACCTTGGGGGACCTGCGGAAGCAGTGGACTGAGTCTGGAGTAGAAACATCCAGAGCCACCGTGCACAGGCGTGTGCAGGAAATGAGCTACAGGTGCCACATTCCCCAGGTCAAGCCACTTTTGAACCAGAAACAGCGGCAGAAGCGCCTGACCTGGGCTACAGAGAAGCAGCACTGGACTGTCGCTCAAATTTTGCATGTCATTCGGAAATCAAGGTGCCAGAGTCTGGAGGAAGACTGGGGAGAAGGGAATGGCAAAATGCCTGAAGTCCAGTGTCAAGTACCCACAGTCAGTGATGGTCTGGGGTGTCATGTCAGCTGCTGGTGTTGGTCCACTGTTTTATCAAGGGCAGGGTCAATGCAGCTAGCTATCAGGAGATTTTGGAGCACTTCGTGCTTCCATCTGCTGAAAAGCTTTATGGAGATGAAGATTTCGTTTTCAGCACAACCTGGCACCTGCTCACAGTGCCAAAACCACTGGTAAATGGTTTACTGACCATGGTATTACTGTGCTCAATTGGCCTGTCAACTCTCCTGACCTGAATCCCATAGAGAATCTGTGGGATATTGTGAAGAGAAAGTTGAGAGACGCAAGACCCAACACTCTGGATGAGCTTAAGGCCGCTATCGAAGCATCCTGGGCCTCCATAACACCTCAGCAGTGCCACAGGCTGATTGCCTCCATGCCACGCCGCATTGAAGCAGTCATTTCTGCAAAAGGATTCCCAACCAAGTATTGAGTGCATAACTGAACATAATTATTTGAACGTTGACTTTTTTTGTATTAAAAACACTTTTCTTTTATTGGTCGGATGAAATATGCTAATTATTTTAGATTTAATTATTTTCATGAGCTGTATGCCAAAATCATCAGTATTAAAACAATAAAAAACCTGAAATATTTCAGTTGGTGTGAAATGAATCTAAAATGAATTTTTATCATTACATTATGGAAAATAATGAACTTTTATCACAATATGCTAATTTTTTGAGAAGGGCCTGTATAGAAGGGGGGAATCTCCTCAACCACCACCCATGTGCAGCATCCACCTGGATGATACAACGGCAGCCATATTGTGCCAGAACACCCACCACACACCAGCTGATTGATGGAGAGGAGACAGAGTAATGAAGCTAATCAGTATATGGGGATTATTAGGAGGCCATAATGGGCGGAGGCCAATGGGCAAATTTGGCCAGGATGCCAGGGATACACCCCTACTCCGAAGGACATCATGGGATTTTTGATGACCACAGAGAGTCAGGACCTCGGTTTAACGTCTCATCCGAAGGACGGTGCTCTTTTACAGTATAGTGTCCCTATCACTATACTGGGGTGTTAGACTTAGGACCCTCACAGACCACAGGGTGAGCGACCCCTTGCTGGCCTCACTAACACCTCTACCAGCAGCAACCTAGTTTTTCCCATTTGGTCTCCCATCCAGGTACTGACCAGGCTCAGCTCTGCTTAGCTCAGTCAGTCTTGGGCTACAGGGTGATATGGCTGCTGTTGATCAAGGAAAACATATGCCTAGAGCACCTCCTAGTGGTCATTATGTACACCACAAAGAAAAAGAAAAAATACCACTTAATAACTTAATAGCTTTGTATAAATATACACAACTTAACAGAAATTATTTTGATAAGAATTTTTTCCAACATGATGTAAATATTAATGTGTTTAAAGCTTAATTTTTCATCAGGCACTAATTTGCATTCTCTCATTAATCTATGCAGTTGCCAGAACCGCTTGTTTAAGCAGTAATAGAGGCAAAACAAAAAGGGAAGGAAGGAAAGAAAGAAAAGTACCGCGTGGGAGTCTTTTACTGTAACAAGGGCGAATCAAGTGTATGTAGCCTATATGACAATAAATTCATAAAACCTATATCCAGCCTTTGCTTGGATGAATGTATTTAGATTCTTGTGTGTGTTCGGGAAATTGCAGTGATGGAAACTGTGACAATTTATGTTTGAAGGGAGTAAAGCCTGTTTTTAGGCTATTAAGGAAATGCAATTTTCCCAAAGAAGAACTTTTACTTTAAAAAGCTAAATGTTTATTTAAAAGCAGCCTAGTGTAATATGTTACCATATCATCACGCTTAACACTGAGAATTAGAAGAATGTTTGTTTTGTTTTTTGACAAAAAAAGTTATATTTTTGGACAAATGTGAACGTCGCTTCACTCCAATTCATAAATTCTCTCTTGTGGCCTCATGGGATAGTAAAGTGTCTATCGTATGCACACTTCAAAATCTCGCCAGAAGAAGAAGGTCATCCGGGTACATACATATGATGCAGCCTTTATTTACATACATAATCTTGAAGGAATCCAAAAGTAATCATTGCAACATTGCAACAAACTGCAACAGAGTAAAAGTAACCCTCCCAACTCCCAAATTTAAGGCCATAAAGTCTTCATTTTAAATTTTGAGAGGTTTTAAATCTTATGGTCATTGGTCAATATTGCACACCCCTAATGTACAGTATTCATTTTTATTTCTTTAGGTCTGTAAAAGCCTTAAATTCAACTTTAAGGAATGTGCTGAAACCCTGATATATTTCTCAGTAGCACAAATAAATGGCCAATAAACAGGTCTGTTACCATCTGTTTATTACTTACAGGTTTTGAGGAATTAGGCTGTGTCTCTGAACAGCGCTATAATGAAGCTCTTCGGGTTCAAGTGAGTTTGAACGATGCTTTATCTGCCCTGCAGTCTATACATCTTTCTGCCACTCGCTGGAAGGACAAACTTGGAGATGTCAACATTAGTGAGACTAAGAGCTCCATTCTCAAGTAAGACTTTAATTAACTTAATATAATATTTTAAACGGACCCACTTTGTATTATGTGGCCTTAACTACTGTGTACTAACATTTTAAATTAATAATTTGATTCAATGCACTTATTGTGTACATTCATGTACTTACGTTTAATACATTTTCATACATGTAATTACATCTGTAATTAATTTCTGTAGTTACATTTAAGATTACACTGTTGACACCTAACCCTACCCTTAAACTATACCACCACACCTGTCCCTAACCATACCTGTATCCCATCTCAATATCAGCAAAAGTGTTTTGCAATTCAATATGAACACAAAGTAAATTGTACTTATTTTTTGATGTAAGTACACAGTAGTTAAGGCCACCTAATATTAAGTAGGATGTTTTAAACTGTCCACATGCAAATAATTATCTACTCATTGAGACTCAGTGTCCTGAAAATGGCTGTTTCTGTTTCAGTGGAGTGGAGGTGCTGCAGTATAAAGATATTTCTTTCCAGATGATAGCCTCTGCCTTCCCAGAACTCTCTGGCCCATATCTAGAATTTTCAGAGAGACTGAAAGTCGAAGGTAATATAACATTTCCAAACATTAGTGTTGCGTTTTATAATACTCCATAGAACCAGAATTTTGAAATGAATGGCAGTTATGGGCACCTTGCAGAACTTCATTAATGCACATTGGTTACTTCTGTCTGTTCCTGTAGCTACTTACCGTCCACACTGTGAGAAGCAGAGGAGAGAGATAGAAAGAATGCAAGCAGAGGAGAGTCTATATTTACCCCAGGACATTGACTATCTGACTCTTCCCGTGTCCCTCTCTCAGGAGGTCAGAGAGATTCTGGATAGCATACGACCGAGCACAGTAAGACCTGCACCTATAAAGGTGAAGTGTGTAATTTCTGTAACACTAGTGGCACAAGATTTGAACGGACCTCATGACTCAAAGAGTGTTTATCAGCGACATTGCTGGGAATTCTTTTAGGAAGTAAGTAATTTGACAGCCCTAGAAATGGCAGAGCAGCACATGGACTGAGATACACTCTTCTGACCACCACTCCGGCACTTTGGTTTAGGTTAGTTTAGTGTTACATGGGCAAGCAGCACAAAATGTAAGAATCCAGTCATTATTGTCAGTTTGGTGCCACAAATTACAGAAATTACTCACTTCACCTTACAATCTTTGTATCTTTAATGCAAGTTATGTCATGCGCTGGTCAATACTGTATTATTAAATAGTAGGGAGATTCCTGAGATGAATGTGGTTTAATACTGACATTTTCAACATTTGTATTTATGAACCAACTACTGAACAGGGAAACCGGAAAGTTCTTTGTAAAGTTGAACTAGCTTCTACAGGAGTTTAAGGCATTGTTTCACCCAGAATACTAGCGTACCGCTTGTAGTGTAGTATAAACTGTTCATTCACTTTTTTTTTTTAATTAGCAAAGAACAATGTTAAAAATTACTGTTGAGCAAATCCAGTGCATTGCATTGTGGGATAAAGCATCTGTAGTAAGCTCTGCTGTATTCAGCACTTTTTTGCAATTGCAGGTATTACTTTTTTAAACAGGTGCACAGTACACATGAGATTAGTCAAAGACTGATGTTTACAACAAATAAATAGTCCAGCTGTAAAACTTCTAATAGAAATGACTTATAGAGTAAACACTTAATACATATTGAGGCAGACAACAAAATCTGCTATTACATAGAATAATAACTCATTGTGTTTTGATTTTCAGTTGGGAGCTGCTGCCCGTCTGCCAGGAATCACCCCAGCAGCCATAGTTCATCTGTTTAACTATGTGCAAAGAAACAAATACAGTTATCATAGTAAAAATTGAGTGTGGGAGAAAAAAAATGACTAATACATCTTTATTTTAAATGAGGAACTATTTACATCTGTGGTATCTTCCAAGCTTTAAGAGGAGTGTGATTTGATTGACACCAGCAGCATCAAACTAAATTTCAAAAATTGTTTCTAAACATAGGCATCCATGGAGGCCATGCGTTGTGTCTTTGGTGCTGCAGAAATTACACATGTTCTCTAAATAATGTCTGAGAAACTCTTCCATCATTGTCTGGAACTAAAGTTTGATTTACTCTTGATCTAACTCTCCAACCCCTCTGGAAAAAAAAGCAAATGGAAACTTCCATTCAGATTGATGTTCCCCCGCAGGGGCTTCTGGGTAAACTGTAGCATCAGAGAAAATCACCTCAGTGGTCAATGGGACAGAAGACCGAAGGGGACACTGGAGACAAGAAGACCATAATTCATGTGAACATCCCAAAGACCTAAGCTCAGCTGCTCAATCATAACATGTACATCTTTAAGTTCAAATTTGTAGAAATATATATGTATGAAATATCAACAGTATTTATGCAAAAGTTTTACACAAAGAAATAAATACTTTTGACCATCATGTCAGCAAAATCATGTCAGCATCCCAAGGCTCAACAGGAAAATTATGCTTACCTTCAGTCTCTGACAGCCAAAGATGAATTTGGCACCCAAGATATGGTTCTGTGTAAGGGCCCTGAGGCCCCTCTGAGCCCAGAGCACCCGCAATGATAGAGACAGGGGCAGGAGACAACCTGTCTCACATGATTCCTGAAACATTTACAAACTTGTTAACAGTGTTGCCAGATCTCGAGAGACAAATAAGCAACCAGGCCTGTAAAAACATGCAACTTTTTCTACTTTTTCAACTTTTTCTCCCCTCAAAAGCCCAAAAAACCCTGCAACACGCGACTACCAATATTTGTAAGCGACTTTACAGAAAAACAAGCCCGAAGTCGCTTATAATAAGCGGATTTGGCAACACTGCTTGTTAAGATATTTGGGATATTCTACAGTGGGCTATACAGGTGCTGGTCATATAATTAGAATATCATCTAAAATTTGATTTATTTCACTAATTCCATTCAAAAAATGAAACTTGAATATTATATTCATTCATTACACATTGATATATTTCAAATGTTTGTTTCTTTTAATGTTGATGATTATAACTGACAACTAAGGAAAATCCCAAATTCAGTATATCAGAAAATTAGAATATTGTGAAAAGGTTCAATATTGAAGTTATTGCAGTAATTCAGGTAAAAGGAGCCCCAACTAAGTATTGAGCGCTGTACATGCTCATACTTTTCATGTTCATACTTTTCAGTTGGCCAAGATTTCTAAAAATCCTTTCTTTGTATTGGTTTTAAGTAATATTCAAATTTTCTGAGATACTGAATTTGGGATTTTCCTTAGTTGTCAGTTATAATCATCAAAATTAAAAGAAATAAACATTTGAAATATATCAGTCTCTGTGTAATGAATGAATGTAATATACAAGTTTCACTTTTTGAATGGAATTATTAAAATATATCAACTTTTTGATGATATTCTAATTAAATGACCAGCACCTGTATATAGAACAAATTAACTTTAAATGACATCCCGTTCTTAATCCATAGGATATGTATTGAGCGCAAGTATGTAGGAGGGCGGAGCCAGGCTAGGGTAATTCATCACTCCAGAGAACATGTCTCCACTGCTCTGGAGTCCAGTGGCAGCGTGCTTTACACCACTGCATCTGACACTTTGCATTGCTCTTGATGTAAGGCTTGGATGCAGCTGCTTGGCCATGGAAACCCATTCCATGAAGCTCTCTAATGCAGTGTTCTTGAGCTAATATGAAGGCTTCACAAAGTTTGGAGTTCTGTAGCTATTGACTCTACAGAGAGTTGACTTCTGTGAACTGTGCGCCTCAGCATGACCTGACCCCGCTCTGTGATTTTTACATGGGAATACGAATAGACTTATAACGGTACCACCTTTGAATGCACTGAGCTCCTGAGAGCGACCCATTCTTTCACAAATGTTTGTAGAATCAGTCTGCATGCCTAGGTGCTTGATTTTATACACCTTTGGCCAAGGAAGTGATTGGAACTTGAATTTAATGATTTGGAGGGGTGTCCCAATACTTTTTGGTAATCTAGTATATTTATATAAAAAAACATGAGTGAGTAAATGTAAATAAATAGATTTTTAATTTTCAAAATATGAAAAAAAAATGTATGAAGTGATATTCTAAATAAGAAATTAATACTGCTAGTAGGTGGTGGTAAAAAAGTAATTGAGTCATTCATTCATGTGTGTTGCTCGGAGACGCACAACAATTCTGAATTGGCTTTAGAGGCAAAATTTAGCAAAAAGAGAGAGTGTTAGACCTCAAATCATTAAATGTATATGTAAATATATGAAAAGTGTCATCAACCAATATGCAACAGAGCATTGTAACTCACTGAAGCTGGTGTGGAGCATTCTTGTGAAATGACTCGACTCTGGTCTGTCTGAGAGCCTGCAGTCATACTGATCAGATCAGGCACTGCAACCCCTGCTAATATACCAAAAAGCTCAGCCCGCAACACTCCACAGTCACTGGACAAAGACCTAGACAAATCAAAAAGACAACAGGATACAGGAATCAAAATAGAATCATTATTGTTGTTGGTTTTGTCATATAATTTGACATATATAAGTACTATCATGTCTTCAGGCTATAAGTGGTAAAAAGTTATGATGTAGTAAATTAGTGTAATACCTAAAGGTGCAGCCAGTCACAGTGTTTTGTTTAAAAAGAACAGGGGGGCGATTAGTGAGATCTGCAGAACATTCTCCATCCTCAGACAACCCCAAAACGGTCAACTTCCACAAATGTCAAAGAATTTACATATTCATCACAGAGATGCATCAAATCCTTCCCTAAAGCTCAGTACTATGCAGGAGGTATAAATATTTGCTCTGACAATATATCTTGACAAAAGCATACAATGAAACACAGCATTAGAAATTTGGTCACAGTTTGGTTTGCATTAGTTAGATTAACGGATACAAATGTACTGTAGTCATCGTTTACTTACCGTGGTGTTGTTTTAATGCTGTATGTCTTTCTTTCTTTCTCTGCTTGTGCCCTTCCATGTAATGGCAGTGAATAGCAACCAGCATCATGCTTTCTTTTAAAAGATGCAATATCCCAGAATGATCCTATGCGACACAACTTCATGAGACTTTATTAGTGCTGCATTTTACTCTGACTCGCCAAGAAAAAGAACCCAAGTCATGAGAAATCAATAATAATAATAAAAACAGGTTTTAATGCTGAATGTCTTTCTTTCTTTCTCTGCTTGTGCCCTTCCATGTAATGGCAGCGAATAGCAACCAGCATCAAGCTTTCTTTTAAAAGATGCAATATCCCAGAATGATCCTATGCGACACAACTTCATGAGACTTTATTAGTGCTGCATTTTACTCTGACTCGCCAAGAAAAAGAACCCAAGTCATGAGAAATCAATAATAATAATAAAAACAGGACATACAATCCATGTACTTTCTTTTCTGAGGTGAACGTATCTGTTGTTTTCGCCGCAAGAAGTTGTATTTAACTTGGTGAAGAAAGTACTCAGATACTTTTTTGGGAGTTTTTATTAATCTTGATTTCTAACTTGTGTGCTTTTCCTGGGCGATTTGGAGTGAACTGAAGCGTTAATAGAGTCTCATGAAAGCGCAGTCGTGCACAGGGCTGGATTTTTGCCAAATAATACATTCAGTTTTTTGTTTTGTTTTTTAACCAAACCCTATTGTATACCCCCAGATCACTAGGAATAAACATCATGCATGGGATCATTCTGTTATACTTTTGCATTAAAAATAAAAAAAAATAAAAAATGTTTTATTCCCTTAATGCTGGCCGCTATTCACTGCCATTATATAAACGAGCACAAGAGGGACTTCAAATCAAATGTGTCCTTTGTGGTTTAAAAAAAAGAGGGCATACAAGAAGAGCATACTCTCTTTGAACAGTTATCCTCTCCTTGAACTGTCACCTTATCGTGGTGGAGAGGTTTGAGTATCCGAATGATCCTGGGAGCTATGTTGTCTGGGGCTATATGCCCCTGGTAGGGTCTCCCAAGGCAAACAGGTCCTTGGTGACGGGCCAGACTAAGAACAGTTCACAAAAACCCCCTTATGAGTAAAATTACATCGAGGACCGAGATCGCCCTCGGCATGGCGCAGCCGGGCCCCACCCTGGATCCAGGCCTGGGGTTGGGGCTCGCATGCGAGCACCTGGTGGCCGTGCCTCCCCATGGGGCTTAGCCCGTAGAAATGGCGTGGGGCCGCCCTCCTGTGGGCTCACCACCTGCAGGAGGGAGCGTAAGGGGCCAGTGCATAGTGGATCGGGCGACAGTCGAAGAAGGCGAGGCCCCCGACGACCCGATCTCTGGACACGAAATCTGGCTTTAGGGACGTGGAATGTCACCTCGTTGGCGGGGAAGGAGCCGGAGCTTGTGCGGGAGGTCGAGAGGTACCGACTAGAGATAGTCGGGCTCACCACCGCGTGAGCTTGGGCTCTGGAACCACACTTCTTGAGAGAGGCTGGACTCTACCACTCTGGAGTTGCCCATGGTGAGAGGCGGAGAGCTGGAGTGGGTTTGCTTATAGCCCCCCAGCTCAGCTGCCATGTGTTGGAGTTCACCCCGGTGAACGAGAGGGTCGCTTCCCTGCGCCTTCGAGTCAGGGATAGGTCTCTCACTGTCGTGTGTGCCTAAGGGCCAAACGGCAGTGCGGAGTACCCGGCCCTCTTGGAGTCTCTGGGAGGGGTGCTGGAAAGCGCTCCGACTGGAGACTCCATCGTTCTACTGGGGGACTTCAACGCCCACGTGGGGCAGTGACAGTGACACCTGGAGGGGCGTGATTGGGAGGAACCCGAGTGGTGTTCTGTTATTGGATTTCTGTGCTAGCCACGGTTTGTCCATAACGAACACCATGTTCAAGCATAAGGGTGTCCATCAGAGCACGTGGCACCAGGACACCCTAGACCGGAGGTCGATGATCGACTTTGTGGTCGTGTCATCAGACCTTCGGCCATATGTCTTGGACACTCGGGTGAAGAGAGGGGCGGAGCTGTCAACTGATCACCACCTGGTGGTGAGTTGGATCCGATGGAGGAGGAGGCTGGACAGACTCGGCAGACCCAAATGTACTGTGAGGGTCTGTTGGGAACGTTTGGCCGAGCCCCCTGTCAGAGAGATCTTCAAATCCCACCTCCGGCAGAACTTCGACCGGATCCCGAGGGAGTCTGGAGATATTGAGTCCGAGTGGACCATGTTCTCCACCTCCATTGTCGATGCGGCTGTTCGGAGCTGTGGCCGTAAGGTCTTCGGTGCCTGTCGAAGCGGCAATCCCGAACCGGTGGTGGACACCGGAAGTAAGGGATGCCGTCAAGCTGAAGAAGGAGTCCTATCGGGCCTGGCTGGCTTGTGGGACTCCTGAGGCAGCTGGCGGGTACCCGGCAGGCCAAGCGGGCTGCAGCCCGGGTAGTCGTGGAGGCAAAAATCGGGCCTGGGAGGAGTTCGGTGAGGCCATGGAGAAAGACTATCGGTTGGCCTCGAAGAGATTCTGGCAAACCGTTCGACGCCTCAGGAGGGGGAAGTAGTGCCCTACCAACACTGTTTACAGTCGAGATGGGCACCTGTTGACCTCAACTGGGGATATCATCAGGCGGTGGAAGGAATACTTTGAGGATCTCCTCAATCCCACCGACATGTCTTCCATTGAGGAAGCAGTGGCTGGGGACTCGGAAGTGGACTCGCCCATCACCCGGGCTGAAGTCATCGAGGTGGTTAAAAAGCTCCTCGGTGGCACGGCACCGGGGGTGGATGAGATCCGCCCTGAGTACCTCAAGTCTCTGTATGTTGTGGGGCTGTTTTGGCATTCGACCGTGTTCCTCGTGGCATCCTGTGGAGGGTGCTCTGGGAGTATGGGGTTGGCGGCCCCCTGATTAGGGCTTTTCGTTCCCTGTATGACCGGAGCAAGAGCTTGGTTCGCATTGCCGGCAGTAAGTCAGACCTGTTCCCGGTGCATGTTGGACTCCAGCAGGGCTGCCCTTTGTCACCGGTTCTGTTCATAATTTTTATGGACAGAATTTCTAGACGCAGCCAAGGGCCGGAGAGTGTCCGGTTTTGGGACCATACGATTTCGCTGCTTTTGCGGATGATGTTGTCGTGTTGGCCTCCTCAAACCAGGACCTTCAGCGTGCACTGGGGCGGTTTGCAGCCGAGTGTGAAGCGGCTGGGATGAGAATCAGCACCTTCAAGTCCGAGGCCATGGTTCTCAGTCGGAAAAGGGTGGATTGCCCACTTCAGGTTGGTGGAGAGTTCCTGCCCCAAGTGGAGGAGTTCAGGTATCTTGGGGTCTTGTTCACGAGTGAGAGAAGGATGGAACGAGAGATCGACAGGCGGATCGGTGCAGCTTCTGCAGTAATGCAGTCGATGTACCGGTCTGTCGTGGTAAAGAAGGAGCTGAGCTGTAAGGCAAAGCTCTCGATTTACCGGTCGATCTACGTTCCTACTCTCACCTATGGTCATGAGCTGTGGGTCATGACCGAAAGGACAAGATCCCGGATACAGGCGGCCGAAATGAGCTTTCTCCGTAGGGTGGCTGGGCGCTCCCTTAGAGAAAGGTTGAGAAGCTCGGTCACTCGGGAGGAGCTCAGAGTAGAGCCGTTGCTCCTCCACATCGAGAGGAGCCAGCTGAGGTGGCTAGGGCATTTATTTCGGATGCCTCCTGTACGCCTTCCCAGGGAGGTGTTCCTGGCACGTCCCACCGGGAGGAGGCCCTGGGGAAGACCTAGGACACGCTGGAGGGATTATGTCTCCCGGCTGGTCTGGGAGCGCCTCGGTTCCCCGGAAGAGCTGGAGGAAGTGGCTAGGGAGAGGGAATTCTGGGCGTCTCTGCTTAGACTGTTGCCCCCGCGACCCGGCCCCGGATAAGCGGAAGATAATGAATGGATGGAAAAAAGAGGGCATACAAGAAGAGCATACGGCATTAGAACAACACCAGGGTGAGTAAATGACTTAATTTCATTTTTGGGAATATACAATTCTAATTTGCAGTCTTGATAAATTGCAGTATGCAAATTTTGGGCAGACAGATTTGACCATTTTCTGAATCAGAAAATTGTGTGGCCAGACTGTGATGTGCATTATTTTTTTTTAGCATCACTGTGGGTGCATCTCAATCAGTTCCTGAGCTCGTGAACCAGTATATCGTGCACACGAGGCACTGATGACGATTTCTGGGGACGTGACAACATCAGAGCTGATATCTTTCTGACATTATTTGTAATGTTATTTAAAGTACATTATGATAGATACTTTGCTTGTTACATATACGTGCAACATTTCAGCTGTAAATAAATTATTGCCATTTCCATTATTTCTTCCTATAAGTGAATAATGTGAGCATCGATGCTCCCTGGTTTTTATGGTGAATTGTGGTACTTTTAGAGAGCAAACATTTCAGTGCCCTGGAAGGATTGTGTGATTGAAACAGGCCTTAAAATGGCCAACTCCCTGATCAGTACGCTGATTACTGAACTAGGGAGCTGATTGAGACGCACCCTGTGATTCCATTCAGTTGGATGAAATCAAACATGTTTGATATTTTAAGCTGATTTTTGAACACATTGGTTTTCTTTGTCATGTGTCTCCTAGCAAAAAGCTGCATGTTTCTGGATGAGTTTGTGTTAGGAACAAATTCAAATCTAGTAGTGTGTGATCCTCAGTTGTTTAGGGTATGATATCTTGCCAAGACCGCAACTTCGGCAAGTGTATGATACCTAGTGTTTTAAAATCTGTTCCAATTTTAAAAGTTGTGTAGTGTATTCCAGCTTTAAGTCACAAATGTAATGTTCACAAGCTTACACATTTTATAAATATGAATATGAAATTAATTTGCAATACAATCATTATTGTAATGGTAATTGGTCAGCAAAATAAGCAAAAACCAGGTCACCTTCAAAACAACAACCAAAAACTATGCACCAGCATCTAATTCTGGAGAGCATCCAGGTAGACACTGTAAAGTTAGTTATGCCTTCTGATGACTAGCTAACTAATACAGAAACATGATGAGTTGGATACCTTATCAGAAGATGCTCTGACATCATTTCTCTATCATTTATTCTCCAACAAACTCTAGGCACACCATGCCAATGAATGTTTGCTATACAGAAATAATCACACTCAGTTTATTTGATTTAACCTCAGATTAATTATTAGTGTACTCTGATACAAGAACAAATTCACAGTGAAGTGGAAAGGATACAGGTTGTGATTTTTCACCAAACCACCCAACGAGTGGTGATTCAGGTTTCAGCCCCTCTGGAGGTGATGGAGGTGTGGGTGTGGTCATGGGTTGAGTGAGCATGGCCAACTGGTATTCAAACAACAGGTGTTTAAAATGTTGCATTATTTTTATAATCAAAATGTCATCTCTATCTTCTGGGTGAAACAACAGAGTTGTTTTTGGTGACATATGCCAGACTTCTCCAGTCATTTAGTCTGCATAAACCCTTTCTTAAAATTAACTAGAAGCTTGCATTCTGACCTTCCTCCCACATCTTAAAATCCATCAGTCCACCAAATCTAATTATGAACAATTATCATAAAATATACAAACAGTAATGGATTGTCTAGGTAACGACATACGGTATTAAGATTATATATTTTTGTAATATTACAAAATAAAAACATCATGCAATTTTTATCACCCCACTTTTTTTGATCACCAGCCACTGTGGTTAGTGGTTTTCCAAAGTTACTAGGCACTCAGCATTTTCACTGGCCACAATTTTGCTGTTTGGAAATAACACTTTATGATTAAAGTTGTCTTTGGCAAGCTTAAATTACTTGATTTGAAGTCATTTTACTTGATTTAAAAGATTTAAAAACCCTTTTAAACTTTCAAATGCAGAGTGATCACCAAATCAAGACTATACTTTTTATATCAGCTCAATACGGGAAATATGAGCATAGGCTAATATGAGAAATTTAATATGATATGAGTCATTTATGATATGAGAAATTTTATATGATTTGAGAACTAAAAAGCAATTTACAAAAACAATAGTAAATTTAAATCTTTCTTTCAGATACAATAGGTTTATTTAATATGTATACATTTATTTAACATCTGTAGTTGTTTGATTAACATTAATGACAAACAGGTATTTAATTGGGCTGCTGAATGCATGGACGTAATATTCTGACACATATCCAGTTATTATCAACCAGTTTACGCACACTTAAGCCATAACCGATGGACATTTTGACATTGTGCACAGGTATTTGACTATTCAGACACAAGGAGAACTGCTCACGCGTGCGAGAGAAAGAAAGAGAGCACTTCTGTTGTGTGTCATTAAGCGCTATTCCGCAAATCCAGCCTTCACTAACTGCAAGTTAATCGATAAAGAATTGTAATTTTGTGATACGACTGTCTTGGCATTTCATTTGGCTGTAGGCTGTAATTCTATTCAACCCGCCAAAGTGGCTAGTGGGAGTGGCTGCCCTACCCACCACAGCTGAAAACTACCCGCATTTGGCGGGGGCGTTAATGTCAAGCCCTCCCCCTATTATTATTATTATTATTTGAATTAACATGTTCAGATTCTGCAAGGTGTATCTAAAATGAACACAACTGTATATCGAGATAAAGTTACCTGGAATAGAACCACATGTTTTTGCAGTAGTTGCCTGCCTATAGTTGCGTTTAGCAGTTCTGTGTTCAGTGTAGCTTTTGAAATCTCTCCTTTACTTGTGTACTCAATCACATACTCCACCTATGAGAACAACAAAAACTTCACTTATGTACATTCTGACAATAATATGTGCATCCCACAAAGCTCTGCACTGACCTTTGATACCACATTCAGACATGAGCCATTTTGTTTAAGCGGTTCAGGCCAGTCTGTCCCAGTAGAAATTGGGATCTACGACAATGCAAACAAAACATATGTAAACATTCTGGGGTCAAAAACATAAGTAAATCACAACAAATAAATAAAATAATTTGATGCAACTCACAACCAAATCTGGACTGTTCTCCACCTGGGCCATGGGAACCTAAAAAACAAAAGCTAAATAATTAATATGCATAAAATAGGGATGTCCATGGATGTCTATTTTCAAAGAATACTCATAAATCAACCATCATTAAAACTATTATTAATAAATTATAAATCTAAAATTACTAAAAGGAATGAATTAATTGTTAGTTAATACTGCAAAATGCCTGTAGAGAAGATCAAATATCATGTAAACGTAGTCAACTTTAAACTAGATTTAAAATAAATAGTCAAGAAATTCAAATATTTGTATTTTCCAGTCCACCGCATTTAAATGTTTCAGCTGTTTAATATGAAATGTATTTATTATTAATTTATTATCGTTAATAATAATAATTAAAATACAGAAACAGCCCTTTCTTCATAACACACCGTAGTTTGAATCCAGAGCATGATATAAAGCCGTGTGATTTCAGTTTGGGATAACGGAGAAGCTGATGGTTCAGCTGAGTCCTTGTTGTACTATAACATACGATCATGGAGTTTGTAGTGAACACTTCAGTTTATTGGCTCCCGATCTGTTTTAGAATTCAGGTTAAAATCTTGTTTGTTTTTAAAGCTCTTAATGATCAAGCTCCTTGTTATCTTAAAGATCTTCTTACTCCTGTCATCTTCCAGATTTTTAAGATATTCAGACAGGACTCTTTTATCAATCCTTTGCTCTCGTCTAAAAACTAAGGGAGATTAGTTTTGCCGCCCCCCTCCGTTGCCGCCCCGTCTATGGAACCAATTGCCTCTGGACATCCGCCTTACACCTTCCATTACCATTTTATCTCTATTCCCTGGCATTTAATATTATCACACTCAAAGAGAAAAGCTGATGACTGTGTAGGCAGTGTTTTTGTCATTTGCTTGCATACGGAGACTGATTCATTGAAAAGTGATTAATAACAATCAATTTGGGTCATTCTAACTGTCATCTGAGAAATAGAGTTTCAGTCCGGAAATATTTAACTCAATGAAGAAAGTTCAGATACTTTTTTGGGAGATTTTATTAATCTTGATTTTTCACAACTTGTGTCAATCTGGGTAAATAATAATACAGTGGGCCTCATTTATAAAACTTAGATTGTGCGTTTGCTAAAATCCACGGCAACGATCATATTTATAAAAATGGTCTTTGACGTGGAAAAGTTTTTAGAACCACGTCAGGATCTAAAAAGACATACATACTTTTCCTTGTAGCAGACGTACGCACGCTTGAGAAAAAATTTGTAAGATCAGATGTAGAATGGTTTTTACTCAACATTTTATAAATGATGCCCAGTGTGCATACCTGTTTACATTTGAGTCTAACTTCCAAGGCTGCATCCTGACATAGAACCACCTAATTGACTGAATTTTTACTGGCAATGCATTATGGGATTGCCCTTATCTGCAAAAGATACATCCAGTACTGCCATAATGAGGTATTTTAGAAGGCAGCATAATTAAAGCTACACCATGTTACTTTTTTCCTCAAAATGAACAAGCTTTATATAATGAGCGAGTACATCATGAATCCATTTCAGTCCGTGTTTTCGTCTTATCCTGAATCACTATGGTACGCCTATGCATGTTTATATTCAGACTATTTAAGACCGAACAGGACGCCAATCGCTGTGGAGAAGCCCACTGCGTGACTCATCATACATTAACAGAGAGACGTAGCTCTGGCTACAATCTTTCGCAAGACACAAGCGCCAAAAGTTACATAGTGTACCTTTAATATACTACGGTTTGGAACAGCTGGGATGCTGTCTATGCAGACAACTTGCTATGTTTTGGAAGAGAGCTTTAGTCTCACCCTCAATAGTTTGAAGCCAGTGTAGTAAGTGAGCACATTTAAACTCCTGTCATCCGCACAAGAGCGTGCTGTCACAGCACGAGAGCAAGATAGAGAGCTTGAACGCAAGAACCCTGGAAAAGAAACCATAAATCAGTATAAAACTATTCATTTTATTTAGAGCAAAATCCAGGCCAAGTTTTAACACATTTTTGCCCATACTTGCAGGATTGTGGTTGATGCAGGCAGATGACGCCGGACCTGGTGATGGCTGTTTAAGTGTACTCACTATAGATGTACGGTCATAATAGGTCAGAATGACATCATCAACCTGTGACAAAGTCCAGCAGTGCTACAGTTAAATACTTTTCATATGTATTGCCTGAGTAACGTTACAGTAGTGTTTAAGTAAAATTTACAAGATGTTAACTAAAAGCTATATGCAACATGTGATCACAGTTTACCTTGTAAAACTTGTTTTTTGGACTGTTGAAGGCTGTAAGCTCTCTCAGTAAGAGTGGATAGACGGACTTGGACTGATAACGAGCAGAGGAAGTCTGAACAGCAAACTGTTTTTCTAAGCACAGAGAAAAGAAAATTAAGCATTAGCAAAGCTTTTTGAAATAACATGCATGTGTGAAAATGTGTTATTTTATAATCTGCTATTTTTTTTAATATAATTGTAATAAATAAAGAAATATTAGTAAATATTGTGTAAAACAGTTTGCTGTTTGCAATGATTAAAATTCCAAACATTTCAATGTGATTTTGTTTTTCCAAATGAAACAAATGAGAACAATGAAACAAGAAAAGAGAACAAGAAAATGAATTAATGAAAACAAAAATGCATTGTGGGATACAGTACCCCTACTGTATGGTCTGTTGTATACTGCACATTTTGGTAAATGTAGTAGGCAGGGAAATTTGCATATTTTGCACAGGATACATACTAAAGACCCCGTTATACACAAAGTTTTCATCTTTTACCGCCAGTTATTTTTACCAGGTTTGTACTGAGTGCTAACATACTAAGACAGAGAGATTTAAAGACCAAATCCAGTATACAGATGATGATGAACATAATGCATACTGAATACAGTTAAACAGATGTGTCAGATATATTCTCGTCGCTTAATTAAATTAAGGTTGAACCACTGGGGTCACATGCACTATTTTAATGATGTTTTTACTAACTTTCTGAGGCCTTGAAAGTGAGATTTAAATCTGAGTTAAAAGTTATGGAGCATCAATCTAAAATATAAATTAAATCAGGATTAAAATGATGGTTTAAATGTAAAGTTTTAAAGTTTGGTACAAGATAATTATTAGGTAAACCTTGATTTAATCTCGATTTAAGAATAATCCTTATTGGTGCAATCCACCCTTTGTAACCAATGGTAGTTCAAAGTGTTTACCAGTGTTTTCCAGAGAGTTTGCTTTGGCAAGCTGTTTCGACCTATTGAAACAAACTTCGCTTTGGCCTGATTTTGTTTGCAGTTACCTCACAAAAGTTAATTCTTCAATTTAGCTTGAAGTATATCAAGGCCATAAGAAAATTTTGCAAGAGTAAGGAACTGGAGTGCAATGAGGTGAAAATACAGTAATGCATGGTGATTTACCGTCTTCTCTCTGAACACAAAAGAGATTTTCAGTGAGAGTAACCAGTGCTGGATCAATTTGTGTTCTGAACATCAGCCAGCTCTCAACACAGACGCCAGACCTATATGTGACAAAGACAGCTGCATTTTAAAGCACATTCAGAGGTAAGAGAACACATATAATGACAGACAGCTGTTACCCCGCATCCTGGCCACAGCTGTTAAACACAGAGCTAAGGTTCAGGAGACCACAGTCCATGACATCACAACAGCATCCAATGTCACAGAAGTCAGGTGTGACATCACACGGGCAGCCTGCGGGAACAAGATGACACATTGAATTTACCAGTGTGATGAGGGTGGAATAGCTCAATAGTTATTTATGTATACAGTATATAAATATTTTTACAAAGTATATTTAAAAGTAGGGGGAGACCAGGTATGGTTGTAACAGAACTCATTTCAGTATAAAGAGACATTTATCTGAGAGACATGCAGCCGCTGCTCATAGAGCGTGTGAGTACTGAACTGAGTGCTTTTTGACGCCTAATTGTGCTTGAACGTTTACATACACAGACCTATGTCAATGTTACATTTATTTTCAAATAAACAGAGCAATGTGTCTTAAGTGAACGTTTTGAGAGAGAACTGATAAATTAAGAAAAAGTATAATGATCCTTGCAGTCGGTCTTAAAGTGACAGCATCCAAATTCAACTGCTATCATTATTAATGCTAATCAAAAAAACAAAAAAGAGATAAAATCTCTCACTGCTCTTGAATATGCATTATTTTTTATACATTTGATTATCCTGATTATTAGTGCTTGAAGTTTTTTCAGGTAGGTCTATTACATTTGTATCTTTGTTCTATTGTATTTTGTTTTCTTTGCTCTTTCTTTATCCCCGTTTATTTGTCTTGAATAAGCTTGAGTGTTTTTTAGGCTAGTATTAATTAACCACCACCAATGTGCAGCATCCACCTGGATGATGCGGCAGCAGCCATATTGCGGCCACACACCGGCTTATTAGAGGAGAGGAGACAGGGTGATAAAGCCAATCAATATATGGGGATCATTAGGAAGCCAAGATGGAAAGATGGAAGAGGCCAATGCGCTAATTTGGCCAGGATGCTGGGATTAAAACCCCTACTCTTACACCCCTACACTTCTTTGACATCCTGGGATATTTAATGACCACAGAGAGTTAGGACCTTAGTTTAATGTCTCATCCAAAGGGCGATATGTTTTGACAGTATAGTGTCCCCATCATTATACTGGGGCATTAGGACCCACACAGACCACAGGGTGAGCACCCCAGCTGACCTCACTAACACCTCTTCCAGCAGCAACCTAGTTTTCCCAAGAGGTATCCCATCCAGATACTAACCAGGCTTAAACCTTGCTTAGCTTCAGTGGGAAACCAGTCTTGGGCTACAGGGTAATATGGCTGCTGGTCTAGTATTAGTTTTTAAACGATATTGAAAATGGTGATAAGGATTATGAAATTTCAGTGGTATTAAAAAAATAAATAAGAAAATTATAAATAGCAAAAATAACTATATTGTGATATAGTTATCGTGAAATAAAATGACTTATATTTTGACATAAGATTTTGGTCATATTGCCCACCCCTACATCCAATGTATCTTGATCTGGTACAGTGTATCTTGATCTGCATTTATGACACAACGCAATATATATATATATATATATATATATATATATATATATATATATATATATATATATATATATATATATATATATATTTGGTTAAAAAATTCTGTCATAAATGTTTGACAACAAGATTCGTGAAGGGCATCCGTTGAGTCAACACACCTCTACAGGAAGTGCTGCCAAAGCATGGAAAGAAAATCTACCTATAAACTGGCTAGAATGCATAATGTCTGTACTCCACTGTCTTTAACTGTCATGAGAATAATGTCACATTGCAAAAAAATATCTTATTAAAAATAGGGTTAATTTATGAACAATATCTTCAGCTTCTTTCAACTTACCCAAAGGGCTTGTGATGGGCTCAAGGGTGGCATCAGTGGGCAGAACCGCACTACCATCTTTAAATGTATCCTTCGGTCTAGCAGTTGCAGATGGGTCAGTGGAGTTTTTTGAATATGAAGAGTTAATTTCTGCCCCAAAGTCATTAGTCGCCTCTGTTGATCGTGACTGGTTAGCGATTATAGGTGCGTCGTCAGTAAAAGTGAAAGGGTATGGGCTCAGATCGGTGCTCAATGGAGTTGGATCAGTGATGCTCTGTATCGTGCTTTCAAAATCAGTCACTGTAGGATGAAAAAATGCAAAGAGAATTACAACGCGACACGGATGTCGGTGTGAACATGTTAATGGTCCTAAAACGGCTAAACCTTTCTATATGCAAAAGCAGCCTAATTTATTAGGGGAGAAATATGATGAAGAAATGTTATTGACAAATTCATCCTCTTACCCCCTGAACTTATAATGGGCTCGTTGGTGGCATCAGTAGGGAAAACAGCACTTCCATCTGTGAATGTGGCATTCAGCGCTGAGGGTGAAGGTGAAACCGAAGAGTTTGTTAAATCGGTTGAGTGGTGTTGTGCAGTGGTCTGACAAGTCGCTTGAGGAAATACAATAGGAATCAAAACTAACTGTAAAACACGACAGAAAACACCCTTCGACATTTGTTGAAGATATCTGTTAATTCGGGATGACTTAGATAGTAATCCCTTCAAAAAGATGTCTCAAAAGTAGTTTGCATTCTGTAATTTCATAGGCATTAAAAAGTATAATGAAGTAATTTGCAATCTACTTTACTCAAATTGCACGGATACATTAGCGTCCAACAGTACACTCCGTCGTTAAGGAAATGTAAACGCTGAGCACATCTTCTTCTTCTGGTTTTCATTGGCAGTTTAGAAACAAGGTGCATTACCGCCATCTCCTGGACTGAGGTATGAACTCATTGGGATGTCGTTTTTGTATTAGGCCTACTTATATAGGCTATTTGTTGAACATTAACAGAAAGGCATTCATAACTGAAATGCTATTTATATATTTTGCTGTAGTATATATATATATATATATATATATATATATATATATATATATATATATATATATATATATATATATATATATATATATATATATATATATATATATATATATATACTATAGCAAAATATATAAATAACATAATAAACCCACTTTTGTGTGTAAAAATACTAACAACTTTTGCACAATAGGCCTACTGTATATATATATATATCGTTAGTATTTTTACACACAAAAAAGTGGGTTTAAGCCAGCTATTTATATCTTTTTCTGTAGTGTGTCTGTAGGAAATATCAGTTTACATTTATCCAGTGGGATTTTTGTATGCATAAAGAGTCTGACAATAGCCTCTATGCTCCACATGGAGATCTGATCTCATCTTCATTGAGTCTGTCTGTGATTACATGAAGAAACATAAAAAACTGAGACAGACTAAATCCAGAAGAACTGTGGCAACGTCTCCAAGACACTTGAAGAAACCTTCCTGCCAAAACTAAATAGGTGTAGGAATAAATGCAGGTGACAAAAGCTGTTTTAAACGCAAAGGGTGGTCACCCTAGCCTATCAAGCCAGACCCAAATCAAGATGTTTGGTCTGGAAACTCACCGTTGGCAGAACTCAATCCGAGGGGTGGGATAAACGGTTGGCAAAACTATGAACACATTTCTCCTTCTTAAATTAAGAATGATTTCAGTGCCGTTCTTTGTTCTTTTCTCAAAGAAAAGCTTAACTCCAAGATCGCTGTTCACCAGCTTCTTTGTTTACAAGTACAACACACGGAACCTCCACAACTCTACCGTCATCATGTTAAGCCTGTCCACCAACTTTTCACAGTACTGTAGTTTTGCAGGTATAGGTTTCCTCAAGTGTCTGGGAGACGTTGCCTTAGTTTTTCTGTTTTTTTAAGGCCCTACGTTTTTGTTGTGGAGCTTTCAGAACAGTACTCATTGCAAGTAGAAGTAAGAGAGATGCCAAAATTATACCAATATTTATTTTACATTTCTGTCACTGTATGTGTGAAGGGAACATTTAAACTTGGATTTGTCAAATTCAGGCGGAAATAAAAAAAAGTGCCTTAGAGTGGAAGAGGTTAAAGATCAGTTGGCTCAAACTAACAATGTCATACTGGACAAATCTGCAGGGACATACAACCTACAAAAAAGGTACTTGAAGAGTGTTGGGAGTACGGCTGCACTAACGGATGGAGTGGGGGGAAAGAGGCTAAATAGATTGACTGCATGCTGCAAAACAAGTAAGACTGCAATCCCACCATGGTTATTCTGTTTTATATAGTAAATATGGAAACAAAAGAAGTTGTACATTTTAGAGGCATATATCAAAATATATGTTTAAAGTCCATATCCAATATATATACAGATTACTTGGGTTCCAGTGCATGTGGGTACATTTACATTTACATTACATCTAGTCATTTAGCAGACGCTTTTATCCAAAGCGACTTACAAATGAGAGTAATAGAAGCAACCAAGACCAGTCAAGGGCAACAATATGCAAGCGCTGTAACAAGTCTCACGGAATCAAACACAAAACACTCAGGACAGTTTTTTATTTATTTTTATTTTTTATTAAATAACAAACAGAAATGAATAGAGTGATAAGTGCTATTCTTTATTGGTCAAGTGCTGCCGGAAAAGAAGTGTCTTGAGATGTTTTTTGAAAATGGCTACAGACTCGGCTGCTCGAACTGAGACAGGCAGGTCATTCAACCAGGTGGGAACGGTCCAAGAAAAGGTCCTAGTGAGGGATTTCATGCTTCTTTGAGATAGCACCACTAGGCGTCGTTCACTTGCAGAACGCAAGCTTCTGGAGGGTGTGTAAGTCTGAGCAAGCGAGTTTAGGTATACTGGTGCAGAGCCTGCGGTTGCTTTGTAGGCAAGCACCAGAGCCTTGAATTGATTCGCGCGGCTATCGGCAGCCAGTGAAGACTGATGAAGAGAGGCGTGTGCTCTCTTCGGCTCGTTGAAGACCACTCTCGCCGCTGCATTCTGGATCAGCTGCAAGGGTTTAACAGTGGATGCTGGAAGGCCCGCTAGAAGAGAGTTACAGTAGTCCAGTCTGGAGAGTACAAGAGCTTGGACCAGGAGTTGAGTGGCCTGCTCTGATAGGAAGGGTCTAATCTTCCTAATGTTGTATAGCGCAAATCTGCAGGACCGGGTTGTTGCAGTAATGTGGTCAGTGAATTTTAGCTGATCATCAATCACAACTCCAAGGTTCCTGGCTGTCCTGTACGGAGTTATGGTTAATGAACCGAGCTGAATGGAGAGAGTATGGTGAAGTGCTGGGTTAGCTGAGACCACAAGCAGTTCTGTTTTTGCCAGATTGAGTTGAAGGTGTTGTTCCATCATCCAGGCAGAAATGTCTGTCAGGCAGGCAGCGATCCGAACCCCAACTGTGGGATCATCTGGTTGAAATGTGAAGTAGAGTTGAATGTCATCAGCATAGCAGTGATAGGAAAAAACATGTTTCCGGATGACAGATCCTAGAGATGACATGTAGATGAAGAAGAGATGTGGTCCAAGCACTGAGCCTTGAGGAACTCCAGTAGCTATATGATGTGACTTAGACACTTCACCTCTTCATGACACCCTGAAGGACCTACCTGAGAGGTAAGACTTGAACCACTGGAGAGCAGTACCTGAGATGCCCATCTTCATGAGAGTTGACAGAAGGATTTGGTGGTTAACTGTGTCAAAAGCAGCAGACAGATCCAGCAGGATGAGTACTGAGGATTTGGAAGCTGCTATTGTCTGTCTCAGTGCTTCAGTAACCGAGAGCAGGGCAGTCTCAGTTGAGTGGCCGCGATTGAATCCAGATTGGTTGTTGTCCAGGAGGTTGTTCTGTGCAAGAAACATAGAGAGTTGGTTGAACACTACTCTCTCAAGTGTCATAGCAATAAAAGGCAGAAGGGACACCGGTCGGTAGTTATCTAAAAGTGCTGGGTTCAGAGAGGGTTTTTTAAGCAGTGGGGTTACCCGAGCCTGCTTAAATGCTGTGGGAAAAGTCCCGGTGTGAAGAGAGGTGTTGTCGATGTGGGTGAGTGCAGGAGTAATTGACGAAGTAATGGCCTGAAGCAGGTGAATGGGGATAGGATCAAGCGGACAAGTAGTGGGGTGATTGGAAAGGATGAGTTTGGAGACTTCTGCTTCAGAGAGCAGAGAGAAAGAGGGTAGCGTGTGTGTGACGGTTAATGAGATGTGCATGTCAGTTTGTGGTGCGGAGAATTGGCTGCTAATGGAGGAGGTTTTGTTTGTGAAGAAAGATGCAAAGTCGTCAGGTGTAAGAGTTGATGATGGGGGGAGGGGGGCAAAGAAGAGAGGAGAATGTTCTGAAAAGTGTGCGAGAGTCAGAGCAGTTGTTGATTTTGTTGTGATAGTATGTAGTTTTTGCAGTGGAGACATGTGCAGAGAAGGAAACAAGAAGGGACTGATACAAGGTAAGATCAGTAGAGTTCTTAGATTTGCGCCACTTTCTCTCTGCCACCCTGAGTCCAGAGTGATGTTCGCGGAGAACATCAGACAGCCAGGGGGCAGAGGGTGTGGTGCGGGCTGGTCTGGATGAAAGGGGGCAAAAGCTGTCTAAACAAGATGTTAGAGTGGAGCAGAGAGTGTCAGTAGCACTGTTAGTGTCCAGAGCTGAGAACTGAGCAGGTGGAGGAAGTGAGGATGAAACCATAGTGGATAGACGAGAGGGAGAGAAAGAGCGTAGATTACGCCGAAAGGTGATCTGTGGATTAGTATGAGTTGTATCAGGAGTGAGTATGAGGTTAAGAGTGACGAGGAAGTGGTCGGAGGTGTGCAATGGAGTCACTAAAGTGTTGTTGTCTGTAGAGCAGTAGCGTGTATAGATAAGGTCCAAATGATTACCTGATTTGTGAGTAGCCGAGGTAGATACTCGCTTAAGGTTAAAAGAGGTCAGTAGAGAGGTGAAGTCTGCAGCCTGGGGTTTATCAAGGTGGATGTTGATGTCACCGAGCAGCACCAGAGGAGTGCCATCTTCAGGAAAGTTGGAGAGTAACATTTCCAACTCCTCCAAGAAGTTACCCAGTTGACCTGGGGGGCGATAAATAACTACAACATGGATTTTAGCAGGGTGAGTGATAGTGATTGAGTGTGATTCAAATGAGCTGTTGCCAGAGAGAGATGGTATGGGCTCAAATTTCCAATCCTTTGTGATGTATAGAGGCAGGGACGTCGTTAGGCCTATTTTAGGGGGGCTGAAGCTACCCCAAAATGTTCCTAAGCCCCCCTAAATGATAATAAGAACAACATCATTCGATTTATCAATAACCGTATCCTCATTCATATTTAGACGCAACAATATCCAGGTACAAAAAATAGCCGAGAAGTCGGAAGTTTAAATGAAGATTAAATGTCCTTAGTTTTCATAGAGCAAATAACGTTCAGCTGCATTTCCTTTCCCTGCGTCTCTCACTCACGAGTCTCTCTCACATACACGCGCCCCACACACACACAGCCCCTCCTCCCTGCACACACGCCCGCCGTCTCCATGAGAAGCAGTGTTCGGCGTTCGGCGTAGAAAGCAAGTTCGCGAAAGGTTGGTATCTCGTGAACACCTTTACACAAGCACAGATTAAAAAGTGGTATAAAAATATTTTTAATTCTGAATATAGTTTTGTCAGTGTGTTAATGTCGACCCGAGAAGCAATGGCTACTTTAGAAAGTTAATTAGTCGCAAATTTGAGGTAAAATGCACTTGGGTTGTCGATGTAACTTTTCTTTAACAGAGTAGAAATGGAAGGAGAGGATATGTCTGTCACGTTTTACTTGTTAACATCTTGGTTTCTTGACTGGTTGTTGACATAATTGTAGCTCTAGATGTGAGTGCAAAGATTTTGCAAACACAAGTTACAAATACCCTGGGGGCTAAGCCCCCCCTGTCTTCCAATCCTAGCGACGTCCCTAGGGAATAGAGGTATAGAGGGAAATTAAAAGGTGAATAAGTTAAAAGAAGCCCTGAAGGCAGAGCGCATAGATATACAAGTTCCACTAGCAAACCAGAAATTAAAGTCATCGTTAAAGATACTATTAACAAAATGTGGCAGAATACATGGGATCAGGAAGAGAAGACAGGAGGAGAAGACATAGAGCATCTATCTATCTATCTATCTATCTATCTATCTATCTATCTATCTATCTATCTATCTATCTATCTATCTATCTATCTATCTATCTATCTATCTATCTATCTATCTATCTATCTATCTATCTATCTATCTATCTATCTATCTATCTATCTATCTATCTATCTATATATATATACATATATGTATATATACAGTACTTTTCAAAATTCTTAGGCACGTTGGTATTTTCACACGAAAAATGTTTCCTTAAATGTTTCACTCTTTGTTATATTGCAGCCATTTGCAAAAATAATTTAAGTTCTTTTTTTTTTCTCATTAATGTACACACAGCACCCCATATTGACAGAAAAAACACTGAATTGTTGCAGATGTATTAAAAAAGCAAAACTGAAATATCACATGGTCCTAAGTATTCAGACCCTTTGCTGTGACACTCAAATATTTAACTCAGGTGCTGTCCATTTCTTTTGATCATCCTTGAGATGGTTCTACACCTTAATTTGAGTCCAGCTGTGTTTGATTATACTGATTGGACCGGATTAGGAAAGCCACACACCTGTCTATATAAGAACTTACAGCTCACAGTGCATGTCAGAGCAAATGAGAATCATGAGGTCAAAGGAACTGCCTGAAGAGCTCAGAGGCAGAATTTTGGCAAGGCACAGATCTGGCCAAGGTTACAAAACAATGTCTGTATGGAATATCAGGGCTGCCATTATTAAAAATAAATAAATATATAAGTAAATATACAAAGAAATGTAAAAAAGCAAAAATAAATAAATAAATAAATATACATAGAAAAGCAAAAAAAAAAAGAATAATTATTTATACATTTATTTCCATATTTATTTATTTCCATACATATTTATTTATTCTTTTATTTATTTCCACATTTATCTCCTTCCTACATTTATTTGTTTCTATTTATTTATTTATGCATTTATGCATTTATTTATGCATTTATTTATGCATTTAATTCTTCCAACATTTATTTGTGCGTAGGGTAATGAGGAGGGTGGGGTTTACCTCAGACATAGCAATCGAGCTCAGAGTAGGCGAGGGTGAAGCGTTGAGGCCACAGTGACCACCTTGTGGTGTGGCCGAAATACAATAAGTACTGCCTACTGATGCTGATACCAGACCATTGCATTTTAATGTAACTTCCAAAAACAATACTTACAGCAACAGAAACAATTTGTTCTATTAAGCGTGGTAGTCTTTAGCCTACTTCCATAAACTCATGTCCAGGGGCAACTTTATTAAATGTATGAACATGTTAATCCAAATATATGGCATGAAGTGATACGT
This sequence comes from Gobiocypris rarus, assembly GCA_023029165.1. Classification (NCBI taxonomy): domain Eukaryota; kingdom Metazoa; phylum Chordata; class Actinopteri; order Cypriniformes; family Gobionidae; genus Gobiocypris; species Gobiocypris rarus. Next base: position 11,626,910 of record CM040920.1, read on the forward strand.
TTAATATGAAACTAAAACAGACAGCAGGTGGCAGCATGTCATTGTCTTAATGAGTGAGTTACTTGATTCCTTAAAATACACTGAATCAAAAACAATGCGGTTCATCTGTAGATTTGTTTCTTATCATTTCTATTTAGGCCTATAAGCGTTATTTAAAATAATAATTATAAAAATAAATAAATAAATAAACGCATGACCAAGTGTTCAAAACGTTGGCAGAGAAGGGGTCATGTTCGGGGGAACAACATGATAGGCTATTTTTGAGTTTAATGCATATAGCAGCTACATTCAGAAATGGAAATTACGAATGCATTCATATTTTGTTTTGAATTTAAGTCGATTGAATATTTACAGGTTTGTATCTCGTTATTTTTTTGTCTATCCAAGTATCATACTGATCAAATATTGAAGCTATCTCTATCTAATAGTCTATACTTCAAAGATAGAATGCAATTATTGATTGTTAAAAAATGTTAAAGCCATGTGACTTTGACTTTGAAACAGAGCTAGTATACTGGCATCAATTATATGCATTTGTGGTGAAATTACTAGATTTTCGCCTCAATACATGTTTATTTTAATGCGAACAATGCTCTGTCACTTTATTTCAGCGTGTGCAGCACAGCAAAAAATAGACTCGGTGCGGAAACGATCACTGCACTGCAGTATGCACCACTCCCAGAACGGATCGCCGGACCGCATCGGCATGTGAAAGCTTTAAACGGTTAACCTGGGTACGAAAAAAAACGGAGTAGGTTATGTGTGAAACGGGTGATAGGCTCATTTTTGGGTGGGACACATGCAGCATTTTCCAATATTGAGGGGTACACGTCCCCCAACCTTATTGTAGCCTAATAATAATAATAATACATACAAAAAAAAAATATATATATATATATATATATATATATATATATATATATATATATATATATATATATATATATATATATATATATATAATACTTGGAATATATATATATAATACTTGGATAGACAAAAATTGAAATAAATAAATGTATAAATAAATAAAAGAATAAATAAATATATATGGAAATAAATAAATAAATAAATACGTACATAAATATGGAAATAAATTTATAAATAATTATTCATTTTTGTTTTTTTGCTTTTACATATTTATTTATATATTTATTTATTTATTTATTTATTTATTTTTGCTTTTTTACATTTCTTTGTATATTTATTTATATATGTATTTATTTTTAATATTGGCAGCCCTGACATTCCATATGTCTGCTGAACTTAAGGTTCCTAAGAGCACAGTGGCCTCCATAATACTTAAATGGAAGACGTTTGGGACGACCAGAACCCTTCCTAGAGCTGGCCGTCCGCCCAAACTGAGCTATCGGGGGAGAAGAGCCTTGGTGAGAGAGGTAAAGAAGAACCCAAAGATCACTGTGGCTGAGCTCCAGAGATGCATTTCCTCAGTGCAAGATACATGAAAGCCTACATGGAGTTTGCTAAGATGGTGACAAATAAGATTCTCTGGTCTGATGAGACCAAGATAGAACTTTTTGGCCTTAATTCTAAGCGGTATGTGTGGAGAAAACCAGGCAATACAGTCCCAACAGTGAAGCATGGTGGTGGCAGCATCATGCTGTGGGGGTGTTTTTCAGCTGCAGGGACAGGATGACTGGTTGCAATCGAGGGAAAGATGAATGCGGCCAAGTACAGTGATATCCTGGATGAAAAACTTCTCCATAGTGCTCAAGACCTCAGACTAGGCATTTACATTTACATTTACATTTGTAGGCCAAAGGTTCACCTTCCAACAAGACAATGACCCTATGCACACAGCTAAAATAACGAAGGAGTGGCTTCACAACAAATCCGTGACTGTTCTTGAATGGCCCAGCCAGAGCCCTGACTTAAACCCAATTGAGCATCTCTGGAGAGACCTGAAAATGGCTGTCCACCAATGTTTACCATCCAACCTGACAGAACTGGGGAGGATCTGCAAGGAGGAATTGTAGAGGATCCCCAAATCCAGTTGTGAAAAACTTGTTACATCTTTCCCAAAAAGACTCATGGCTGTATTAGATCAAAAGGGTGCTTCTACTAAATACTGAGCAAAGGGTCTGAATACTTAGGACCATGTGATATTTCAGTTTTTTTTTTTAATAGATCTTCAAAAATGTTGACAATTCTGTTTTCTGTCTATATGGGGTGATGTGTAACGAGAAAAAAAAAAAGGACTTAAATGATTTTAGCAAATGGCTGCAATATAACAAAGGGTGAAGGGGGTCTGAATACTTTCCATACCCACTGTTATATATTTTACTGTAGTGTTTCAGTACACTGTAAAAAAAAAACAGTTGAGAAAACTTAAGTTTTCTCAACTTATTTGTTTGAGTTATCTCAACTTTTTTCATGTTAAATAGTTGAATAAACTTTAAAAGCTGAATTTGTCATACAAAACATAAATTTAATTTTTTACAGTGTATGAAATATCAGTTTACATTTCCAAACATGTATTTTGCAATTATTTGTAATAATCCAGTGGGAATTTAAAAAAATATATATATGCACAAGTCTGTCTGTGATTACATGAAGAAACAGAAGAAAAAGTCCAGTCTGCAACCTTTCCAAGCGTGTCATTGTGGTATTGGCAGCAGAATTATATATGCATCCATAGTCAAACATGGAGTGAAAATTCTTTTCATAGATGAACCTGATGCACCCTAACTGTATTTATGATACCTTTCTTACATTAATCTAATATTTTTTGAATATGGACTTTAAATGTAAGTTTAGTGTTAAACCATACCCCTAAATATCTTTTTACCCTATCTTGCTTGAGTGACTGTCCATACATATCTAGTTTGATATTTAGACTAGGATTTACCTGTTTTTAGTGAAACATAGTATATATAAATTTTTTCCACAGATAAACGAAAGCCCCATTCATATGACCACTTTCCGACCTTACTCTTCATTCTTGACTCCAGTACACCAATTTTACGACCCCTCACCCATAATGCCCCATCATCTGCATAGAATGCGTTACTCATTCTCTGTTCAACTCCAGAAAAAAACATCATCAATCATAATATTAAACAATATTGGGCTACATACACTCTCTGAGCACATTTGGTTCTTCTTTAAAGATGATTCACTCTTTAGGAGCATTGTCGCCACCTGCTGCATTAGTCAAAGGTCCATGGACGTTGCATCTTAAAGTCTCCATGAAATCAAAATGGACGAATCTTTTTTTTATGTAATATTGTAGAGTTCATTATAAATTATTTTTTAATTTTTATTCATGTGCCCTCATAATTGTTAATCAAAACGTTAACTTTGCCTCCCCCCTCAAAACAACTTCTCTTCCTGTCATGTGCTATGTCTCATTTCTGCTTCCATTTTGTTTGCAATGCCCAACCTCCAACGATCAAATAATTTCCAGAAGGACGAAGCCTCATCCTACATTTTTTTTTCTAATTTCAGAGGCCATTTCACTTGGATATACATCAAAACAGGGAAAAAAAGAACAATCACAACTTCTGTTTCATGCCGACTTTAAAGGTTCACTGTGTAAATTTTAGCGACATCTAGCGGTGAGGTTGTGAATTGCAACCATCCACTCCTCACCCCTCCCTTTCAAAGGACATAAAGAAGCTACGATGGCCGACACAGGACAAAGAGGTCATCGTCTGAGATAGTAGAGAGTAGCTGGCGCTCTGTAGAGCAGTTTGTCCACTTACTATAGAAACTGACAAAATGGCGACTTCACTGTAAAGGGCCCCACGGTATGTAAATAGTATTGGCTCATTCTAAGGAAATAAAAACATAACGGTTCATTATGTCTTTATACACCACTGAAAACATAGTTATGTATATTATATTGCATTTTTGTCAATAGATCAAGGTGTTGATACACAGGGTAACTTTTTTGAGCAATGTTGCAGAGCGATGTTTCTAGGGCACTTTCCCACTGAGAATGGACAACAAATTTCTATCTGAATATTTCAGATCAGTTGCAGGCCTTGTGTCTCACCAGGTTGACAGCAGCATTGCAGCAACATTGCAAGTTGCACTGAGTGTCATCACCTTTTCAATTTTTCTCAGTTTGATGCATTTTGATCCACTTCTCGATGGATTAGCTATAAAAGCACAACTTGCTCAAAATCCTTAGTTCATCTCACAAAAGTACATATTTATGTCAATGAACATATCGGCGCCATCAGAATGACACTTCCCTGAGTTATCGTTCACAAACAGGATAATCAAAATCAGTAGCAGCTCCTGGTTGTAAATTTAGTTTATGATTAACAATTTGTAAGCTTTATATTTTAATCACTGAACATAGTGTATATATAGGTCTATGGGACTGCTGCATATGAGGCCCCTTCAGCTCTGGCTAAAAGTCAAGTCAAGTCACCTTTATTTATATAGCGCTTTTAACAAGTCCAATTGTTTCAAAGCAGCTTCACAGTGTTAACAGGAAAATAATGCAACAGAATTTGTACAGCCGCTCTAGTGAAAACAGTGATGTTGTCCAGCTTATTTCAATGATCATATAGTGTCAATGCGGGCAGATCGGTAATATAGTTTTAATTTGGGTGTCCCCAACTGAGCAAGCCAAAAGCCAAAGGCAACGGTGGCAAGGAACCAAAACTCCTTCAGGGCCAGAATGGAGAAAAATCTTGGGAGAAACCAGGCTCAGTCGGGGTGCCAGTTCTCCTCTGGATGACGAACAAACAGTGTATGATTATAATTCTGGCAACATTACAGTTCAGAAGTCATATTAGATAAATAGATATTCAAAAGATTATTTGAAAGATTGGAGTCGTCATGTCGGAGACAGGTTTATTAAGGATGTTGTGTGTTGATGCGGCATTTACAGGGCAGAGTTTAATTGACACGCTCACTGCAGACATTTCAGGGATGCATTGGTCATGTCCAGACGCGGGTCCACCATCTGATCTGTATACAGCCCGGTTCCGGCTGACTGCAGTAAACCTCGGGATATACAGAAAGACTAACATTAGGGTAGTTGCCATTCTTCTTATGATGTAACGAGTATATCAGGTGTTATGGGAAGTGTTCCCCGGTTCCAGCTGACCTATAGTTAATGCAGCTTAACAATCATTTACTGATTTGAATAATAGAAATTGATAATGTTCTATGTTTATGCAATAGTAAAGAGATGCGTTTTTAGTCTAGATTTAAACTGACAGAGTGTGTCTGCTTCCCGGACAATGCTAGGAAGATTGTTCCAGAGTTTAGGTGCTAATTCTGGGGTTTAGGCAAAACGTACGAGTGAGGTCGTACAAATTCGTACGAATTAGCCACCTCGTAAAATATGTACGAATTGGTCGTGAGATAGCGTTGCAACCCAATCTCACGGCAATTCGTTCATATTTTACGAGGTGTCTAATTCGTACAAATTTGTACGAAATTACTCGTATGAATTCGTACAATTTTTGCTAAATCGTACATATTTGACGAGTTGCAAATTCGTATGAATTCATACGAATGACCTAACTCAACCCCGCCCCTAAACCTACCCGTCACTGGGGTTTAGGCAAAACGTACGAATTTGTACGAGTGAGGTCGTACAAATTCATGCAGATAACCACCTTAAAAAATATGCAATTGGTCGTGAGATAGCGTTGGAGTATCCCATCCTTAGTCAAATCAAGTTACCTTTATTTATATACCTTTATTTTACAATAAAAAAAAAATTCCAAGCAGCTTTACAGTGATAATAACAGACTGATCTCATGAAATTCCGTATGTATGACCCTCCAATTCGTATGCCATTTTGGCGTGCTATAAAGATGCATAATCGCTTTTTAGCGTGTTTATCAACGCCGTTTCATTCTATCCCCCTACACTGCCCCTACCCTTAAACCTACCCATCACACACACACACACACACACACACACACACACACACACACACACACACACACACACACACACACACACACACACACCTAAACCTACCCATCACAAGAAACATTTAAAAAAAAAAACATAATTTAGTATGTTTATAAATCCATTTACATTGTGGACACACACACACATAATGGTTCGTTTCAGCATACACATACACGCGGAATCACACGGCGTACACATACACACGGATAGCTCAAAATGCGTACAGATAACACGCCATTTTTGGCTTTAGAAAGTGGCGTGTATGTTTACGCAAAGTCATGATGTCATGTTGGATAATAATTCAACAAAGTTTGTTTGGCTGTACAGCAGATCTAGAAGAAAACAGTGACATATAGTCCAAGTTTAAGCAAGTTCATTTCTGTTGTAAAAAAGTTATTAATTTAGTTAATTTACCTATACAGCCGCTCTGGAGAAAACAGTGATGTTAGGTATCGCCCAGCTCGCAGCTCTACAGATGTCTGCCAGAGAGGCGCAGTACACCAATGCCCAGGAGGAGGCAACACTCCGGTGGGAGTGAGCCCTCACCCCAAGGGAACATGATTCCCCTTGGGACTGGTTTGCTATCCAGTGGGCCGAACCCTGGAGACAGTCTTTTCCTTCTACTGGTATTCTGCCCTAGATGCGTGTCCCATCTACGCAACACTGACAGATAGCTAACAGGAGTCAGAAAAGGGCCAGACGCAGAAGTAAAGTTGAGATTTTACTGTAATGTTCTTTCCTCTTCTTTCTCTTTTTTGTAAAACTGAAACATGAAAAGATTACAGATATCTTGTTACAAAATTTCCTTAAAAGAAATGATTTTCCATCAAAGGCTACATACAGCTCTGCATACTGTTATTGCTGTTAACGAAACACCATCACTGTAGAATAGTTCTTTTTTAAACTCAAACTTAAGAATTACAAATATAGAAATGTCCATACATTGTACAAATACTGAAAAAAGGTTAACAAACTTACAGGCAAAGCCTTTCCAAGGCACAAAACGTAAAGAAAACTGAGCGAAGAGATCTCTTGACCAACCGCATGGAAAGATTTTGGAACACTGCGGTTATTTCCTGGTTAACCTCTAACCTAAGAGCCACATGACCTAAACCAACCACTAAGAAATAACTCAATGTCCTTTTGCTGTTACACCAAACCACCACAAGATGGTGCCAAGATATAATAAATGAATGTGCCATGACACTCCCCATCTGGTATTGTTTAGATACCACTATACCCAATTGAGATAAAGAAATGAACACATAAGCAGACCCCACAAAGCAACAGTCCTCAGTTTGCATGAGAAGGACTGTTTCCGTTATAGGTCTGAGGAACGTCTTGATTGTCCCATTCCTTGCAACTCTTAGTTCAACTGTTCTCACTTTTCCATCACTGCTGGCGAAAATCTTAGTCACAAGAGCCATAGGCCATTCATTGCGCTTGGCTTGAGCATCTTTGAGAAGGACCACATCGCCTTCTCTTAGATTCCGTTGTTCCTTTTGCCATTTACTTCGACTTTGAAGTGTTGCGAGGTATTCTCGCCTCCATCTACCCCAGAAGGTGTTAGAAAGATCCTGCACCCTTCTCTATTGCTGTCTGTGGAGGTCAGTCTCCTTGAAATTGCCTGGAGGGGAGAGGAGTGCATGACTCTTTTGCGTTAAAAGCATGGCTGGCGTCAACAAGAAAGGTGAGTCTGGGTCTGTGGAAATAGGAACAAGAGGTCTCGAATTGACAATTCCTGTAACCTCTGCCATCAGAGTAGATAACACTTCATGTGTTAAGCAAGAAGGACTGATCTGTTGGAGCATGGAGTCCAGTATGCGCCTGGAGACTCCTATCATCCGCTCCCACGCTCCTCCCATGTGGGATGTGTGAGGTGGATTGAAGACCCAGGAACAACCTTCACCACTCAGGTATCTCTTCACACTAGGCTTTTGAGAATCTGTTAACACAATTTCCAGCTCCTTACAGGCTCCTACAAAATTAGTCCCACAGTCAGAACGAATTTGTTTAGCAGGTCCTTGCAGAGCAAAAAACCTTCTCAAGGCATTTATGAAGGTAGATGAATCCATGCAGTCAATCAGCTCAATGTGTATGGCACGAGTGCTCATACAGGTGAAAAGAACAGCCCATCTCTTACTTTGAGCTTGTCCTCCTCGTGTGCGCCTTGCGACAACTGTCCAAGGTCCAAAAACATCCAGACCAACATACGTGAAGGGGGGTTCTGTGCTCAAGCGATCGATGGGTAAGTCTGCCATCTTCTGCTCAGTTACCTTTCCACAAAGCTTGTTACACATGACACACCTGTGTAGAGTGCTGTTTATAAGCTTCCTAACACCAGTAATCCAGTACCCTGCATTGCGGATAGAAGATTCAGTAAACACACGTCCCTGATGCTTGACTCGATCATGGTAATGCTTCACAAGCAGTTTTGCAGCATGACTGCGTCCTGGGACGATCAAAGGAAACTTCTCTTCGGGATCCAGAGTTGCATTCTTAAGCCTACCTCCTATCCTGAGAAGGCCTCTACTATCTATGTAAGGATTCAGTTTTTTCAGAGTGCTGTGCCTCGGGATGCCATTACTTTCAGCAATGCAGGTAAGCTCTTCTTGGTAGGCTTCCCTCTGAACGCTTTTGATTACAACTTCCTGCTTGCGACAACTCTTTCGCTGTATGAGGTTTAGCACAATAGTGCCACGATCTACAGGATCTTTCTCCGCCATCAGACGACTTGTAAGTCTGAGCGACGTGTATTAGAGTAGCTATGGCTCTAACTAATGACCTCCAAGAAGAGAATCGCTCGAATCTTTGACATTCGAGATAAGAACTGTCGGTGGATAGATTAGTAGCGAGAGGACGAACCTCTGTGTCCGACTCTGGCCCAATGAGGCTAAATTCCTTTTCCTCCATAGATGGATTCTGATCCACTTGTGACAGGAAGGCAGGTCCTGTAAGCCAGGTGGTGGTGCTCAACAGAGCTGCTGGAACAGAGCGGGTGCCATGGTCTGCAGGGTTATGCTTCGTAGAGACATAGTGCCATTGTGTTGGGCTTGACACTCTGCACTCTGTTGGCTACATATACGTAGAAACGCCTTGTCTGGTTATAAATGTATCCCAGGATGACTCTGCTATCTGTGTAAAATTCCACAGCATCTAGAGTAAAGTCCAGCTCATTCATGATTGTCTCTGCTATCTGTGCAGCTAAAACCGCAGCTCCTAGTTCCAGTCTGGGAACGGTATGAGCAGCTTGCGGAGCCAACTTCATCTTCCCTAGGACGAACCCGGTGTGACATGCTCCTTCACTGTTGATGACACGAAGATATGCTACTGCTGCAATCGCTCTGACAGAAGCATCTGAGAAAATATGGAGTTCCTTTCTCAGAGCCGTAGAGAGAGTAGCATGAACATATGGTCTGGGGATCTCAAGCTGTTTAAGATCTTGCAGAGATAAACTCCACGCATTCCATACTTCTTCCTTCTCTTCAGGGAGAGGAGAGTCCCAGTCAAGGGCCTCACCTGAGAGTTCTCGTAACAGGAATTTCCCTTCAATGATGATAGGGGCAACGAACCCAAGGGGGTCAAAGAGACTGTTGACAGTAGCAAGTATCCCTCTGTGTGTAAAGGGCTTCCTAATGTCTGTTACACGAAAAGTGAATGTGTCCCTCTTCACATCCCAGCTAAGTCCGAGACTACGTTGGATGGGCGTAGGGTCAACTTCCAAGTTCAGATCTTTGAATCCCTTCGCATGATCTTCGGTGGGAAATGCATCCATTACTTCTTTGCTATTAGAAGCGAACTTGTGCAGTCTCAAATTTGAAGTAGCTAGCATCTCTTTTGTTCGCATCAACAGGTTGATTGTTTCCGCAGCTGTGGGTGTTGACAAAAGTCCATCATCGACATAGAATTCTCTCTCTACAAAGTGTTTGGCATCTGAACCATACTCCTCCATGCCATAAGCCGTTGTGCGTCGGAGCCCATAAATGGCTTCAGCCGGAGATGGACTATTTCCGAACACATGCACCCTCATGCGGTATTCGATGATCTCTTCCCTGGTGTTATTGTCCTTGAACCAAAAGAATCTAAGGAAGTCTCTATCTTCCTCTTTCACGATGAAGCTGTGAAACATCTGCTCGATGTCCGCAGTTACAGCTACCAGCTCCCTTCTGAAACGCAGTAAGACTCCCAAGAGGCTATTATTTAGATCTGGACCAGAGAGAAGAACATCGTTCAAGGAGATGCCCTTAGTTTGTGCGCTGGAGTCGAAAACAACTCTGATCTGACCAGGCTTCTGCGGATGGTATACCCCAAACATAGGTAAATACCAACATTACTGGCCTTCTCGAAGAGGAGGGGCTGCTTCGGCATGGTCACGATCAAAGATGTTCTGCATGAAGGTAACAAAATGAGACTTCATCTGAGGCTTCTTTTCCAGTGTGCACAAAAGGGAGTTTAGGCGTGTCAATACCTGCTCTCTATTATTAGGAAGCCGTTGGCGAGGTGTTCTGAATGGGAGTGGTGCAACCCAACTATTGGTCTCATCCATGAACATCTCTTTGTGCATGATGTCCAGAAAGCGCCTGTCTTCAATGGACAATCCGACTTTGTTATCATCATTTTATCTCTTAAAGATGTTATCCCCTATAGCATAGTCATCAAAGATGGTGTCACACGCTAGAGAGATCTCAGGCAGAGGTTTGTCATCAAACTTCTCCCTGATGCTGAATTTGTTGGAACATTGAGGAAGTAGAGAAGGACGTCCATTATCAAGTACATGGGTGCGGTAAGTACTTAGTTCTGCAGGCCTGTGTACATCTCATAAGCAAAAATCTCCTACTACGACCCATCCTAGGTCCAGTCTTCGTGCATAGGGAGCATTATTAGGCCCATTACGTTGTTCCCGTACTTTATGAACCTGAAGGATGTCACGACCCAAAAGAAGTAGAATTTGGGCTTCTGGATCCAAAGGAGGAATGCTGTGAGCGATGGCCTTCAGGTGAGTGTGCCAGCGTGCTGCATCAGGAGTCGGTATCTCAGCCCTGTCATCCGGCATGTTGTTGCATTCGATCAAAGTTGACAATTTCACCTTCGTATTTCTAAAGACTCTATAGAAATTCGTGGCTCTTCTGCCCGCTGTCTTTGTCACACCTGCACAGGTACGTAGGGTATATGTTGATTTCTCGCCTTTGATACGCAGCAAGTTAAAAAACTTGGTTCTAGCAAGTGACCTATTGCTCTGGTCATCCAGGATCACATAAAGCTTGATAGCTTCCTCTGGGTGGCCTTCTGGGTAAACCTTAGCCAGGCAAATCTTTGAACAAGACCGTGATCCTATCCCATAACCACAGACTTCAGTACACTTGGAGGTGACAGGTTGTGGTATGTCTATCTCTCCCTCCCGCCATACGTATAAGGTAGAAAGTGGCGGTCCTGGGTGAAGTGCTGTGACATGAGCATCACTGCCTCACTCTTTACATTTAATGGCTGCTTTACAGTCCCTGGCCAGATGAGTGGTAGAAGCACAGCACCTGTAGCATACCCCTTTCTCCTTTAAGAATGTCTTACGCTCGTCTAAAGGTTTACTCCTAAAACCTCTGCAGCTTTTGAGAGGATGGGGCTTCTTATGAATCGGGCAGGTTTTATCCACATCATCCAACTCACAGTTTGGGCTGCGTGTTTGACTCATAGCACTTGATGACACTTCCGTCTTGTGAGTGTAGACTGGGCTTTTCACTTGTCTCTTGAATAACTGCTCTGGTTTCAAAACACTGTGGATTCCTGAAGACAGAGCAAAACTTGGATCGTTGCGTGTTCGAGCCTCTTTGCAGATGAAATCACAAAAGAATGAGAATGGAGGAAAAGCAACGTGGTGTGAAGTTTTATACTGTGAACCTTGAGCCATCCACTTCTCCTGAAGACTGTATGGTAACTTATGTACGATGGGTGCGGTGTCAAGATAAGTAAGTCCGGGTAGATAGCCTTCATGTTTCGCTGATTCCACTTCTTGAAGAAGGTCTCAGAGTTCCCGAAGCTTTTTCAAATCATTGCCGCTGATCTTTGGAAAGCTATCTATCCTGTCAAAGAGGGATTTCTCAATAATTTCTGGAGACCCATAGGAATCTTCCAAACGCTCCCAAGCCTTTCTTAAGCCTGTGTCAGGATTACCTGTATGCACAGCTCTGATCCTTGGCACATGATGTGAAGATTGTTCTCCTAACCATTTTGACAGAAGGTCTAACTGCTCCATTGCTGACAGGTGCAAACCTTCAATAGCATTGACAAACGATGACTTCCACGCCCAATAATTCTCAGGAAGATCATCAAATTTGAAGAGACCTGAATTAACAAGCTCTCTACGAGCTAAGTACCTAGCAATCTCACTCACATTAGTGTCTTTGTTAAACGATGGCTGTGGTGTTGTCTTATATGGCGGCAGCGTGAATGGCGGCACTTGGGATTTATGGCAAGTTGTTTGCACTGACCTCTGAGGCTGCTGTGTCATACTCTCAATATCAGGTTTATCATAGAAATCCCTGACGTCCAAAGCTGTAAAGCGATGGTGTCTTGGGGGTGACTTAGGCCTCAACACATGAACAATGGGCTTTAGAGGTGGTTCATCTTCAGCAGGAGGAGACAATCCTAGTCGAGACTGATTCATGACATAATCACGAGTGCGATCAGAAACCTCTCTCACATCGGAAATCCTTTCTCCGAGCTCACTTTCTGCTGCTGCCTCCAACACTTTTGCTTCAGCGATGGCTGCTGCCACTTCACTCTCATGCTTCAGAACTGATAGCGATGCTTCCATGCGAGCCTCTGTCACTTTCAATTGAGCCTTTTCAATCAGGATTTCAGATTCTTTTATAAGGAATTCAGTCTTGGCCCTTGCAGCTTCCAACTTAGCACGAGCTTTGGCCGCAGCAATGCTAGCCGTTGAGCTTCTTGCTCTGTTAGTTGAAGCGGAGGCTATAGATCTCGTTTCTAATGCTTGACTTTTCTCTGTAGTTTCCTCAGCCTCCGTAGCTTTCTCCGCCATAATGAATTGCTAATGCAGCCTAGTAGCGCACAATGTGATGATGAAAGAGGAATGGAGTTAGAGCTTGTTTTCTTTTAACTGAAGTGCCCGCTGTGCAGCTGCCTTTTTACTTTTCTGCCCTAGATGCGTGTCTTATCTACGCAACACTGACAGATAGCTAACAGGAGTCAGAAAAGGGCCAGACGCAGAAGTAAAGTTGAGATTTTACTGTAATGTTCTTTCCTCTTCTTTCTCTTTTTTTTGTAAAACTGAAACATGAAAAGATTACAGATATCTTGTTACAAAATTTCCTTAAAAGAAATGATTTTCCATCAAAGGCTACGTACAGCTCTGCATACTGTTATTGCTGTTAACGAAACACCATCACTGTAGAATAGTTCGTTTTTAAACTCAAACTTAAGAATTACATATATAGAAATGTCCATACATTGTACAAATACTGAAAAAAGGGTAACAAACTTACAGGCAAAGCCTTTCCAAGGCAAAACGTAAAGAAAACTGAGAGAAGAGATCTCTTGACCAACCGCATGGAAAGATTCTGGAACACTGCGGTTATTTCCTGGTTAACCTCTAACCTAAGAGCCACATGACCTAAACCAACCACTAAGAAATAACTCAATGTCCTTTTGCTGTTACACCAAACCACCACAAGATGGTGCCAAGATATAATAAATGAATGTGCCATGACAACTGGTCTCCAAAGCAGATAAAGAGATCTTCTGAAGTTCTGAAGCTCTGTGCATGGTCCACTTACAAACACAGGGTGTGAACGCAAGGGCTGGGTCTGCCTTTTACGGGGACCGTGCTTGCAAGTTCACCACCTGGTCCCTGAAGAGAGTGGTGGGGACTTTGGACATGTATCCAGGCCAGTGTCTCGGGATTCCATAATAGTTGGCCGGCCTGAATTCCAGGCATTATGTATTGTCCGTCCAGACCAGCACATGCTAGTCCTGCAGCAACAATCAAAATAGGACCTGCAGTACTGCTATAGCAACTCGAGGCAATTGATATGCTACTGCAGTCGAGATACTGTCCAGGAGCCAGAGGCTGCACGCCTGTTACACATGGCACCCCAATCAGTGTTGGAGGCATCTTTTGTGACAACAACATGCCTCGACACTTGTTCTTGAGGAACTCCGGCCCGTAGAAATGCAAGGTCTGACCCCAGGCTGAAAGCTCGGTGACAGATCGGTGTGATTGCCAACCGGTGTTTGCCATGGTTCTTTGCCCATCTTGGGATTTGGCTGTGTAGCCAGTGCTGAAGCAGTCTTATATGAAGCAATCTGAGTGACGTGACCATGGCTGTGGATGGCATATGCCACAGAAGCCTTTGTAATAATTTCAGTGGAGCCTCTATCCTGCCACTAAACAAATTCAAGTAGTTCATCACTGACTGGGTGTGCTTGTGCTGGGCAAATCCAACTCCATACTGTGAAAAGAGATTCTCTGCATGGGGGAGTTAGCCATTTTCCCAGTTGACCCAAAGGTCCAGCTGGCTGAGATCGATTGGGCCAGAATGAGCCAGTGTTGAGATAGTTGAGGATGCAAATGCCCACTTTCCTTATCATGGCAAGTGCAGCGATAAGGCACAGTGTCCTGGAGTGGGGGCTGTGAGAGTGGTGTAACACTTACTGTACCTGGCTCCATGGCTCCCGCCATGGATACTTAGCATGCCAAATATCTCATGGGCGTGGGTGACTCATCTGCGTTTCTTTCAATCACGTCTTTGATAATTCACAGTGCATGGCTGTCACTCGTGTGAACTAGCATTGATTTGCCTATGATTTCAGGCATTTATTGGCAATTTTGCTAAATCTGTCGGCGAGTGAAAATCGGGGCTAAAATTGTGCAGTGAGAACTCAGCATAAGGCTGGGGAAACACCATTATTGTTATTATGCATATTACTATATTACATTTGATTGAGTTCCTAAAACACCAGCGTGAACATGAATGTGTTGTTAAATTATTGAAATAGTAACTAAAGATAGTAGATGATACTTGAAGTAAATATTTAACATCTAAGAAGCTTGGCTGACAAAAAAGGAACCCCCTGCCCTATATTTAGCTTAGGGGAGTAGGAGTGAAGAGGGCATGTGCTTATAGAGCAAGGGACAACAACCAGAGTGTGTGTGTGTGTGTGTGTGTGTGTGTGTGTGTGTGTGTGTGTGTGTGTGTGTGTGTGTGTGTGTGTGTGTGTGTGTGTGTGTGTGTGTGTGTGTGTGTGTGTGTGTGTGTGTGTGTGTGTGTGTGTGTGTGTGTGTGTGTGTGTGTGTGTTTGTGTGTGTGTTTGTTTGTGTGTGTGTGTGTGTTTGTGTGTGTGTGTGTGTGTGTGTGTGCACGGATTGTGCGGTCCTGGGAAACCCTACGTTTTGGGGAGAAAATGTCCCCACGAGTATAGAAATACCAGATATCGTTGACCATGGGGACATTTTTGACCATGGGGACTGCTTATAAATCATATTTAATAATGTTTATTAAATTTTTTTAAAAATGTATAACGTTTTCTGTGAAGGATGTGCTAGGAGTATAAGGAGGGTTAGGGGATAGAATATATACAGTTTGTACAGAAAAAAAAAATGTATATAAAGTCTCTATAAAGCTTAAAAATAATGTGTGTGTCAGGCCAGAAGAGAATTTGTTGGAGAGAGAAAATTTGGGCTAGCACACAACATCTTAGTCTATACATTTGTTCAGAACAGTGTGTGAAAATCGGGGGATGGTGAGTTAATTCTGTCTGCAGCTGTCACTTTTCCAACTTCACCTTTTCTTGTAATGGCACTTAAACCCTTTCTGAATTGTTGAATTATTTTAAATGACTGTTTATACGATTTCCACTTATAACATTAAGACCATGCAGTCAGTTTCAAGGCAATATGTCTACTTGCTCTTCCTATATGGCAAAATCTTCAAATTGTAAAATACATTACAAAAATATTACTCCAAGAGAATAACCGACACCAACAGAGTTTGATTCACTGGAAACATACTTTCAAACAAAATGTATAGCTTTAATGCTCTGTAAATTGAAGTGGACAGATATCCTGTTAAATGTCTTTTAAAATATATTTTGGACAATGTTGTGTTGTAATGTTAAAGTACTGAATAATGTTAGAATAAAGAAAAGTACATTCATTTAAAAAAAATTATTTTGTGAAAATAATTGTGAAATATTATTACAATTTAAAATAACTGTTTTTGTAATATAATTGGTTGATTTGGTGTAAAAGAAACATTTATTTTCTCAATTTTTTTATTGGCTGCCTATGATAAACACACAGATAAATAAAAGCCATCTGCAGACAGGTTCAAGAAATTTGCTTATGGCATAATGAACTGTCCAGTTTGACATAATATATTTAAAATAATAATATCTTAGTCTTTACCTATATTGAAAGCTTACATACTCTAGTTTTCATCTTTGACTGATTTCAATTCAAATGACAGAGGAACAGTAATTTTTCTAATTTGCAACAGGAATATTTATCACAGTCATAAGGCGTGTTCAGACCTTTATTTTTAAATAGTGATGCACATGAAAAATCATGAAAGATTGGTGGAAACCTGTTTTCATGCCAAGAGTTCAAAAGATAAGTATTTATATATATATATATATGTATGTTATATATATATATATATATATATATATATATATATATATATATATATATATATATATATATATATATGTTATATATATATATGTATGTTATATATGTATATATATATATGATAGATTTGTGTTGCGGCTTTGATTTGTGTTGAGGCTTTGAGCATGTGTTCTTTCCACAAGTACTTTATGTGTTTGTTAAAGGTCGAATACAGACCAAGTACTGGAATACTTTCTATACTACTTCTAAGCATGTCTACTTCATACATTTTATGAAAAATATGGAAATACATGGTTCAGATCACTCAAACATATGGAAATGGTGCATCATTATATGGTCACCCATGGAACCCGGTTGTCATCTACTAGAAAAAGTTGGTACCATGCCCAAACAAAATCTTCAAATTTTATGAGATATAAAACTACAATTTGCAGTTTTATAAACTTCAACTTCTATGAATTTTTTTTATTTCACTTTCAGTGTCTTCTTTAAAAGGAGACCAAACTTAAGTCTGTGCTCCAAAGTATTCAAGATTTATAGCAATTTAAGTTAGACATTTTATTTTCAGTTTTATGCTCAAAAAGTGGGACTGACAGTTAACAGAAGTGCCAGAGAAAAAGCCCAAGTTCTCTGCAGAGACGGAGTATCAGTTTCCACAACCTTGTATTTCAATACATGTGTTCAATGTTGGGCCCATGATAAATGTCTGCTATAGATTGCATATATGGTGTGAAGTGGGAGGGCTGCAGAATGCTGTTTTGGACTATCCCGGAGGTCTATATGCTCCTCAATATAGAGTCCCAGTGCTCGAAAATTATGTTTAGTCATCAAACTCCCCTTTTTATTCAGACTTTTATTCATAAAATACACACCACTCATCCTATATACTTTTATATGGTACAGCACCTTTATCATTTGCCAGAATCAATGTTGTTAGTTTAAATTTTTAGATAATTTACATTTTTATAATCTCAAAATCATATTTACATTCATATACATTTAGTGACTTACAAACAAATAGAAGAGTGAAAAACAAAAACATGCAAGGTAAACTATCATATGTAGCTAATATGCTTTAAAGAATCAGAATTAGCAGTTATGTCATATTTTTATATGGTAAGAAAAATGCTTTCTTACTGGACACACAAGAAAGTGAACATAAAGCATAAGTGGATATTATAGTTTTTCATAGGAGAATTTTGTTGAATACTAAATTAAACATGCCACAAAATGCCAGCAAATAAGGTCTTACAAATATTCAAATCCCCAAATGCTTATTAACTATGATTGTATAGTAATATATGTCTCAAATTAGATAGATTAGGTTAAATATTTTGAATAGGTGAGGAACACTAATCATAACACTAATAATAATGTTTGGTCTTTAGTTAGTAATAGAGACAATAGCATTACAGAACTGTTATTTATATCTGAGCTAAATCTAAATCATTGTTCTTCTAAAATATCCTTTTTTCAGTTGACGTGACATGGTGTAATTTACAGCCAGCATTGATTAATGAAACTAATATTGACCAATTTCTGATTGTTAAAAAGCATATGTCGTAAATATGTTTTAAAAATGGTATGTCATATAGACAAATGATACCATGGCTTGTTTTAAAATTCTAAATTCCAGAAAATATATCCATATACCAAGGATTACATGAATCTACAAATTAATTCTCACCAGAGATAGTTAATAAGATGAGAAGAAACTGAGCCCTTCAGTCAAGGCAGCAACAATCTCCTTGCTCTTGCCATATTTGCCCACAAGGTAAACCAAACTATTGCCAAAATTACTGGACTGAATTCACCTCATTCCAAGGCGTGCAAATCCTATTTTGGATCAGGAATGAAAAGTGACACCAAAGCACTTCAAACACCTCCTCTCTTGTACTTTCACCAGCACTCACTTTCCTAAACCTGATGTTCAGGCTAAAGTTAGCACACCCAGGCCAGTATATAAAAGCCCAGAGAGGAACTACGAACATGTCAGTCACATCAGTGTGGTGTATACTTCTCCTCTTTTGACGGCAAAAAATTGAGAGATGGTGAGTGTTTTTAGAAGACTTTAAACAAAAAAATATATAAACTCAATTCTTCAAGATGAGGTTAATTGATGGACACTCATCATTTAATAACAGATTAATATGTCAGTTGATAGATGGTCATACAGAAATTTGTCAAGAGAACGAAGTTGAGGTGCCAGTGCACTTAACTTTACAAAACATCCTTCCTTGACACCTTCTGAAATATAGAGCCCTGTTGTCACTGGAAATGTAAATTTGAAATTGCAACATGAGCAATAACTTTTCATTAAGTAATTAGAAGAAAATGTATGATGACAGAAGTTGTAACTGTAAAAATGGAGCAGCAAAACATTCACTCCGTACGTATGTGTTTCTCTATAGGCACCCAAGAAGGCCAAGAGGAGGCAGCAGGGAGAGGGAGGCAGCTCTAATGTCTTCTCTATGTTTGAGCAGAGCCAGATCCAGGAATACAAGGAGGTACTGTGCACATTCTTCAGTAATTTGACTAATTTTTCTTACATTTCTGGTAAACCTAAAATTTGTTCAATACATTAACATGTATTCATTTATCATAAACATTTTGTAAATTCAAGTTATACATTTTGTCAGCACAAAAAACAAAACAAAACAAAATCTGGGAGTAGTTTTAACATCAATTAAATCAATCATTAAAATTCTATCAGTCATTAATGTTGAGGGCTTGTTAGACATTCACCCATGCTCATGTGTTTCAAAATCTTATACTGCAGATTTCTATGTTAACTAGTAACTCAGCAAGAAGTAGATTTTAGAAACACTGGAAGAAAGTAGTCACCAAATGTAGCATTGGTTTTATGTTCAATAACCAATTATCAAAAACAATAGCTGTTTTAAGTAGTAAGGAGATGTAGTAGAGAGATTAGTGGGGCTGGCAAGTGTAACCAATACCCCCTCCTTAAATATCCCCAAAGTCTTGTTGTACATTCTGTGACCTTTTAACAACTTAGACAAATGGGCAGCAGCTGCCAAGATACTTCTTGATCTCAGATGTCATCTCCAGTTTCAACGATGTTCAGTAGAAATACATCACAACCAGATGCCAAAAACAGAAATGTATTTCACAACTACACAATTAATCTTTTCTTGTGTATCTTTGGGGAACTACGATTCATACCCATAATTCACTTTGAAAAGTGTAATTTAAAGCCTAGAAACACTTTCAAGATTGTCTTTTTGTAGTTACCAATAATCCTCAATGGTATGTTACAAAGACCAAGTCTGCACCCCAGGAATGTGACTGATGTGCTTGGATAAAATGCAACATGAGCTAGCATAAACTGTCTTAACCTCTCTAAAACAAACAGGCCTTCACAATCATCGACCAGAACAGGGACGGTATTATCAGCAAGGATGATCTGAGAGATGTGCTGGCATCCATGGGTCAGCTAAATGTGAAAAATGAGGAGCTGGAAGCCATGGTCAAAGAGGCTAGCGGCCCTATCAACTTCACTGTCTTCCTCACCATGTTTGGTGAGAAGCTAAAAGGTGAGTTGTTTAAATCTTCTCTGACTTAGGTAAAAGTCATGTGCTTGTTTGGGATTACAAGAATAAACTGCCACATACATTTGCATTTGGCCTACATTTTTTTCAAAGTGGCTTACAGTGCTTTCAAAACATTTTATCAGTACGTTTTCCCTAGTAATCAAACCCATTACCATCTCAACTGTTTGAGCTACATGATGATAAAAAATTGCAAAAAGCGCAAAGCAGCTCCTTTAGAAAATGACACAATGAATGGTTATGAAAATGTACAAAATATAGTTACATCAAGTATTTGCAACATTTATTTATACAACTCTTCATTAAGGTGCTGACCCTGAGGATGTTATTGTGAGTGCTTTCAAAGTTCTGGACCCTGAGGCAACAGGCGCCATCAAGAAGGAATTGTAAGTGACTCATTTTTGTTCACACTAGAGAATGTTAAACTTTCATGAAGCCCTTACAACTATGGTGAAGATTCCTTTTCAAGAACATAACATTTTGTTTTACTCTAGCCTTGAGGAACTGCTGACCACCCAGTGCGACAGATTTACTGCTGAGGAGGTTAGTTACAGTTGGATTTGAATTAGTGGTGTTTACTAAAGCAATAATCAAATTAATATTTGTGCTACATCAGGAATCACATTTAAAATTCAAACTGTACGGCTTATTACGGAGAAATGTGTGATTAAACAAGAAAAAATATCCTTTAGACATACATTTATACTATCACCAGCTCTGACTTGCTAAATTAACATCAATAATCTCTGTAAAGCTTTGAAACAATTGTGAAAAACACTATACATTCAAGGCAGAACCTGAGCCACATATAGAGACATAGGGGTTTGCTTTTTCAGTTAGGCCAGTAAGCAGGCACCAAGAACAAAACTAACATGCAGCTTTTGTTTTACTTGAATAATTATTTAACATCTTCTGATTATCTTCTTCTAGATGACAAACCTGTGGGCTGCCTTCCCTCCAGATGTGGCTGGAAACGTAGACTACAAGAACATCTGCTACGTCATAACACACGGAGAGGAGAAAGAGGAAGAATAACTCAATACATCAACCATCTCTCTACCTCCTCATTACCACACCATCTTGTTACATTTTCAGTTTCCCCATGGTCCATCTCTCCTCTCACAGAAACACTCGTCTAAACTGGAGGTCTTTTGGCATTTGGGTTCTCTGAGTTACATGTAGCTAATGTGATTATTTTCAATAAAATAATCTAAAGTCATGATATCACAATCTCTCTGTTCTGTCTGCCAGTGTTTCCCTTCATAAATGTATAGGAAGAGGATATATTTAAAGAGATGGTGCGTCTCTGTAACAGAGCGCCATCCTCTCTCTCAATGTTTCCTGTTTATTTTCTTGGAGACAGAAAAAGTAGGAAGGAAAGACATTGAACACTAACAGAAGACAGAGGAAGACAGAGTGAAGATGAGGAAAAGAAACTTTTTCTCCCTTGTTCACTTCTCCCTTCCGAAGTCCTCTTTTTTTTGCATTTTTCTTTACTTTCTCTTGATTCATCTCTTTGTCCTCAAAACCACCTGTAACTTAAAAGTAACACTAATAAAAGCACATAAATCTTTCTTATACCTTGTGTCTGTTCTTGTCAAGTTCATGGAACCATTAAGAAATCAGTTGAAATTTTGAATAAATTCATTGTTTACATAAAAAAAAATATATATCAGTTTATTTGTTAGACAAACAAAATATTATCTTGTTTTTAAGTGTTAATTTATTTTTTACTTTTATGCATTATACATTAATCAAGTTACATGAAATTGTGCTTTGACAATGACATTTCTTTAACATTTGAACATATCTGCTTTTAGCAAGTTGTTTAACATTTCTGATGGATAAGACGAGACCTAAATATAGTATGCCAGACACCAATAGACTACAACTCACATTAGTAAGTGAGTGCAAGATCGATGCTGATGGACTAAAACTTTTGTGAGGATCCAACAACTCTGAGCTTTCATTTGAGTTAGGAGCTATTCACTCTCTCGGACACATGGACCACAAACAGACAAGCACACAATTAAACAGAAGATCACTCAGTGAAATGCAGAACATTAACTTGTATTCTGCATTAACCTAACCTAGTCATAGGAAGCAGGTTTTCTTCGGTAAACCCAGAGTTTCTATCAGTCTCCTCTGCCTTTTCAAAGTGTAAGCAGCGTTTAAATACCTCATTCAACCACACTGAGAATCTTCAGATATTTTGACTGAAAACAAGAAGAGAAATATACTAAGTAAGAAAAGCACAGGATTACCGGGGATTCTGATAAGTGAGTTGCCTGAGGCACAAACTGGAATATGCTAATATGACTACTGTTAGTAAATAACATTTTATTAAAACCTGCAAAAACGTTTCTATTGAGAGATGTAAATAAATTTTACCGTAGTTTATTGTACATGCGGATTATATTTTAAGTTGTTAAGTAAAATGTATACATTTATAAGACTGGTTTATTCTTTTTATATAGGCTACTTTAGATGTAACATATCCGTGATTATGCATAACTGTAATGTGTGCTGTATGAGCGAAACTTTTAGGAATCTTATCCTAGATGTTAGCTACTCAATATTTGAGTGAATGAAAGGCAATAATCAGCAAAATGCACTCAAGCAAATAACTTTATTTGATTGTTTTAATATGCATTGACACTGATTACCTCATTTATATGTTTGAAATGCATAGTGATATCATTGCACGATGACGTCAGGAACCTATGAATCGGCTTTTTGAACGGGTCCATTGAGCCGAACTGTCCGAAATGAACCGGTTTGCGGAAATTAATAGGACTTTTCATCACTAGTCTTTATTGATAGCAAACATAACAGAAATACTCAGGTTTCCCAGGAATTCAAAATCAAGTACAGAACAACCAGAAAACAGTAACGCAACAATAGTGCGTTAGTGCTTTGTAACTAACATTGGTTTAATTGGTTTAGCTCACCAGTACTTGATCGAGCTCTTGACGCATTGTACACGTCTATACAGTCTCAAAATTGTGGCCAGTTGAATATAAAAATCAACTGCAGGTGGTAGATCCACCTAAACTTTGGATGTCTTCCTAGCATTGTTCGGGAACTTTCTGTCAGTTTAAATTAAATCTCTTTAACCTGTCATACACATGACACCTTATCAATTTCTATTATTCAAATGAATTAAATGATTGTTAGGCTGCACTGTAAAAAATTGTGCTGTAAAATAACGGTAATCTACTGGCAGCTGTGGTTGCCAGTAGTGTACTGTTAATTTACAGCCCTCTACTGTTTATTTACAGCTCTCCTTTTTACAGTATGTTACCGTAATAATACCATGAAATTACCATTTGGAAAAACTGATCGCTTAAAACAGTTCTCATTTTAAAACAAGTATTTATATGGTGTTTATACTGTAAACTTATTTCAATTAAATCCACTGAAAAATAACATTTCTTAATATAAATATAAACTGCAAACACGTTATGTGCCGCAATGAGTAGTGAAATACTTAAGTTATATGACTTTAACTTCAATCTTTGCAGTTCATCATTAGCAATAGCACATGTGCCAAATCAACAAACAGCTCATAACTGCATCAGCAAACACAGCCACTGCCTTTAAATAGAGCATAAGACAGCATATTATCAGTGTTTCTCTGCTCATCCTGGACTGAAGCACAGGCGGTACTCTCCAGCACAATGGTGACCCGCAAAACTAATTAATTCAACTAAGATCTCTTCTATATCACCTTCTGCAACAACTCATAAACACAGTTCATTTGAATATTTACTCTCCTTATCAGTTACTGACTTTGCACAACTTTTTTCTATTAACTTTCACTAATATTTCAGTGAAAATATCTCGATTCATCTGGTGTTATTCATCATGTTATGTTTTACAGTATATTACTGTTTTTTCCTTGATTTAACGGTAATCTACTGGCAGCTCTGGTTGCCAGTAGATTGCTGTTTTTTTTACAGTACTTTTCCGTAAATTAATTTACAGTTGCTTACCGTCAATTTACATTTCACTCTGGGTTTTTTTTTTTCATCTTATCCCTTTAACCCTTTAAACCCCACAGCAAAATCTTGGGTTTTAAATGAACACTTATATGTGTCCACACTACAGAGTGTTAGAGTAATTAAAGCGGTGTTGAAGTTAATGAGATAATTAAGGGATTAATTGACTGATAATTGAGAATTAGTGATGAACATAATCGCTGAAGGAAAGAGAAACACAAGAACTTCTGCCAGAGCCTTAGATGAAATCAACTGAAGACATTAAATCTCTGAAGATCTCAGCAGAGGAGGATTAAACAACTCAACAAACAGCATTACCAGCTTCACACATTACTAACCAGACTGACTTTATTTCTGTCACACGTCTACAGAAGCTCTTATTGAGAATTAACAGATATTTTGGTGTTGATGTTTAATTGATAATGTTTGGTCACCATTACGGTGATCAGTGTTTGCTTCAGTTGGGCTCATGACCCTTGACTTTGCAATGGATTTTCTTTGGCTGCTGTATCTGTGTTTCTTAGTCACATTTGTTATAGCAAGAATTAGCCATGAAAAAAGTGTGAACAGGTGTCACTGGTTATGTTTAGCTTATGACATAATCATAATGGGATGCTTAGTTTGTTAGTCTAATCCCTAAACAAACCCATTGTTTTAAATATACATTGTTTTACCGTTATTGTACGATATCAATCAGTGACACTTCTGACATAGACATGAAGAATCAGTAATATGTATCTCAACAATGGTGAAAATAAACACAACAGATTAACAGATCAACTCATCAACTTCACAAAACACTACTAAAAGTCAACACAAAAACAACACAAAAAAAAGGTAAATAGTGTGAATTAAAAGTAATAACCAGGCTATTCAGCAGCATAATTTATTCATACCGCAATGCATGCTGGGAGTCATGGGCGATTTTTGAACAACGCTGGTACCCAGCATGTATTGCGGCATGACGCTTTTGATCGTAACCATTGTTGAGATTCATACGCCGATTCTTGATCTCTATGTGAATCTGAAAGGCACTGATGTTCAAAATATTTTGGCCACAAACTGTTTTCATGCTCTTCAAATGATCTGGTTGTTGTAACACTGATTGATCTCAGTCCGTAAAATGACATACCATAAAAAAATAAAATGAAAAAAAAAAACACATTCTAGATTAAACCTTGAGTAATCTCAGTGAAACAGACCATTTACAAACAGTCAACATCATCTTTTTATGTTTCCTCTTGGCTTTGCGTGCTATAACAAATGTATTTAAAACACAACATTAAAGCAGTGAGAGAAACACTAAAGTTAGTTTCAATGGTCAAGAGCCCAACTAAAGCAAACACTGATCACCATAATGGTAACGTCAAAAGAAACCATAACACAACCTCTGTTAATTCTCAATAAGAGCTTCTAGACATCTGACAGAAATAAAGTCAGTCTGGTCAGTAATGTGTGAAGCTGGTAATGCTGTTTGTGGAGTTGTTTAATCCTCCTCTGCTGAGATCTTCAGAGATTTAATGTCTTCTTTTATCTTCAGTTGATGAAATCAACTTTTTTCTGTTCATGTTTCTCTTTCCTTCAGTGATATCAGCTGGTGTTCATCAGTGTGTGAATTAACTTTGTCTAGTGGTCTTTATCAGTAAACTAGTGTAGGGAATAGTGAATGAGGGTATAGGGTGTGATTTGGAGCACAGCCTCGTGTGTCGACTTCGAGTGCTGTTAATTCACAGTATATTCCCGTTGGCCTTTTTCTCGAAAATGAAAATATTACCCAGATTGCATTGTTTTCTACGGTATATTACTGTTTTTATTGGAAAACAGCATGTTACTGTCAAAATTTGACCGTTATTTTACAGCATTTTTTTTACAGTGTAGGTCAGTCAGAACCGGGAACACTTCCTTTAACACCTGATGTACTTGTTACATCATAAGAAGAATCCCTGAAGTTTCAACGGAGATTGTGTCAACTAGACTATCCCCTGTGAAGGCTTCATCGTCACAACAGCCAGTGGCGCTGATCCTCAACAAACTCGATGATAACATCACTGTTTTCTACAGAGCTGCTGTATAGATAAATTAACTAATAACTAATTTTTATAAATGAATATAAATGAACATCATAGAAATGAATGAACACTGAACTTAAAATGGACAATGAGACCAATATTTTCTAGAGCGGCTGTACAGCAAACAAACTATATATATATATATATATATATATATATATATATATATATATATACATATACACATACACACACTCATTCATATATATATTTAAGAAATATTTGTATGTATATAGGCTACTGTTTATATTAGCATGGATGCCAGCCGAATTTAGCCCCGCCCACAATTTTTTTTTGGCACTAAACAGAGCACTTGTTCGTATATGCATTCACCTTTACTATTTCTCTCAGAAATGATGATCGTGTTGGTAAGTACTCTGTGTATCCTTAAATTCCTTTTTTACAACACTGGCAAAGATCGTTCACACTCACCTTTTTCTTCTAATATTACTTAATCCAGCGCGCGTGCAGACAGGGTTGCCAAGTTTTTGCAATGTCGCGCCATTGCTACTCAAAACTATAGCCCAAAACAATCCCAATAGCTTTCCGGGGGGTTCTCCGGAAAAAATGGCGTTTGGTTGGCAAAATATGTTATTTTGGAAAGGTTGCCTGCTAAAATTCGCATTCCTGGGGCTTTATATCACATAATTGGGGTTGCTCCAACCCGCGGACATGGAGAACAACCCGCGGGAAAAACACGGACTTGGCAACACAGTGCAGTTGAGTTCTGTTGACATTTGACAACTAACATTACACGTTGCCCCGTTTGGTCTTTCCTGGTTCGGGTGAAACGCCCCATAATCAAAGCCCAATGGAGCAGTTTCAAACTCATATTCTGACTAGAATTGAGTATGCCCACGTCAGGCTATGTTTATATAATTTATCTTATAAATGTTTTATATAAATATATATTTTTTCTTAAATATATACTGTACATGCATGTGTATGTATTTATATATACATAATAATTATACACAGTACACACACATATATTATGTAAACACAAAGTTTTATTTTGGACGCGATTAATTAATTACCCAGTATTAATTGTGACATACATTTATTAGCATTAGAGTAAAGGCATTTATGGTTTTTGATGAAACTTTGAATTATAGATTCATTTTTAGTTTAAAAGAAGTATACTAATAGCACACTTGAATAAACTTATTTTTCATAAGGATAAGCATATTGCAAATATAGACAATTACAGTAATATAATGTTTGTCTATATTCTTAATGAATAATAATGAATATAAGCTTGTTATTTATGATTTTATAAATGATTTGAAACTAAATCAATGTTCCGCTCAGTGAAAAAGATAACCAGTGAGGGAATAAGTGTTTAGCGCTTCTTCTCAGTGCTGTCGGAAGACCAGAGTTACTATCGCCCAACAGGCATTTCATAGCCGGTTCACACAATTTAATAACTCGGTGGAATAGTATCTTTAGTGTCTTAACAAGAAATGTCTACAGCTTAATCTGTGAATGTGTAATAAAGACATTTATTTCTTTGGTAACATTGTACAGTATTAATATAATCGACAAGCATACTATTTTACTGGTTGATTGGTAAAAACACTCATCTTTAACACATCTTTAGCTTTACAAAAAGTCGTCAAACTGAAATGGACAATAAAAAATTATGTTGTAAAAATCAAATGCAATCCAATGCATTAAATTGAATGTTTCATTCTGAAAAAAAGGGAAAAAACATAGATAGTTAATATTATATTCAAATGAGTAAGTGCATAACAGTATAATACTTAAAGTATTAGTCATAAAGTCTTAAAGTATCTAGTGACAAATACTTGTGTGGCAGAGGATCATTACTATTATTTTTATCTTCCAAATTGTAACTTCCTGTTTATTCTATAAACAATGGCTTTTTTCTTTCTTCATCAAGTACTGTGTTGTTTTTTTCTTCATTTTATTAATTTGTGTTTTCAACTTGATCAATTGTTTGAACTCTTCAGCATTCCCATGACCCTACAAAGAACAAAAAGTTTGGAAAATACACTCACCTAAAGGATTATTAGGAACACCTGTTCAATTTCTCATTAATGCAATTATCTAATCAACCAATCACATGGCAGTTGCTTCAATGCATTTAGGGGTGTGGTCCTGGTCAAGACAATCTCCTGAACTACAAACTGAATGTCAGAATGGGAAAGAAAGGTGATTTAAGCTATTTTGAGTTTTGCCATGGTTGTTGGTGCCAGACGGGCCGGTCAGAGTTTTTCACAATCTGCTCAGTTACTGGGATCTTCACGCACAACCATTTCCAGGGTTTACAAAGAATGGTGTGAAAAGGAAATACAACATCCAGTATGCGGCAGTCCTGTGGGCGAAAATGCCTTGTTGATGCTAAAGGTCAGAGGAGAAAGGGCAGACTAATTCAAGCTGATAGAAGAGCAACTTCGACTGAAATAACCACTCATTACAACCGATGTATGCAGCAAAGCATTTGTGAAGCCACAACACGCACAACCTTGAGGCGCATGGGCTACAACAGCAGAAGACCCCACCGGGTACCACTCATCTCCACTACAAATAGGAAAAAGAGGCTACAATTTGCATGAGCTCACCAAAATTGGACAGTTGAAGACTGGAAAAATGTTGCCTGGTCTGATGAGTCTCGATTTCTGCTGAGGCATTCAGATGGTAGAGTCAGAATTTGTAGTAAACAGAATGAGAACATGGATCCATCATGCCTTGTTACTGTGCCGGCTGCAAGTGGTGTAATGGTGTGGGGGATGTTTTCTTGGCACACTTTAGGCCCCTTAGTGCCAATTAGGCATCGTATAAATGCCACGGCCTACCTGAGCATTGTTTCTGACCATGTCCATCCCTTTATGACCAACATGTACCCATCCTCTGATGGCTACTTCCAGCAGGATAATGCACCATGTAACAAAGCTCGAATCATTTCAAATTGGTTTCTTGAACATGACAATGAGTTAACTGTACTAAAATGGCCCCCACAGTCACCAGATCTCAACCCAATAGAGCATCTTTGGGATGTGGTGAAACGGGAGCTTCGTACCCTGGATGTGCATCCCTCAAATCTCCATCAACTGAAAGATGGTATCCTATCAATATGGGCCAACATTTCTAAAGAATGCTTTCAGCACCTTGTTGAATCAATGCCACGTAGAATTAAGGCAGTTCTGAAGGTGAAAGGGGGTCAAACACAGTATTAGTGTGGTGTTCCTAAAAATCCTTTAGGTGAGTGTATATGGATGGATGTTTTAGCAAAATTAATCTAAAATGTCAATAATGAAACTGAAATGAGAAAGAGAGTGAGTTTGCTATGGCACCAAACAGTGTTGGGCAATAGGTAATAGATGTAGATATTTTTGACTAATATTTAACACAGTTTTTCTTATTTTTTATTTTTATTGATTATGGTAAAACTAATTATTTAATGCATAATAATAATTTTGCATAATTCAGCTATTTATTCTCATGAGAAATGCTTGAAACGTGGCAACGCAACATTAATACTTCAATATTAATTGTATGCCTAATATGGCCGTTTCACATCGCAAGCTTGAGCGGTAAATTTTTTTCCGCTGTGCATGTTAAACAATGAGTGCATTCACATCGAGAGCAGCAGCGTGTGAGTGTCAAGCAGGAGCGTCACGTGAACAGCAGTGAAGCAAGGTTTTCATCGCTGAGTTGATTTTACACAAAAAGTGCTTAAAATGTACAGAATAAGCATGTCTAGTGTGTTTTAACAAGAACTGGAGTATATCAGAAAAGAATCAAAAATATTTATAGAAGATTTGCCCATTAAAACATGTTTTTAATTATTAAGTTTGGGTGAAAATATGTTGTATTATTTAAAAAAAGAAAAAAAAAAGAAAGTAAACTAGCCAGAAAATATTTTAGTTTATTATGTAATACACAGACAGGTAGCCTATATAGGTTTGCTGTAAACATATCGAAGTATGACTGAAACAACATGAGCTGTTTTCTTGTTTGTGTTTGTTGTTTACCATTTACAGGCAAATGTTTTACACACCCCATGTTAACAAACTTTCAAGACTATCAAGTTTATAAATGACCAACATATAAAAACTAATTTATGTCTTTGTAAAGAATGTTCACTTATATGTAGCTGCATCTGCTGTGATGCTGCACAAACACTTCCAGTGTGAATACTCTAGCAAGTCTCCAGCTGCAGTGACGATGTAGTTAAGCTGACGTGAAGCTCAAATTAGTGGTGTGAAACGGCCTTGACACTGCGACCTTCTATCAATATGTGCAACAAAATGAATTAAACGATTAACATTGTTTAAAGATTGAATTTAAAGCTACACTGTTTTATCTTTGGCCCTCTAGCTGTTGAAATACAAAAACTAAAAAGTAGCTTGTGAAAGATTTGGTTTGGTTTGATAAATCTGATGGCTTGAGGTGCATCACTGTTCCCGCAGTTACAGGATATCACCTCAGTGACATCACTAGTGACATTGAAACTCCCCTATAATGAAACTCTTATTACAAACTCTCAAGTAGCTTTTATTCCACTGTTGTTTTGACTTGTTGAAAACAATTGTTTTTAAAATAATGATACAAAAGGTAGGCAATGCAGACATTAGACATAATTGATATTCATATCAGATAAGGCAAAATGGTGAATACTAGTACAACTTCTCTTGGCTATTTATAGGCAAACAGATCAAAGCAGTAACTGGTTTAGAGACTTACATGGTTACCAACATAAAATTTGTTTTGTGAAATACACTTAAGAATAATGTCAGGTAACTGCGCACCTGTAACCTGACTCTGTCTCTGGAAAGGGAACATGTTCTATGGCCCCTTTGCCCAGAAGAGATTGTAGCTCTTGTGACAGCAAATGCACTTGCTCCGTTTTAACGGTATTGAAATGGAGACAGCAGTGCAATGAAATTTAAGTGCCCCCAACTAAGCAAGCCAGAGGTGACAATGGCAGCGGAATGGAGAAAAAAAAAACCTTGGGAGAAAAATGTGTGGGTGTCACCCTCAATATTAATGGTGGATACAGCCCTGACATACTGTGTTATTATTTAGTGAGCTAGTGGTCTTAAAAACAATACCTTAATCTTCCCAACAGAGCATTGCACCAAATATTTATATGTATGCAATATTTATATCTACATTAAGTTGTTTTGATGTCTGAAATTATTATTAAACTTATTATTCAAATATGCATCAAGCATATTAAGTCTTAACTTTTGTAGTCTAGGGTTTTCAAACCCCAGTACTGCACATATTGGATGTCTCTCCAATCCAAACCGGATTAATTAATTTATAAGCTGATCAACAGAGCACTACAAAACTTAGGCTTGGTCAGTATTACATGAAGTATTACAATACATGAAGTATTACAGGACAAAAGTACTACATCAACACTTCAGCTAACCCTGTTCCTGAGAAAGCTGGAGCGAGATGCTGCGCTGAGTTAGTGCTTCGAGAACACTTTGTGTGTGACCGGCTGTGAAGAATTGTGTGCAAAAGCCAATTAAATTGGCCTTGGACCTGAACCTCTGATGATGATATCACTGGAACATGTGCTACAAATAGATGTGCAACAGGTGCGCCTTTCAGGTATCACTTTGTCTGAAGAGACGTCCAGGTATATCCTCAGTGAAGCTCAGGGAACAGGGTTACAGTCAAGTAACCCAAGACATTCCCTTACAAAAGCTGCTCTCAGTAAGCACTGAGTTAGCACTTTGGGAACGAGAATGCCATTGCTGCCACACTGGCAAAAGATTTTAGACATAAGCTTGTTGACTCAAGGATGCGTGAGCCCAGAGTCACACGAACATCCAAACTATAAAATCTGATAAATGTATGCAGAGAGGACCAGCCTGTAGCATGACATACTTTTTGCAAGGGGGCGCCCTTTGCCAAAGCTTTGGAGAAAGCAAACCCCTTGGTAGAGCGAGTCCTAACTCCTAGAGGCGAAACTTGACCACATGCCTCATAGGCTAAAAAAAATAGCATCCCTCACCCAGTGTGGCATTTTTTGCTTGGTGGAGGCCCTTATTTGTCTTTGGGCATTGGCTCTTGCATGAAATGCCTTGGCTTTGAGCCAGAACTGGAGTGGTCTCATGTGCAAAAGGCCCATAGGAATCACAGTGGATGCAGCAGCCATGAGACCTAGGATTTTTTAAAACTGATGAACAGCAATTTTCTGACCTAGCCTAATGTTGCTTAGGGTGTTTAAAATGGTCTCGACACAAGACAGTTGTTTCCCCGATGGTGACCGAGTCCCATATGACCCCTAAATACGTTGTCCTCTTGGCAAGAGAATAAATGCTTCTCTTGACGTTTTTGTCTCAACCCCAAAGAGACAAGATGAGCGAGAAACAATCTTGATGTCGATGCACAAGCTCTTGAGACTAGGCCAGTATCAGCCAATCGTCTATGTAATTCAAAATCTGGGTGGTGGCTCTGGAGCTGCATCCATGCATTTTGTGTATGTGCAAGAGGCTAGGTCAAATGGAATAACCCGGTATTGGTAAGCTTCACCCTCAAAAATGAACCTCAGGAACTTCCTGTGTTGTGGCAGGACTGCTATGTGAAAGTCAATGAGATCAATTGTGGATTGATGTTGGATTTGCAACAATCATCTTGATAGTTAGCATCTTGAACTTAAGCGTTCTAAGGGAATGGTTCAAGACACGTAGATTAAAAAAAAAAAAAACATCTTTCTTGAGAAACAGGAAGTACCAACTATAGTAACCTGACTCTGTCTCTGGAAAGGGAACATGTTTTATGGCCCCTTTGCCCAGAAGAGATTGTAGCTCTTGTGACAGCAAATGCACTTGCTCCGTTTTAACGGTATTGAAATGGAGACAGCAGTGCAATGAAATTTAAGTGCCCCCAACTAAGCAAGCCAGAGGTGACAATGGCAGTGGAATGGAGAAAAAAAAAACCTTGGGAGAAAAATGTGTGGGTGTCACCCTCAATATTAATGGTGGATACAGCCCTGACATACTGTGTTATTATTTAGTGAGCTAGTGGTCTTAAAAACAATACCTTAATCTTCCCAACAGAGCATTGCACCAAATATTTATATGTATGCAATATTTATATCTACATTAAGTTGTTTTGATGTCTGAAATTATTATTAAACTTATTATTCAAATATGCATCAAGCATAATAAGTCTTAACTTTTGTAGTCTAGGGTTTTCAAACCCCAGTACTGCACATATTGGATGTCTCTCCTATCCAAACCGGATTAATTAATTTATAAGCTGATCAACAGAGCACTACAAAACTTAGGCTTGGTCAGTATTCTTAAAAGGGCTCAGACTTTCCTCTGAAAGCTGTATGATATATTCAACAGGCTTCTCAAACCTGTCCTGGAGAGCCACATCACTGCAATCATTTTGCATGTCTTCCTTATCAATCCCACCAATTTCACATCAGTCTCTACTATGGGTGCCACAATTCTCAATATAATATTGAACCGTTCGGTACGGCATTCACGGTTCAATACGCGCTTGTGAATTGTGTTATTTTTCCACACATTCTATAATTTGCCTCCATCCCAACATACTGAACAACGCGACATACATTCACATCACAGGTTAGTGGTAGAGTTATACTCACGGGACACTATAGTTATTCACAATCACCAAAGTTCATCATATGCATGCGTTTTAAAGCCTTGCCGGTTTCATTCACGTGCACTGTTTTAACATGCGCTTTTCAGAGCGCGAGCACTAAACGCCTGTCAAACACGTGATTACTGGACTAAGTCGTCTTACTGTGCTAATACTGTCAAATACACACACAGTCGGTTATGCCTAAAGTGAAAGTAAAATCGCAATCGTGTCTGTATATTAAATGACAACAGGGCAGCCTAAGTGAACACACGGTCCTTAAAGGGAAAGTTCACCTCTAAAATGAGGTAATTATTTACTCACTCTAATGGTGTTTCAAACCTGTATTCATTTCTTGATGACAGAATTTTCATTTTTGAGTGAAATGTTAATACAACAACAAAAGACAAAGAGAAAATCACCCACTGCTCTTGACTGAAAAACTAATACAGTAGCTTTAATAAGAATCAATGTATATTTTATAGTGAAGTCTATGTAGTGTTTTATTTTTACATTTATTCATTCAATTTCATAAATTAAATGCTGCTGTACAGCTCTGCTAGTGTAATCTTATATATATATATATTTATTTTATATTATCCAATACACTAGGAATGTGTAAAAAAGTTTTTTTTAGTAAAGTTAAGTTTAAGTAAGGTTTTTCAATTCTTTTAAGTAAAATAAAGAAAGTATTGCAATAAAAAATAGTATTTTTTCTCTTTAACCTCTTGCTGTTCCTATCGCCTAAGAATAGAATAACAAAAAATGTATGTGACAAGCCATCAGAACCGAACCGAACCGAAAACCGTGGTTAAAAACCGTGGTTAAAAACCGTGGTTAAAAACCGTGGTTAAAAACCGTGGTTAAAAACCGTGGTTAAAAACCGTGGTTAAAAACCGAGGTATGTATTGAACTGTGGACTTACTGTATAGTTGCATCCCTACTAATGAGTTGAAGAGTTGAATCAGGTGTGTTAGATGAGGGAGACACCCAAAATGTGCTATAATGAAGTGTCTCCAGAACATGTTTTAAAAGCACTGCAGTATATGGCCAAAAAATGTGATGGTAAAAAAATACACCCCACTTCCTTATAATTGCCAGGATTGGCTATCACACCTTTCATTTCAAATCTTATATGTCATACAGTGACATACTTTAGATTTGGAGAGGGACCATATCTATTCCTGAGGAAAATACTTTTCTCAGTCTGCTGTAAAATAATTTGAATGGCCCAACCATTGCCCAGACCTGTACCCTGCTGAATTTGGGATGAATTAGAATGCCAAATGCTATTGAGACCCCATCACCCAACACAAAAAACGTAACCTCATGGATACTCTTGTTTTGACCCTTATGGCCAACTGCTCCTCACAAATGCTGACATGACATATCCCGATCTCCAAGCAGAAGGAGCACAGTGAAATATTCTGAATTATATCAATCCAAAATCTGACTTGTAATGCAGCCTGGAATTATAATCACATCATGGTAGTTCACTGGACCAGAGGAGAACTGGCCCCCAACTGTGCCTTGTTTCTCTCAAGGTTTTTATTTTTCTGCATTTCTGTCCCCTGATGAAGTTTGGGTTCTTTGCCACTGTTGCATTTGGCTTAGTTGGGGACACTTAATATTCTTGATTTGACAGCACTGAACTGAATTGAGCTGGGTGATGACCCACTGTTTTATGCAGAGCTTTTTTTATAGCTGAATCAGCTTTGCTTTATAATTGATTTGATTTGATTTTTTATTTTTATTTTGCATCATCGACAGTGTTTTTGAACTGAATTGAATCTACATTGAAATGACCTTGTGTCTGGATTTAACTCGTTTCATAAATGTTGAATTTAACAGTTATTGAAGTGAACTGAACTGACTTCGGCTGAACAATGACACTGTTTTTAGAGCTGTTTTACAGCAGAATTGAATTCTGTTTGCAATATTGATTAGTTTCCTTTTTATCACTGTAAAGATGCTTTGAAGCAATATGTATTGTATTAAGTATGAGTATGAGCATTGCATGAGTAATATGTTTGAAAATATCAAATATCATGAAAATATCTCTCTTCGTACTTCTTAGCCAAAGAGTTTGATGAAGCAGGGGTGGCAGTATGGTTTGCTTTCCTGCTCTTTGAAGCAGCCCTTGCTGAGGGGTTTCAGGCAGAAGTGGCACACCAGATGGTGTGGATGAAACTTGGCACCCATCGCAGTGACACAGCGCCCCAGGATGGGCTGCTGGCATGCCTGGCACACGCTTCCTCGGGACTGGTGGTAGTGAGCTTCACATAAGGGTTGGCCCTCATGCTCAAAGAAACTCCCATTCACAAATGGACTAAAGCATTCCTGCAGAAAGTAAAGAAGAATAAACTGTGAATAAACTTAAATTGTGTTAAGTTACTAACAAAATAAACATATATATATATATATATATATATATATATATATATATATATATATATATATATATATATATATATATATATATATATATATATATATAGTTTTCTGTGTCAAACAAAGTGTTGATGTGAAAATATCTTGCAGGACACTTCCACTGTGACACTGTGAGGCAAGGTGGTATATGTATCAGTTGAAAAGATAAACCATATTATATGTTGGTTTCTGTGATGCTTATGCATATGGGGAAAAACAATGTCATCCATTGGGGTGGGGGGTGGGGTGCTGGAGCCTATCCCAGCATTTGGGCCACAGGCATGAGGCAACCTTGATGGATGGCCAGTCTATCACAGGGCTTACACAAAGACACATGTACTGAATAAAGAAATGCTCTGAAATGTCTGCTTGTGCATGTATGTATTATATATAGGGGTAAATGGATATTATAGGATAGTGTATTCATAAATGACACGAAAATATAACGAGCATTTAATTGAGCTGCACATCCTGTATACCAACTGGGACATCCACACAAAAAAACAAACAAATACAAAATACTTGATTTTGAACATCTACGATTTGCATCCAACAAGAGAGGCAAATTATGTAAAAAAACAAGCAAGCTAATTCAAGTTAAAATAATTTGTAACCTGGCTATGAAACTTCAGTTGTTTGCACATTGGACTTCCTTAAACCTAGAATCCCATAAGAAAAAATTCATTGCTCAGTGTTTACTCTTCCTAAGCTCATGAGACTTAGTTTTGATTCGCATATACAGGTCCTTCTCAAAAAAATTGCATATTGTAATAAAAGTTCATTATTTTCCATAATGTAATGATACAATTAAAATTTCATATATTTTAGATTCATTGCACACCAACTGAAATATTTCAAGTCTTCTATTGTTTTAATACTGATGATTTTGGCATACAGCTCATGAAAACCCAAAATTCCTATCTCAAAAATTAGCATATCATGAAAAGGTTCTCTAAACGAGCTATTAACCTAATCATCTGAATCAACTAATTAACTCTAAACACCTGCAAAAGATTCCTGAGGCTTTTAAAATCTCCCAGCCTGGTTCATTACTCAAAATCGCAATCATGGGTAAGACTGCCGACCTGACTGCTGTCCTGAAGGCCATCATTGACACCCTCAAGCGAGAGGGTAAGACAAAGAAAGAAATTTCTGAACGAATAGGCTGTTCCCAGAGTGCTGTATCAAGGCACCTCAGTGGGAAGTCTGTGGGAAGGAAAAAAGTGTGGCAAAAAACGCTGCACAACTTGTGCCTGCCGATTCCAGACCTTGGGGGACCTGCGGAAGCAGTGACCTGAGTATGGAGTAGAAACATCCAGATCCACCGTGCACAGGCGTGTGCAGGAAATAGGCTACAGGTGCTGCATTCCCCAGGTCAAGCCACTTTTGAACCAGAAACAGCGGCAGAAGCGCCTGACCTGGGCTACAGAGAAGCAGCACTGGACGGACGCTCAAATTTTGCATGTCATTCGGAAATCAAGGTGCCAGAGTCTGGAGGAAGACTGGGGAGAAGGAAATGCCAAAATGCCTGAAGTCCAGTGTCAAGTACCCACAGTCAGTGATGGTCTGGGGTGCCATGTCAGCTGCTGGTGTTGGTCCACTGTGTTTTATCAAGGGCAGGGTCAATGCAGCTAGCTATCAGGAGATTTTGAAGCACTTCATGCTTCCATCTGCTGAAAAGCTTTATTGATTTGAAGATTTCACAACCTGGCACCTGCTCACAGTGCCAAAACCGCTGGTAAATGGTTTACTGACCATGGTATTACTGTGCTCAATTGGCCTGCCAACTCTCCTGACCTGAACCCCATAGAGAATCTGTGGGATATTGTGAAGAGAAAGTTGAGAGACGCAAGACCCAACACTCTGGATGAGCTTAAGGCTGCTATTGAAGCATCCTGGGCCTCCATAACACCTCAGCAGTGCCACAGGCTGATTGCCTCCATGCCACGCCGCATTGAAGCAGTCATTTCTGCAAAAGGATTCCCGACCTAGTATTGAGTGCATAACTGAACATAATTATTTGAAGGTTGACTTTTGTATTAAAAACACTTTTCTTTTATTGGTCGGATGAAATATGCTATTTTTTTTTAGATTTTTGGGGTTTTCATGAGCTGTATGCCAAAATCATCAGTATTAAAACAATAAAAGACCTGAAATATTTCAGTTGGTGTGCAATGAATCTAAAATATATGAAAGTTAAATTTTTATCATTACATTATGGAAAATAATGAACTTTTATCACAATATGCTAATTCTTTGAGAAGGACCTGTATAAGGCTAACGTTTCTCTTAATTGTTAATACAACAAGAAAGCTGTACAGCTTATGTGCATATGGCACATCATTTGTTTGACAAATGTGAGAGTGCCAGAGTCTTTAACTAAGGAGAAAAATATGAGCACAATGTGTGAAGTTATTGAGATCTTTTATTAAGCTTTAGAGGTAACAAAAGTGAGAATTCCAGAGACTCTAGCTGAGGAGAAAAGTCTGAGCACAGTGTGTGATGTTATTGAGATCTTTTATGAAACTTTAGAGGAGACAAATATGAGCAATCCAGTCTCTCTAGCTAAGGAGGCACATCTGAGCACAGTGTGTGATGTTGTTGAGATCTATTCTAAAACTTTATAGGAGACAACTATGAGCAATCTAGTCTCCCTAGCTAAGGAGACACATCTGAGCAATGTGTGTGATGTTGTTGAGATCTCTTCTAAAACTTTAAAGGAGACAAATATGATCAATCCAATCTCTCTAGCCAAGGAGACACATCTGAGCACAGTGTGTGATGTTGTTGAGATCTCTTCTAAAACTTTAGAGGAGACAAATATGAGCAATCCAATCTCTCTAGCCAAGGAAACACATCTGAGCACAGTGTGTGATGTTGTTGAGATCTCTTCTAAAACTTTAAAGGAGACAAATATGAGCAATCCAATCTCTCTAGCCAAGGAAACACATCTGAGCACAGTGTGATGTTGTTGAGATCTCTTCTAAAACTTTAGAGGAGACCACTGTGTTAGAGTTTTTGTCTCAGGAGACAACAGTGAGAACCAGGAGACTTAAGCAAAAGTCTCCATTTGATCTTAAACTAACCTCATTTTTGTCTAGGAGAAACATTTGAGATGCTAAAGAGATCTCACTTTGGATTTTTCTTTCCTCTGGGATTAATAGTTGTGGTAACAAATGTAAAGCTGACAAATTGTCTGATCAACTTCATACTTCAAGTTTAATCTAAATGTTCTTAGTTAATACCAACAAGCCATTTTAAAGTTGTGTAAACCTAAACCCCAGTTGAGACAACATTACTTTAGTGACACCAAACTTTTATTGCTATATTGATTGGTACAAACATGAAACTAAGCATCTTGTTGAATTACAGTAACTTATCTTTTTAAGGCAGCCAGGTTACTTTTTTTAAGTTCATTTAACAGAAACTTAAGTTGTGTGGGCAAATTACACAGTTCAGTATATTTTCTAACACTACTACATCTCAAAAGTTAAAGGAAATCCCGCACACTATCGATACTTGCAATTGCAAAAAAATGTATTAGAAATGTTGCTAATAGAAAGTTTTGATATTGTCATGAGACCGAAACATTGCTAATAAAAAGTTGTGATATATTTTGCAATTAGTGAAGCTACTAAACGTAATTTCGGGAGGAAGTATGCCCATCTAATCTTCCAATTAATACCAAGGTATAAAACCAGCAGCCTACCTCTTCCCATTGTTAGTTCTTGCAGCATTTGACCCGCCCAAACCGCATCATGACTGACTTCCAGGAAATTGAATTGTTTCCCTCAGACGACGAACTTTCTAACGTGCCAGAAACACCTGCACGCTCTTCTCCCAACAGTTTTGATTCTCCTTCACTGCACATTTCACCTGTTGATCGTCCAGGTCGCCGGTCTCCTCGCTCCACAAACCAGCACAAAAAACTTCGCTCAAGGAGACCTCTTTCTCCTCCTCCAACAAGATCATCACGGGGCTCAGCTGATCCTCGTCGTGATTCATCTCGTCCTTCATCATCATCAGCATCACCATCATCTGCAGCAAGCCCTTCAGTCCCTCCTGTCGAGAAATGAACCGTCAACACGCTCAGGCAAGCGTTATCCAACGCGGGTATCCATTTCTCCTGGAGGAACTCAAAAGCGCAACTTCACAATCTGCTTGTGTGCTCTCTCACCAAAACACCCAGTGTCCTCCAAGCACCAAGCAAGCCTCAACGCTTGCATCTTTACGATCCATACTGTTTGCCTCTATCCTGCTACAGTTTCAGCCACAGCTGCCACAGCTTCCTCATCCGCCTCATTGCGCCGGCCGCTCATCGCGTCGCAAACATTAGTTCCGCGGTCGCCCGCGATCATTTTGCGGCCTCTCTGACTGTGACTGTTACCTTTCCTCCTGCCACAGGTGAGTATATCAGTATATGTATATGAGTATATGTCAGTTCCTCCTGTCTTTAAACTCCAGTTAAATCCATCTAGCCATGGAATAAATACAAATTTAAGGCTACCTGTGCAAATGCCACCCCCTCCTCTTCCCCCTTTTACTAATTTCTCCTCTGCTATCGGCAAGGACCCAAGTGTGAGGCTGCCACCGCAAACGGTCATGCCACCCCCTCCTTTTCCCCCTTTTACTAATTTCTCCTCTGCTATCGGCAAAGACCCAAGTGTGAGGCTGCCTCCGCAAATGGTCCTGCCACTCCCTCTCTTTCATTGTTCTGCCGCCGTTGGAGCTGATCCAAGCATTGGGTTGCCTCCCCAAGCGATCTATTCTCCAACCTTATTCCATCCAGCCACTGCTTCCTCAACACTTCCTCGCCTTCCAACATATACACTCTCAACTGCATCTGCTCTTCCAGTTCTTTCCAACGCCCTTGCTATGGATCCACCACCCGTCTCCACCCATCTACATTCCAAATTTTAGCAGGTGCGGACATTGACCTTTTTGACCATTGAATTTTTCAGCCAAATGCACAGCTCGAGTCACCCAGTGGAATCAATGTCCTTATTGGGGAGCTCTGGACTTGGAGCTATACAATAAGGTTTTTCCGGACTGCCGCAGTGTCTCTTGCGTCTTGTGTAATTCCACAACACACAAGCCTTCCTCGTGCCCCCTCTTTAATTCCGGCCCTTCAAGCAATTTGAGCACCAATCCTAGCACCTCTCAATTTGTCAGTTCCACATCTTGTGTACCGCAGTCCAGGGGCGACTCGAAGAGCCCTAATTTAGGTTCACTTTAGGCAGACAAAATTCAGAGCATTAGCCCCGGAGGTTGACCCAGATTCAACCCCAGTTCCTCCCTATCTAGACTTGTTATTCCAGTAACTCATCCACTCAAACACCTCCACACTTCATCTCTTTGGATTTGATATTTCACACCCTCTCACAGAGAACACTGCAATTTTAGTGGACAGTTTGGAGAGCTTTCAAACAATTCCATTCCTCCTACAACCAGTTTCCCCAACTTTTCCCTCCTATCAATGTCTTCATTCATCTCATATCTCCACCAGATCAAGTCCATCCAACCCAGTACCATCAAAGTCTATCTCAGTGACATTCAATTTTCTGCAACTAATCTAAGGCCATCCATGTCCTACCACAACAAAACCCCAGATCACACTCCTAATCCAGGCAACCTCCCATTGGTTCAATAAAATTCTTAAACACATCCTCATCCACTCTGGTATCCAAGCTCACTTGTATTCATCTCACTCCTTTAGCATTGGAGCAGCCACAACCTCAGCCAAAAGGTCTGCAGACCATCAAATCAAACTACTAGGACGGTGGTCCTCAGATGCTTTTCAGTCTTACATTCGATTTAACATCAGCCTCATCAAACAAGCCCATCTAAATCTCACTTCACTTAAAGATAGCTGACCATTGAAACTCAATCCAACTTGTGCCTGCAAACTTGTTGAATCAATGCTGCTGCTGTGTTGTGCATCACTTTCCTTGATACTATTGCTGGCTTAAGACTGCCGCTGCAGTGCCCAGCCAATTTGAGACTGCCGCCGCAGTGCCCCGCCAATTTGAGACTGCCACTGCAGTGCCCAGCCAATTTGAGACTGCCGCTGCAGTGCCCCACCAATTTGAGACTGCCGCTGCAGTGCCCTGTTAAATTTGAGAATGCTGCTGCAGTGATTTTTCTTGATATTGCTTCTGCAGTGCCCTGCCAAATTTGATACTGCTGCTGCAGTGCCTGCCAATTTGATACTGCTGCTGCAGTGCCCGCCAATTTGAGGCTGCCGCTGCAGTGCCCTGCCAAATTTGATACTGCTGCTGCAGTGCCCTGCTAAATTTGAGACTGCCGCTGCAGTGCCCCGCCAATTTGAGACTGCTGCTGCAGTGCCCTGCTAAATTTGAGACTGCTGCTGCA
The DNA here is from genome assembly GCA_023029165.1 of Gobiocypris rarus. Taxonomy (NCBI): domain Eukaryota; kingdom Metazoa; phylum Chordata; class Actinopteri; order Cypriniformes; family Gobionidae; genus Gobiocypris; species Gobiocypris rarus. The sequence continues at coordinate 11,669,499 of CM040920.1, forward strand.
ATGATTTTTCTTGATACTGCTGCTGCAGTGCCCTGGCAAATTTGAGACTGCTGCTGCAGTGCCCTGCCAATTTGAGACTGCTGCTGCAGTGCCCCGGAAATTTGAGACTGCTGCTGCAGTGCTCTGCTAAATTTGAGACTGCTGCTGCAGTGATTTTTCTTGATACTGCTGCTGCAGTGCCCTGGCAAATTTGAAATTGCTGCAGTGCCCTGGAAAATTTGAGACTGCTGCCGCAGTGCTTTACTTGACACTACCGCTGCAGTGCTCCGCCAAATTGATGCTGCTGCTGCAGTGCTCCGCAATTCGATGCTGCCGCTGCAGTGCTCCTCCAATTTGATACTGCTGCTGCAGTGCTCCGCAATTCGATGCTGCCACTGCAGTGCTCCTCCAATTTGATACTGCTGCTGCAGTGCTCCGCAATTCGATGCTGCAGTGCTCCTCCAATTTGTTACTGCTGCTGCAGTGCTTCGCAATTCGATGCTGCCACTGTAGTGCTCCTCCAATTCGATGCTGCCGCTGCAGTGCTCCTCCAATTTGATACTGCTGCTGCAGTGCTCCGCAATTCGATGCTGCCGCTGCAGTGCTCCTCCAATTTGATGCTGCCGCTGCAGTGCGCCTCCAATTTGATACTGCTGCTGCAGTGCTTCGCAATTCGATGCTGCCGCTGTAGTGCTCCTCCAATTTGATGCTGCCGCTGCAGTTCGCCTCCAATTTGATACTGCTGCTGCAGTGCTCCGCAATTCGATGCTGTCACTGCAGTGCTCCTCCAATTTGATATTGCTGCTGCAGTGCTCCGCAATTTGATTCTGCCGCTGCAGTGCCCCGCCAATTCGATGCTGCAGTACTCCGCTAATTTGATGCTGCCTCTGCAGTGCTTGGCAAATTTGATGCTGCAATGCTCGGCAATTTGATTCTGCCGCTGCAGTGCCCTGCCAATTTTATGCTGCAGTACTCCGCCAATTTTATGCTGCAGTACTCCGCCAATTTATGCTGCCGCTGCCGCTGCGGTGCTCCTCCAATTTAATAATGCCGCTGCAGTGCTCCGCAATATCATACGGCTGCTGCAGTGCTCCTCCAATTTGATGCTGCTGCCGCACCGCTCCGTCGAATTCTGCCACTACAGTGCTCCGCCTGATGCTGCCACTGTAGTGCTTCGCATGATACTGCCGCTGCAGTTCTCCACCCATATGATACTTTTGCTGCAGTACCCCACTCAAACCATGCTGCCACTGCAGCACATCATCTGTTTAAAACCGCCACAGCAGTGACCTGCCTACCTCAGTACTGCTGCTGCAGTACAGTCCCAATTCCTTCTGTTCATCAATTTTTTCTTATCAATCTTATAGACTACTGAAATAATTATGCATATTCAAAATGATCAGTTTAAATTACAGAATTCTCGCTTGCTGTCTGATTCTGCTTTCATGTTTTTTGGGGGCAATCGGAGCTCGGGTAGAATATCCTCTCAGAGCCCCTCTATAGCAGACAGCACGCCAAATCTGTTTACCACTTTCACTAAGATTATAGGGGCATACAAACTTGTGAAGTGAAGTTACTAAACGTAATTTCGGGAGGAAGTACGCCCATCTAATCTTCCAATTAATACCAAGGTATAAAACCAGCAGCCTACCTCTTCCCGTTGTTAGTTCTTGCAGCATCCCTCCTCCTCCCCGGCTCCTCCCTTTTGAACAATTTGCCTGTTATAGGGGGGCTCGGGTAGAATATCCTCTCCGAGCCCCTCTATAGCAGACAGCACGCCAAATCTGTTTACCACTTTCACTAAGATTATAGGGGCATACAAACTCATGTGGTGCAATAGTGTGCAGGATTTTCTTTAATTTTTGAGGTTTTTTATATATTTTTTTATCCTCTTTCCTACGCACCTATTTATTACCAACAGGAAACTGGCAATTAACTAACAGTACTATATAAGAATGAATCCTAGACATAATATTCAGAATGCAACTTTATTCCATTTCAAAAGTGATGAACGTACTTAGTATTAAAACACTACCATTAGGCATAGCTGAACATTATTTTTCACATATCCTAGCTCATGCATGATAATTGCACCAGCACAACTGCAACATCGACAATCTCTTCTGCCAGAAACTCTTGGCTGCTTCCACCCTTCCTCTGCAACAATGAGGCCAATATCAACTTTTGTAGCCTCTTCTTCTGACCAGTAGTCTAAAAAACATAGTGACATAAATTAGTAATTAGGCAAGTACTGTTACTATATCAAACTTAAAGAAACACGCTGAATTTTTGGGACTTTAGGTTATTCACCGTATACCCCAGAGTTACGTAGATAAGTCCATCCATACCATTCTCATCGCTGTGCGTGCCATATCACTGTCTGACGCACCCACAGCTAGCCTAGCTAAACACAAAGACTGGAGGTAAACAGCTCCATCTAGCCTGCTCAATAAGTGACAAAATAACGCCAACATTTTCCTATTTACATGTTGTGATGTGTATAGTTACATCGTATACTAAGACCGACGGAAAATGAAAAGTTGCGATTGTTTCATGTTAATGTTTCATGTCAAGTTGATGTTTTTTTTCAACATCAACATCAATCAATTAACAATATTGTCCATATTCATTATCGTGATATATTGTATTACTGTATTCCGGCAAATGTCTACACTCATGTACCTCTCATGCTCATTAGAAAAGCAAAGTCTGTGCAAATTTTATGTAGTAGCCTACTTGTCTCTGTCTGCAATAGCCATACTGTGCTGTAACATAGTGTAGTATAGCCGTGCTGGGCAACGCTGGCAGAGAGCACTGGTCTATGCGTGCAGCACAAGCATAATACAGTCCTCAGAGCAGGCTGTACAGGTGGTCGATTAGAATGAGTAAAGTGCGGATATGCTGTTACGTTGGGAGCGGCCGGGCTATTGTCAGCTCCCTTCCAAATTACAGCAGAGTTGATGACCGCTACCATCTTTTATTCCGAAATTTAATCCCAAGCCGCAAGAATTCTGATCGGGTCTCATGGGTCCCCTCTATTTTAAAGGCTTAGGTCTATTTTCATTGCCACAATTAAATATCTGATTACTCGAGTAATCATCAAAATAGTTGACCAATTAATCGATTACCAAAATAATCGTTAGTGACAGCCCTATTGGAGAGTATTCACTTAAATACAGTTTGTCTTAAATGGGCGTAAATAGTGGGGAGAAAATATGACTGTATCTGTACATTTGTATCTTTGTTTTATTGTGTATTTATTGTATTTATTTTACCATTTGTTTGTACTTTGTTTCTTAATTTTCTTATTGTCCTTATTTCTTTTTAACACCAGCCTTGAGTTCCACAGAGGAGCTCCAGTAGGATATAAGGAAAAGCAATGACAGTGTATGGCAAAAGAGGAACAGACCTGGGACAGTTTATGTTGAACATTTAGCTGGAGAGACAGCTGCTGCTCCCTTTTGTTTACTGTTTATGTTTAATTAGGTGATATTAAAGTGTAAGTTTTTGTTAAATAATAATACATTAAAAAACACTGCATTGTCTTCACTATATTAATTATATACAGTGATTTTAATTAAAGCTACTAAAGTTTTTCAGTCAAGGGCAGCGTGTGATTTTAATTTTCAAAATGTTGTGTATATTTGACCATTTAAGTGCAATAAACTGCCAAAGAGAACTCAATTCGGCACCCTGACATGACAGTTGACATGATTACGTGGTAATAATTCTGAAAAATAACTTCCGTTCTGGAATGGCGTTCCCTTTCCGATGACGGCAGTTTGACGGCTTGGGTTTAAATATCCTTAAGGAGGAGCGCTGAAGTAAAACCCTGCCCTCTATTCAATATTCTGTTTCACTTGGAAATACGTCACAGCACTGAAATAAAATCAGTTGCAACTTCCGGTTCACTGGGACTTTAATAACAAAGATAAATTATGAAATTCACAGTGCAGCTGAAATGTCTCATTTCCATTCCAAATTACAGCATTTTATATGCTATAGTTTAATATTTTGTTTGATATGACACAAAGTTGGTTATATATTTGATCACTCTGGTAACTTCAAAAAAGACACCAGTTCAATCGATTCACTAAATTGTACCAAAATGTTTAATCTGTCTCACATATATATATATATTTTTTTAACACTGAATGCGATGCATGCATTTCCATACACATTTACATACAGTGGGTACGGAAAGTATTCAGACCCCCTTAAATGTTTCACTCTTTGTTATATTGCAGCCATTTGCTAAAATCATTTAAGTTCATTTTTTTCTCATTAATGCAAACACAGCACCCCATATTGACAGAAAAACACAAAATTGTTGACATTTTTGCAGCTTTATTAAAAAAAGACAAACTGAAATATCACATGATCCTAAGTATTCAGACCCTTTGCTGTAACACTCATATTTTTAACTCAGGTGCTGTCCATTTCTTCTAATCATCCTTGAGATGGTTCTACACCTTCATTTGAGTCCAGCTGTGTTTGATTATACTGATTGGACTCGATTAGGAAAGCCACACACCTGTCTATATAAGACCTTACAGCTCACAGTGCATGTCAGAGCAAATGAGAATCATGAGGTCAATGGAACTGCCTGAAGAGTTCAGAGACAGAATTGTGGCAAGGCACAGATCTGGCCAAGGTTACAAAAAGTTACTGTACTTAAAGGGCTAGTTCACCCAAAAATGAAAATTCTGTCATTAATGACTCACCCTAATGTCGTTCCAAACCCGTAAGACCTCCGTTCATCTCCGGAACACAGTGTAAGATATTTTAGATTTAGTCAGAGAGCTTTCTGTCCTTCCATTGAAAGTGTATGCACAGTATACAGTCCGTGTCCAGAAAGGTAAGAAGAAAGGTATGAAAAACATCATCAAAGTAGTCCATGTGACATCAGTGGGTTAGTTAGACTCTTTTGAAGCATCGACAATACATTTTGGTCCTACAATAACAAAAACTATGACTTTATTCAGCATTGTCTTCTCGTTCACAAGTCCACAGTGACGCTGCGGACGCAAGACGTACAGCATGCGTCTCCCTCAGACTACATAGAAACTCTGGCACACCAGATAACACATCAGCAGCGTCTTACGTCAGCAGCGGGATTCAAACAAACACAGAAGAGAAGACAATGCTGAATAAAGTTGTAGTTTTTGTTATTTTTGGACCAAAATGTATTGTCGATGCTTCAAAAGAGTCTAACTAACCCACTGATCTGCAAGGAGGAATGGCAGAGGATCCCCAAATCCAGGTGTGAAAAACTTGTTGCATCTTTCCCAAAAAGACTCATGGCTGTATTAGATGAAAAAGGTGCTTCTACTAAACACTGAGCAAAGGATCTGAATACTTAGGACCATGTGATTTCTCAGTTTTTCTTTTTTAATAAATCTGCAAAAATGTCAACAATTCTGTGTTTTTCTGTCAATATGGGGTGCTGTGTGTACATTAATGAGAAAAAAAAATGAACTTAAATGATTTTAGCAAATGGCTGCAATATAACAAAGAGTGAAAAATGTAAGGGGGTCTGAATACTTTCCGTATCCACTGTACATACATAAGTGTTTATATCATTATGTGTGAAGTAATGCTGCCATCACGTGCTATCGGAAATGTCCTCCCACTTTTGACTGGAGAAAAGTCATGATTGTCACTTTTGATTGTTCATGTCCTATTTTTAACTAGGAAACAAGTATTTATGGATATTCTGACAGCATGTGAAGGCAGCATTAGTCTTCAGGCTAAGCAGCCACCTTCTGAATTTTTTTGCAAACCATTGAGATAATGCACGTTGAATAAATTAGCAATTTTAGTAACAAGAAGCAGTATTAGTTAATAGGTGTTACAGATATTTAGCTTTAGCTTTCTTACTAGCAACTATATAATACGATTAGCCAAACTTCGATTAGCAACCATCAAGTTAGAAATGATGACACTGTAAACAATACTTAGAGTAGATCACAATATATAATTTTTCCAAGTAATTACATGAACAAATATTTACTTACCAAATTTGAATATGGTGAAAGATTATCTTGTTCCGTTAAGCCCTCCATGTCTGCTTATGTCTTGGCTAACGTTCCAGAAACGTTGTGGGCATATCAAAGATGATGGAGAATGTAGCAATCGATCTTCAGATTGTAATACAATGTAAAAACTTGCAAAATGCCAGGATGTCTGATTGAGGAACAAAGACTATCTGAGAAAAATAAAATCAATTAGCATCTGAACTCATTCATACAGTTGGCACCTCTGTCCGAGACGACGTAACACTGAGTGAATCAATTGAGAATGGCTCTACTTTACATGTATTTCCTTCACTCCCATCTCTCCTCCAGAATTCACCCAAAATCTAAATGATCTAAAGTGAGCAAATACTATACAATATATATGTGTTTGATAACATTGGAAATGTCTCAGTGCGACTGGTACAAATATCTCATCTCCACAGAAGCAAACAAGAAAATATTAAAGGTTTTAAGAGTTTAGAGACATCTTGCCTAGTATGGTGGGTGTGGCTTTCAACCATTCGGTCTTTTGTCAATACTGGTCTGAGGCAGTGATTGCATGTAAATTCCCTTTGTTAACATATGTTTCCATTTGAAAGAAATTACTGTCTGGTCTGAATACTTAAGGCAGAATACTCAGGAATGCATCTCTCACTCTTTACTTTTAGTATTTGATGTTATGTATTGAGGATCTTTGAATTGATTATGTAATTGGCATTATACATTTACCTGACTGTTAATAAATTGTTACACTTTGAGGTATGAGGTCATGAATGGGTACTTTCCACAAGGGGTTAAACAGAATAATTAAATGTGTGGTTAACTATTAAATATAAATTACCAAATAGGCATTCTAATCTAAATTCGAAATTATGATCAAATGGAGTCAGATAAAGACCCAGCTGAGAGGGTCGCTTCCCTGCGCCTTTGAGTCAGCGATAGGTCTCTCATTGTCGTGTGTGCCTATGGGCCAAATGGCAGTGCGGAGTATCGGGCCCTCTTGGAGTCTCTGGGAGGGTTGCTGGAAAGTGCTCAGACTGGAGACTCCATTGTTCTACTGGGGGACTTCAACGCCCACGTGGGCAGTGACAGTGACACCTGGAGGGGCGTGATTGGGAGGAGCAGCCCCCCTGATCTGAACCCGAGCTGTGTTCTGTTATTGGATTTCTGTGCTAACCACGGTTTGTCCATAACGAACACCATGTTCAAGCATAAGGACACCCTAGACCGGAGGTCGATGATCGACTTTGTGGTCGTGTCGTCAGACCTCCGTCCATATGTCTTGGACACTCAGGTGAAGAGAGGGGCGGAGCTGTCAACTGATCACCACCTGGTGGTGAGTTGGAACCGATGGCGGGGGAGGAGGCTGGATAGACTCAGCAGACCCAAACGTACTGTGAGGGTCTGTTAGGAATGTTTGGCCGAGCCCCCTGTCAGAGAGATCTTCAACTCCCACCTCGGGTGGAGCTTCGACCGGCTCCCGAGGGAGTCTGGAGATATTGAGTCCGAGTGGACCATGTTCTCCACCTCCATTGTCGATGCGGCCGCTCGGAGCTGTGGCCATAAGGTCTCCGGTGCCTGTCGAGGTGGCAATCCCCGAACCCAGTGGTGGACACCGGAAGTAAGGGATGCCCTCAAGCTGAAGAAGGAGTCCTATCGGGCCTGACTGGCTTGTGGGCCTCTGGAGGGAGCTGACAGGTACCGGCAGGCCAAGCGGACTGCAGCCCGGGTAGTCGTGGAGGCAAAAAAATGGGAGGCCTGGGAGGACTTCGGTGAGGCCATGGAGAAAGACTATCGGTTGGCCTCGAAGAGATTCTGGCAAACCATTCGACACCTTCAGGAGGGGGAAGTAGTGCCCTACCAACACTGTTTACAGTGGAGATGGGCACCTGTTGACCTCAACTGGGGATATCGTCGGGCAGTGGAAGGAATACTTTGAGGATCTCCTCAATCCCACCGAGATGTCTTCCATTGAGGAAGCAGTGGCTGAGGACTCGGAGGGGGACTCATCCATCACCTGGGCTGAAGTCATCGAGGTGGTTAAAAAACTCCTTGGTGGCAAGGCACAGGGGGTGGATGAGATCTGCCCTGAGTACCTCAAGTCTCTGGATGTTGTGGGGCTGTCTTGGCTGACACGCCTCAGCAACATCGCATGGCGGTTGGGGACAGTACCTCTGGACTGGCAGACCTGGGTGGTGGTCCCTCTATTCAAGAAGGGGGACCGGAGAGTGTGTTCCAACTATAGGGGGAATCACACTTCTCAGCCTCCCCAGGAAAGTCTATGCCAGGGTACTGGAGAGGAGAATTCTGCCGATAGTGAAACCATGGATTCAGGAGGAACAGTGTAGTTTTTGTCCCGGTTGTGGAACACTGGACCAGCTCTAAACCCTTTTCAGGATGCTGGAGGGTTCATGGGAGTTTGCCCAAACAGTCCACATGTGTTTTGTGGATTTAGAGAAGGCATTCGACTGTGTTCCTCGTGGCATCCTGTGAAGGGTGCTCTGGGAGAATGGGGTCGACGGTTTGCATTGCCGGCAGTAAGTCAGACCTGTTCCCGGTGCATGTTGGACTCCGGCAGGGATGACCTTTGACATCGGTTCTGTTCATTATTTTTATGGACAATTCCCGGGGGGGTTCCCCGAAGGAGGGCTCTTCCTCAGATCACTCCAACCATTTCATGCAGTAGACCTCTCCTGTGGGCCACCAGGGAGGGTGCCCCAACCGGAAATGGGCAAGGGGACTGCTAACCTAGACACACCGTGACAGCCCAGAAGCTCGACGGCACACGACATGCAGGGAAGCGAGAGACCCGTCTGGTTTTCCAGCAGCAGCTAGCTCTCGCTGGTCTCCATGGTCTCCCAGAGTGTCGAGTAGACCCGCAGCTGTGCTTTTATACATGAGCGGTGGCTGGCCAACGACAAAGGGGACTCAAGCTTCCCGGAGAAAGAAGAGTCGCGACCAGTGTGCCGACGTAGTCATGTTCTCATTAGAAAACGTGAACCACCCACGAATGCTGTCTCAGCATGCATACGCCCAGACATGTGAAACAGTGCTTGTGGCCGTCAGTGAGGACAGGAAACAACCGCATCCAAAAACACACAGATAGAATGTCATCTTTAAAAAGACAAAAGCTCTATCTGTGTAGCTCTTCTAGGGAAACTGCTCTCCACGGTGCTGAAGCACACAGGGGAACAGTCGTGGCGACACAGACAGGGAAAATGTGCAGCCTGTCATGCACACTCTCTCTCTTAGTGGGATATATAAGGCAGCAAGTCAACATTGTCCTCAAAGTTGATGTGTTAGAAGCTGGGAAAATGGGCAAGCATAAGGATTTGAGCGAGTTTGACAAGGGCCAAATTGTGATGGCTAGACGACTGGGTCAGAGCATCTCCAAAACTGCAAATCTTGCTGTGTTTTCCTGGTCTGCAGTGGTCAGTCTCTATCAAAAGTGGTCCAAAGAAGGAACAGTGGTGAACCAGCAACAGGGTCATGGGCAGCCAAGGCTCATTGACGCATGTGGGGAGCAATGGGTGGCCCATGTGGTCCAATCAAACAGATGAGCTACTGTAGCTCAAATTGCTCAAGATAGATAGAAAGGTGTTAGAATACACAGTGCATTGCAGTTTCTTGCTGGCAATGTGATGCTTTTGGCAATGTTCTGCTGGGAAATCTTGGGTCCTGTGGATGTTACTTTGACACCTAAGCATTGTTACAGACCACGTACACCCTTTCATAGAAATGGTATTCTCCGGTGGCTGTGGCCTCTTTTAGCAGGGTAATGTTCCCTGCCACAAAACTCCGGTTCAGGAATGGTTTGAGGAGCATAACAACGAGTTTGAGGTGTTGACTTGGCCTCCAAATTCCCCAGATCGCAATCCAATTGAGCATCTGTGGGATGTGCTGAATGAACAAGTCCGATCCATGGAGGCCCCACCTCGCAACTTACAGGACTTAAAAGATCTACTGCTAACATCTTGGTGCCAGATATTACAGCACATCTTCAGGGGTCTAGTGGAGTCCATGCCTCAATGGGTCAGGGCTGTTTTGGCAGCAAAAGGGGGACCAACACAATATAAGCAGCGGGCCCAAGCCCCCGTGCTACCGCCACCCCGGTGGCTTAAGGGAAAATGTGCAAGGCAGGCAATATGTATTTAAAGTGGTTAAGTATAAAAGGACTATATCAAAGTCATTTTAATATGCCACATTTACTGCTTCTAGCTGGTGCCACTATAACCATGAACCACAATAGCCACATCTATGAGAAAAATTTAGATTAATTCCATGTCATATGATGTATCAAATATTAAAATACCAATATCAAAAGAATGTGAAGTTATCATTTGTAGCACAATATTTAGAAAGTACAGAAGTATTTATCATAAAATTGTTTATCTTTACTGACCTAATTATTTAACTAACTATATAAAAATATGTTGTCTGTGCTGTACAAATGACAGGGTTAGGGTTTGAGTGGTTATTGTAGGTAAAAAGTGGTGTGCTACAGAGCCCCTCAATTCAGTTATTTGTAATATGCAACATCATTGTAAAAAAAAAGTATCAGTTTCAATGTAGCTAGCTACTTTTGTACTTGTAGTGTAGCTAACTACTTTTTCAGAAGGGTATAAGCTTGACTGTATCTCAACTACTTTGAAACTAGCTTGACAAGCTACTCATAATTTAGAGTATAAATTGTAAACCCCAATAAGTTGGCAAAACTCCAAATATTTGAGTTAATCAGTTGCATCAAATTGAAGTTAAAAATTTACCCTCGGTTTCACAGACAAGGCTTAAGGATTAAGCCATGTATGAGCTGTTTAAACTGAAAGCAACTTGCACTGATAAATTTTACGTAAGCAGAAGAAAAGTTTCTTAAAAGAAAAATAAAGTTCTCAATACTCATAAAAGTTAATTTGATTGAACTAATTTGTTTAATTTGAGTTGCCTCAACTCAAACCAATTCATTATTTTGAGCGTTAAGCTTTACAGTGTAGGTTCTCCAACACTGTGTCGTATAAATTCTCATTGTACCAAAGAATCCAGCACCTACTCACCCTACAAACAAAGCATTGTGGATGCCACAGAGCATTTAGGGCTGAGATGTAATTCTCCATGATGGGCTGGGAACAACCCTGACAACGAGAGGCAAAGAGGGCTAGAAAACACTGCTGGCAGTACTGCTTCCCTTCACGGTCATGAAAACCTGTGGAGAATAAGCATAGAGTTATTTGTCATCCTTGAGATCTACATTGAAAATCCTAATTGAAAAAAAAAGCTATGGCACAATCATAGATATATATATATATATATATATATATATATATATATATATATATATATATATATAGATGCCTCATTAGCGCCTGTGTGTATGGTGCAGATCGGTCGAATGAGGAATCTATGTAAATATATATCTATGATAGCAAAAAAAAATCCTTTTTGAGTGAACTATCCCTTTAATTATTATAACAAAAAATTATTTTGAGTTATGAGCTAAATATTGTTTGTCACTATGGCTGCATTCACACTTTCAACCAATTTCTTCACTACCACCTGGCAAAGATCAAGATTTTGCCATCTGATTGGCGCACTTTAAAAAAAATTCTAAATCTAATGTTTACCTAACCTCTGGTCATCTGATCTACACTTATAACTGTAGTAGGCCAGTAAGAGCTGTACGTGTAAACCACACTCCCCTTATCACAAGAGCTGCTCTAGCGACTGACCCTAGAGGCTGTGGTCTTTTGCCTCCTTGTTAGAGCGCCTGCCTCCCACACCAGAGACCACAGTTTGAATCCCTCTAGGAGCGGGTTATTGTTTTTGAAAGAAGTCTTTTAATGAGGTTAAAAATTAGGTTACTTTAACATCAAATGGAGACTTTTGCTTGAGTTCTCATACTTGTCTCCTGAGAAAAAAACTCTAACACTCTCACAACGGTCTCCTTTAAAGTTTTAGAAGAGATCTCAACAACATCACACACTGTGCTCAGATTTTTCTCTGAATGGCTGGGCTGCCAAGGACCATGATCGAAGGTGTCATGAACTGGCTTTTTAAAAAATGGTATACTGTTGTCTGAGGTCAACTTATGACGTTCTTGTGGATTTTATATTCAAAACGACATAATGAATAAGTAATAGGCTATTTTCTACCCTGGTTTTGAGGCTCTCTCCTGAACATTGGGTTTTGATGGGCGTGCCGCACTGTAGACTTGGATGTAAACGCCCAAGGCTAGGATTGGATAAGATTTACATATTTAATGAGCTTCAGCTCCCCTGTCAGTTCATGTGAGAGATTGTTTTGAAAGTGGCAACCGGAATGATTCGTCTCACAGGGCTCTCAAGACGTATTTATCAAACAATCATAATGATTTATCTTTTTTTTACTTGGCCCGCCCGATCGGTGGATATAAGTGCGAACTGCACGCACACACGCGGGCACGCGCTATTCAATCAAGTCAAGAGAGTGAACAACGCAGATCAAGAAATGAATGTTATTTCACTATTAAAAATTTGCCGGCCTGCCGACGGGCTTTCGTTTTGGTAGCCCGTCTAGATAACACATCGTGTTAAGACATAGGGTGTTGACATTCTTCCAAATATCTTCTTTTGTGTTCAGCAGAAGAAAAAAAATTCATACAGGTTTGGAACAACTTGAGGGTGAGTAAATAATGACAGAATTTTCATTTTTGCAGCCTGATAGATGACAAAATGACATTTCAAGACTATAAATATTTAATTATGATAAATACTGGATATGTTGATTTAAAAAGAGAAATAATCTAATAAAAAACACAATTTTGAAATGATTGATAATGGATCTATGAATCCATTAATTAATTGGGTAACACTTTATTTTTTAAGGTGATGTAGTTAGACATTACTACATGTACTTACTCAAATAAGTACTGAGTAATATTCATTACTACAATGGAATTACTACATATACTTACTATAGAGTTTCGATTAGTTTGGTTTAGGGTTAGTTACTTGTAATTATGTATAATTTACTGTTACTAGATTAAGTACAATGTAACTACGTCACCTTAAAATAAAGTGTAATCATTAATTGATCTGCACATACTATTATCTATTCATCCTCATAATTAATTATTAGATTTATTGATATCTCAATGGATTTCTTTACTTTTTTCATCTCAAATATGATCTGAAATCAACTACCTTCATCCCCCTTACCTTCATCTCCAAATGTACAGCTGCATTTCACACAGCTAAAGCATTCTGGATGCCAGTTTTTATCCAACGCAGTCACCATTTTCTGAAGGGTAAAACAATAGGGGCAAGGTTAGAATAGGGCCAGATAATACATACAAATATGAGAGATGATACTGGTTTACAAACAAGGATGAACTTCAAACTACACATTTTAGGAGGGTAATGCCAAAAACAATGTACTGTATAAGAAAACACTCAACAAATCTGTAATCCTTTCTCTATTTGTTCTAATGCTGTATTTCCATCTTTCTTTTAAGTACCACAAGGAGAATAATACAAAATAAAAAAGTCCTCCTAATACTCATGGCTTGCTCAGTTGGGGACACAAAATTTTCAGCTAAATATTCAACCAAATTTTCAACAAAATTACTCATCTGCCCGCTTTGTCACTATATGATCATTGGAATGAGCTGGATAACATCTCCAGAGATATTTTCTCCAGAGTTTTCTCCAGAGCAGCTGTACAGCCGAATCAGATTCTGTTGCATTATTTTCCTATTTAATACTGTGAAGCTGCTTTGAAACAATCGGCATTGTAAAAAGCGCTATATAAATAAAAGTGACTTGACTTTACTTGACACTCATCCATATAATGGCAGTGAATAGCGACCAGCATCAAGAAAAAAAAAAAAAAAAAAAGCCTCAAAAGTATCACAGAATGATCCCATGCGACACGTGTAGTATTTTCCAAGTGTTCTGGGGTACACCATAATAATTTTAAAGTATTATTTAACAAAGTCCTAACCTTGGGTGTTAGTCTATGCATGGTGCAACGTATGCTTTCGTGTGACTCTATAAGTGCCGCAGTTCACTCTGTCTTGTTGTAAGAAATCAAGATTATCAAAAACTCAACACGAAATACAATGCCTAGAAATCCCCAAAAATTATACTTTCTTTGCAAAAGTAAATATCTCTGGACCGGAACTCCATTTGTCTGATGACAGTCAGAATGAGTTGACAGATGTGAATGCAACAACTTCTTGTTATGATGAGCACAATGGATATATTCACCTCAGAGAAGAAATTACTTCTGTATTGTATTTAATGTCATGTTGTTGAAGCACCATGAATAGCAGTGATGTTATGAGAACAGTGTAGAAAAACAAATGGTAAGGTCACATTAAGATCATCTGATCCTCTGTTGTTCTCATATAAATCACATGAAAAACATTGATATACATTGCCAAAGCTGGATCCTGCGAGGCCCCTGGACATATATGTCTTGGAAGATCCCCCAACACCCACCTTTCCAGCAGACCCTTGTCCTTAAGTGAGGGATACATTTTTAGTACATTGTTGTTGTGTAAACATACCCATATTCTTGCTCAAGATATTGCCACTCAAAACTTCCTTGTCAGTCCCAAAAAAAAAGCTTTATTGAAACCAAGCTGCCAGAATGACTAATTTTGGAATTTGTCACATTATGACATTATAGAGTAATGAAAGGCCGCAACTGCAGAAGATCAACATCATTGCCACTTTTACCCCACCCAACAATTTGCGCTTGTCATGTAGTAGTAAATATGAGTGGGAAGCAAACACAGGATTACTCCATCAACAAAACGATAGAGAAGCCATCTTTGCAGTCCAAAGTTGTTAAAAAATGTCCCAGGTTACGAATATAAACATTGTTCCCTGAGAAGCGAATAAAACTGTCGTCATTTGAAGCACGTATGCAACTAGTCCAATCTTGATGCGTCATCCCGTGGTGTGACGGCGAACCACGGAAGCTATAAAGGGAAGGCGGCAGAAAGCAGCGTTAGCTTCTGATAGGCTGAGGCAAGTCGCTCACAGGCTGGAAGTAGGGCAAAAAGATGCAGTGTATCATTCCCACATTCGTAACCTGAGATGTTCCCTTTCGTGGGAACTTGTGTGGAATGAAATACCCACTGTGCCATACTGGCAAATGCCAGTCCTAGTTTAAGGAGGATGGAAGCCCTGGAAAACTGTAGATTGTGCTACATTAGTTGGCACTTTAGGCACATACTTAGGTCTTGGATGTAAGGCTTTGACCCCACCTAGGCAAGCAAGAGGAGGGAACTGACAGGTTCCTGCAAATCTCCTACTCTTTTAAGGGACGAAACAGCCAACAGGAAAGCCTCTGAGAAACTTCTCAGAGCTAGAGTCAATTGGTTCGAAGGGAGTCAGTGACAGCCCTTCCAGAACCACGGCCAAATCACAGACTAGGACTCTCTCATGAGCCACAGGCCTCATCCTCAGTGCACCACGCAGGAAACTATTAACCAAGTGGTGACTCCCCAAAGACCCATCACTTACAGGTACACGCATAGAAGGCAGCTATGGCCGCCACTCTAACCTTAAGCATGGAGTGGGAAAAACAGACAGAAAAACGGTCCTGAAGCAACTCCAGCACTGAAACCAGTGTGCAGTTAACTGGGTCTACCTGGTGTTTTCTGCAAGGCATACCATTTCCTCATGGAGGAAACTTTAGAGCTTAAGATGGTCTCTGCAACCTCGGGTGAGAAACCAGGACTTATAAGCATATTTTCCTAAGGGGACAGACTCACAGTTTCCATAGCTCTGGCCGAGGGTGGTATAATATCCCCCTAGGCTGCGTTTCCCAAAAGCATCGTAAGCCTAAGTTGATCTTAAAAACGATCGTACCAGTGATCTTAATATTAAGGTCTGTTTCCCAAAATCATCGTAACTTAAGTAGCACTTGAAAATGATCGTAGATCTATGAGTGCTCTGGAGTAATCGTAAATCCTATGGGGTCCCCTGCAGGACAACCGGCGAATTGCACCCAAATTTTACTCCTGTCCAATTGTTTTTATGTATCTTTATACATTTTACTTGTTTTTGTTTGATTAAATTAATTTTGAATAACTCAATAAAGAAATAATGAATGAATGAATAAATAAATAAAATAAAAACTACATGGACACTGAATAAATTAAGGAATGAAAAGGTGCACTGCTGTATATGGACATTCATAGGGATTGTATGCTTATTTTCAGTACTACAAATAGCTATTTAAGTTTGAAACAAGAATACTTCTACTGCATCATATCATGAAGCCTTAGTCTTTGAGTGGTTCAACAAACACTGTCTCCTCTCCACCAATAAGCTGGTGTGTGGTGGCCGTTCTGGCGCAATATGGCTGCTGTCGCATCATCCAGGTGGATGCTGCACATTGGTGGTGGCTGAGGAGATTCCCCCTTCTATATTTTGTTGCCAGTTAACAAAATAAATCAATTGACACTGAATCACATTTTATACTTAGGTGATTTATTAAACTCAATCAAGTTAGATTTCCTTTGTCGTGATCGTAATGAATCTTAAATGAATATGTTAACACAAAAGGTAGCAATACTCAATTAAACCACACAAGGTCCCTCTGTGTATAACCTCAAACTAAAGTTTTCCAAGAATATCTTCACAGAAAAGAAAATACGTGATTCTTATAAAGTGTCAATTCCTCAATTTTCAGTTATTATTAGTGTTAGGGCACACTTTCAGGGTAAACAATACATTTTAGAAAGTCACAAACACGGTAGTGGCACCCGAATTCTGTTTTCTCGAGAACTCGCAACACTCGTCACATGCAATCACATAAACTCTCCGATCATCATAGATAATGGATTTAACCCAGGGTGTCAAACATTGACTTCATCTCTCATGCACTGCCCAAGCGCCTGTATCTATCGCACTCTTAGCGTGTCATCGCCAGCGGCCACTCTCTTAAAGGGGAAGTACACTTTTAGTTTGGGGCTTTATATTCCAATACCACCCGGTTACATTCTCCCCTGCCTACTGGTCAACGTCCTCGGTGACAGTGTAAGAATTTCTCAGCTCCTTGACGGCTTCTCTGAAGAACATTGTTCCTAAATTGACTATCATTTGCGACACTGCATTGTGACTAAGGGCTGATCTAGGCTCGTGATATGGATTGGAATGTTGGCACACATTAGATCTGGTGCTCCTTCGAAATGTGGGCAAACTAGAAACCCCACCTTGCTCCTGAAACCCTTCCCCAAGATCTTTTCCATCCGGAACCTTGGGATCAACAGAACCCACCTCTGGAGCGCTCATCTCAGTTTCAACTTCAGTTTCAGTCTGTGCAAGATTTTCAGCTCCACTTGGGCCAGTACATTCCAAGATTACTAGACCATCCTCCAAGTTCTCATCATCTTCATCCACCGTCGAAGTCCCATCCAAATCAACTTTAGGCTCAACATCCTTCTTGCGAGTCACTGAAGTAGGAACATGCACACAGGGTCTGAGGTCTACCCTATTAACTCTTTTGATGGGCCCTCCTTCCACAGGCTCCACCGTATGAGTGGTCCCTTGAATCCCTATCACCCGGTATTGGGTCGAATGCCAGGCATCCTGTATCTTGTTCCTTCCCAGGGGTCTATTCCTTAGGTATACCATCTGTCCAACCTCAATGGACGGGCAATACACTTTATCATGAGAAAGCTCAATCCGTTCGGCTGCTTTTTTCCCAGCATAAACCTTGGCCCGTTCATGAGCCTCTTTCAGGCGTTTCTGATGGACTGCTAACCAATCATGAGTCGGCCTTGCCTCCGCTTCCCGTCCCACCAATGCATCCACAGGCAAATGAGGGTCCACGCCAAACAACAGATAGAATGGAGAATACCCTGTTGTCGAATGTGGGGTAACATTGTACGCGTAGACAAGCTCTGCCAGATGCTCAGGGCACCGTCTTTTGGTCTCAGGGGGAAGTGTCCGAAGCAACTCATGAAGTGTAAGATTGAAACGCTCGCACTGGGCATTTCCAGTCGGATGATGGGGGGTGGTACGACTCTTCTTCACTCCATACAGCTTGCACAATTCTGCGATCACCTCACTTTCAAAATTTCGGCCCTGGTCTGAATATAGCCGTTCTGGGACTCCGAATTTCATGAACCACTCCCTCAAGAGAACTTTAGCTGTGGTGTCAGCTTTCTGGTCCCGTGTCGCAAAAGCTTGCGTAAACTTGGTGAACACGTCAGTGACAACTAAGACGTTCTCCCTTCCATCAGTAGCTGGCTCAAGCAAAGTGAAATCTACTGCCACCACCTCTAGAGGCCTACTAGCCAGGAATGACTTCATGGGCGGGTGTACTTTAGGCTGAGGCATTTTCGTGAGAACACAGCGCTGGCAATTCTTGATCCATTGCTCCACGTCTCCATACATCCCCACCCAGTAACATCTTGGTTTCAGCAGTTGCAGGGTCCTTTCAATCCCCTGGTGCCCCATTCCAGCATGCACACTCTCAAGCACCTGGGTTCTTAAGCAGATGGGGACCACCAGTTGTAAGCACTCCCCATGACGCATATCCTCCACTACACGATACAACAATCCATCCTTTACCCTTAGCCGCTTCCACTGCTTCAGCAGCGATCGTACAGGTTTTGACAGAGTTTTTACTTCCAATCCTGCAGGTTTACGTTTCTGGTCCCAAAAGATCCTGAATTCTTTCAGCACTGGATCTGAAATGTGGCCAACTGCCCTTTAGAATAGCCAGGCCAAACAGGGGTATTCCCTTGAGTGCTTGCCAGCTCACCCGTTTCCATGGTACGCATTTGCCGGACTTCACACCTCTCAATTCCAGCGTGGACCAATTCAGCATTAAGAGCGGTCCCACGTCGCACCACGCTACAAATAGTCACACAATTGTCATATTCAATATCTTTTAGGTCTATCATAGGCTCCCCTGCCAAGGGCTGCCTAGACAATGCATTTGCAGCATGATTACACCGGCCGGGTCGATATTGGACATCAAAATCAAATGACGCTAACTGCGCCACCCATCTTTGTTCCAGAGCTCCTAGCTTGGCGGTGTTAAGGTGACACAGTGGGTTATTATCTGTGATGATCGTAAATTTCGAGCCCAGCAAGTAACTTCTGAATTTTTCAGTTACTGCCCACTTGAGGCTCAACAGCTCCAATTTCATGCTGCTATCATTCTTGTCATTCCTTTCAGCATTCCGCAACCGTCGACTTGCATAAGAGATAACCCTTTTTTTTCCTTCTTGCTGCTGCATAAGGATGGCTCCTAAGCCCTGATTGCTTGCGTCAGTCTCAAGAATAAATGGGGCAGAGAAATCAGCAAATCCGAGCACGGGTGCACTAGTTAGTTTTTCCTTCAAAACATCAAAGGATGCCTGACACTCAGGACTCCACCCACTGATCACCTTTTGTTCACTCTAGCTGGTGGTCCCTCGTTCAGACATTGGTTGACTAGATCATGCAGCGGCCCTGCAATTTTTGAGAAGCCAGGGACAAATCTCCTGTAATAGCCACAGAACCCAAGGAACGACCTCAGAGCTTTCAGAGTGGTGGGTACCGGCCACTGTTTCACAGCAGAAATCTTGTTAGGGTCAGTGGCTATTCCCTCAGCTGATATCCGATGTCCCAAAAACGTCACTGTAGATTGTAGGAAATGACATTTCTCTACTTTCACTTTAAGCCCGGACTCCTGTAGCCTTGTTAACACAGACCGCAACCGCACCAAATGCTCAGGAAACGTTTTGGAAAACACCAAGATGTCGTCCAAATAAACAAGCATAATCTGAAAAATTAGATCATTCATGGTTGTTTGCATTAATCTTTGGAAAGTTGCGGGCCCATTGCAAACCCCCATTGGCATTCTCAGGTGTTCGTACAGCCCAAATGGTGTGGTAAAGGCTGTCTTATGCCGATCCTTTTCTGCAACAGCTACCTGGTGATAACCACTAGCCAGGTCGATGCTTGAAAAGAACTGAGCGCCTCGTAGCACATCGAAACTCTCATCCACTCGGGGCAGTGGATAGGCATCCCGCTTGGTTTTCAGATTTAGTTTGCGGTAGTCGACGCACAACCTAATACTACCGTCTGCCTTTCTCACAAGCACCACTGGAGATGCATAGGCACTTGAACTCTCCTGGATAACACCTTTTCTCAACAGTTGCGCTATGTGTTCCTTAGCCTCTCTGTATTGGTTCGGTGGAATTCGGCGATACGGCAGGTTAACAGGCACATCGTCCACCAAGTTAATCCCATGCTGTACTCTGTCCGTAAATCCAAGATCCTCTTCCTCTACGGCAAACACATGGGCAAATTCAGCTAGTAATGCTTTCAAATCGGTTTGCTGCTCCACTGTACCTCCGATGTCCAGCTGGGATACCACTTTGGACCACGGACCCTGCCTTGGCGATGACTTGGCCCCCATAGAGATCTCTTCGGAATTGGCAGAAATACGTTGGAATGTTACTTCGTGTCCAGGGTCATTATCCACCACCTTCACTTGCGACAGAACACCGATGCGAGTCCTAGGGTGCAGCCACACATCTTCACTAGACAGGTTAAGCAATTTGACAGGGCCCTCGTAATGGTGTGAGCTTACCACCGTCGGCATAACCAGCACACCTCCTGACAAAGCTAAGTGTGTCGGCTCTAGCAGCCACTGGCTTCCACCTTCCGCACTCACCGTCCACCCTTTTGCCATTACCGTAATCATGGAGCCCGCTGGCACATGGACCATACTCCTCCCTGATACTCGGGCCACCCGACTCTTAAGAACATCACAGGTCTGTACCTGCTGGAATGCGTTCCTCCAATCAGTCTCTAGCCCCCCTTCCCATGGAGTCTCGAATTCAGACTGCACTATCTGCCGGCACTGACTTATAATGTTCATCCCCACAATACAGGAAACAGGTTTTGAAGAGAGCGGAGGATCCTTTACCACTAAGAAACCACAATTTGGAATTTTCCTGCCCATCGTCTCTACCTCTAGCTCAAGATATCCCAAGTATGGGATGTCCAGCCCGTTGGCGGCAGTAAGTCTGAGCCATCCAGTGGTCGAAAGCATGTCTTCATCATCACCCCCCAAGTGCTGTCGAAAGAAACTTTCAGATATCGTACTCACTTGGCTGCCCGTGTCCAATAGACAGGATACTTCTACACCAAGAACCTTAATGTCTACTTGCGGACATGTCCCTACTGCCCGCTTCAGCAGTTCTTCATGACTTGAGTCTACAGGTTGGCCCTGGATTGCTTGACTCACAGCAACCCGGGCGCCCCATTTCCCGACTCACTGGAACAGGGTGCAGGTTTCTTAGAGTTCCGTTTCCGGGGACAATTTCTCGCAATATGGCCGGCTTCCTGACATTTCAGGCATATGGGCTGGCCATCCTCAGTGAATCGTAACTGGGCTCAGGTGTTATTCCCCTGCAGGCCTCCAGCCCTCTGTTGCTGTGTCATTAAGCTTTTAACAGCCTGTGTTAACTCAAGGATCTGCCTGCCCTGTTCAGCGAAAACATCCATTACTTTGGATAAAGTGTCAGGGTTATGGCCCATGGCTTTCACTTCTGCACAATGTGCGCTTTCACTGAAGGAGCCATAAGGATCACTTCGACTTTTAGGAGTTCGAACCCTCCCAGATGGCTCGTCCCAGCCCCAGAGATAAGCTTCCTCCCTCACTTCTACCATAGAAGACTCAGACTTGTCCCTTACATATCGTCGAAGTTCCCGTCTAAGGGCAGGGTCTCGGATGCCCTCTACAAACTGATCTCTTAGCATTATCTTTTCATCCCCCACAGCCTCGGGTGTTCGCTTAGTAATCTGACCAAGAGCATGAGCCAGTGCATGAGAGAAATCACGAATATCCTCCCCCTCTTTCTGCTTACGACTATAAAAGTCCTGGAGGAGTTGGGCAATGCTACGCCTATCAGTGAAAGCCTCGCTAAGGTAAGCAAGTATGTCAGTGGCTGTATCAGTGTCTACATCGCTTCGCAGCCGAACCTCTTCTAATGCAGCACCTCGCAGCAAAGACATCATAAAATCACACTCATCATTGGGTGTCAAGTTTCAGGCTCTTAAAGCACGCTAAACCTCTTCTACAAACTCATTTACTGTTCTCCCATCTTTTTCACTGTCCCCTGTGAATGGGCTGATGTGACGTTCTCGGGGTACATACACATAAGTCTTATTAAGCCCACGCTTCAAAGACTCAAGAGTGGCCATTGCGTCATCGTGCTTTTGACTCAGTTCTCTCAACTTCAGACGAATCCCGTCCTCTTCCCCCTCTGAATGGTCAGACATGTCGCAAGTCAAAGTCTTGAACGTGGTAGCTAAAAGGGCCAGTTCGTGCCTACTTCAGAAATCCAAGGGGGAACACACGTCACCACTCAAGAGCACCACGTCCTGGCACCTTCCCACGTCCCGTCTCTGCTCTGGGTTGAATACTCCGTCTGGCCATAGCAAACTCCTTCCACCCCGGAGACCTTCACCACTACAGTGTTTGCTCACTCGTGTGCCACTAACACTTAACTGTCACTGGCAATATTGAGTTATAAAAAGACCCCACTCCTGGTACCAAATTTTGTTGCCAGTTAACAAAATAAATAAATTGACACTGAATCACATTTTATACTTAGGTGATTTATTAAACTCAATCAAGTTAGATTTCCTTTGTCGTGATCTTAATGAATCTTAAATGAATATGTTAACACAAAACAGGTGATTGTCCAGTATCACTCAATCCTGGAATTCTGTAATAATGCTATCAAAGGTAGCAATACTCAATTTAACCACACAAGGTCCCTCTGTGTATAACCTCAAACTAAAGTTTTCCAAGAATATCTTCACAGAAAAGAAAATATGTGATTCTTATAAAGTGTCAATTCCTCAATTTTCAGTTATTATTGGTGTTAGGGCACACTTTCAGGGTAAACAATACATTTTAGAAAGTCACAAACACGGTAGTGGCACCCGAATTCTGTTTTCTCGAGAACTCGCAACACTCGTCACATGCAATCACAAACTCTCCGATCATCATAGATAATGGATTTAACCCAGGGTGTCAAACATTGACTTCATCTCTCATGCACTGCCCAAGCGCCTGTATCTATCGCACTCTTAGCGCGTCATCGCCAGCGACCACTCTCTTAAAGGGGAAGTACACTTTTAGTTTGGGGCTTTATATTCCAATACCACCCGGTTACATATATGTAAAGCGCTTTGAGTGCCTTGAAAAGCGCTATATAAATGTAACTAATTATTAATTATTATTATTAAACACAAGGACATCAAACCATTGAATCTAAATTTATTTGAGTTTGTTCCCTAGGATTTGCAAAAGACATTGTACAATGGGATAAGGTCCTACATAATGGAAAATAATATTTCATGTTGCACAAGAGATTGTTAAAACATATAATTAGTCATCATGATTAACCAACATTAAACAATATTACCTGAATCATCTGGCAAGATGATTGGCACCAAAATGGAGGTCCTTGCAAACCTCATCTTCTCTAGTGCCAGTCTCCTGCCTTCTAAAGCCAGTGTGGCCTCTTGAGGTCAGTGAGCTGCTGCTGAAAGTTGATGTCCCTCTCATTGGCATCTTTAAGACATTTTCTATTGTCTTTTAGGACATCTAGTTTCTCCCTCTCCAGCTGCACTAAGTACTGACTACAACCACAGACATTCTCAAAGTGCTGAGATGTTGTGGTCTGAAATGCATGTCAACATACCTGTATTGATGAGTATCCTAGCACAGTGGTTCTCAACTCCAGTCCTCAAGACCCACTGCTCTGCACATTTTGTATGTCTTTCTTATCTGACAAACTTTCTTATCTGAAACTGGTATTTTTTGAAACCGGATCCCAGAGTGGATACATCTGAAACCGACACCCTTGCGTTTTCGTGTGTATAGCCAATCCGTATATTTTGTGAAACAATGTCATCACACCACGTTCCACAAGGTAAATACTAGAAGGGATACAGTTACAGGCACTGGGCATGCGTGCATCAATATTGCGTTATTTAATTACTGTATTTGCATTATTGTAAGGGTAGGTTTAGGGTTGGGGTGATGTAGGCGTTAATAAAACACAATCTGGTAAGCAGCAAATGTATTAATTGTTATTTTATCATCGGATTTTGCCTCACTTTTGACCATTGCTGTACCCCTTCTAACCACAACTCATCTTCTCCGTTTTTAGTGTATTTCTGTGGCAGAATTAGCACCACATACTGGCATGTATACTACATTGTTTTGAGTCGGTTTCAGTGGTTTTGTGTGTACACAGATATTTCTTGAGACGAGGGAAAAAAAGATTGGATAGGGAAAGGTCTGGCTTCGTGTGGATTCATTGAGCTCAGTTCAGTTCATTGAGCTCTCTACCAGTGAGCTGATGATCGTTAAAAAAGGGAGACATACAAAGTGTGCAGAGCAGTGGGTCCTCAGGACTGGAGTTGAGAACCACTGTCCTAGCAGACTGTCTGTTGTGCCTTAAGTAAGTGGTTTCAACCACGTTCCTGGAGGCCCAACAAAAGCACATTTTGCATGTCTCCTTTGTCTGACACACCCACATCAGATTTTTGGAGTCATTAATAATGAGCTGATGACTTGAATGTGTTTGATTGAGGAGACATGCAAAATGTGCACTCTTGGTGGGCCTCCAGGAACGGGGTTGGGAACCACTGCCTTAAGTGAACTTATACAGTCGAGAAAGACAACACATGTGTACAGTATCTGTATTTTGGTTTTGTGCATTATGTCTTCAAGTGACAGCACCCTAATATTACTGCTGTGTTTATTTTTAATGTTACACATGTGTACAGTATCTGTATTTTGGTTTTGTGCATTATGTCTTCAAGTGACAGCACCCTAATATTACTGCTGTGTTTATTTTTAATGTTTATTTATATAATGTCTTTATAAGGATTAATCTTTAATTCATACAGTCAAATATGCAATTTTATTTTATATTTGATTACTTTATTCAATTTCTGTACCTGAAAACTAACGTTAGACCTATCTGAAAAACCTGAAAAGCACAATTTATTTTATTTGTATTTTTCTCTATTGTATTTATTTGCGCTGTTGCTTGTAGGTAGATTATTTGTTATTTTCTCTATTTTTATTTGACAGTCCAAGTCCTTTTTTTCCTGAACATAGCACATACCGAACCATACTGAAACTGTGAACCTAAAACGTGATACAAACCGTGAGCAATTTTAACTGTTAAACCCCTAATGTGGACCAATGAGAAGTCCTGTCCTTCCTGAGCTTGGTACCAGATGTCGTCTTCTTTCTCTCTAAGAGGTGTCTGGTTGTTGTCCTAGCATCTTTATCAGATGGTATTAGAGGGGTCCTGCCATAAACTGGGCCCTGGAATGTGTGGTTCACCACAGAGTGTTATGGCAGAAGATGAAACCTGAAACTGCATTGCATCCCAGAAGCAGCAAAGGAGAATGTTCGTAAGGAGATGATTCGCTTCTGTCAAGAAGTGTTTTTAGGGAAAGTTGCCAACAATGTGGCCAACTAACTGTGTTCGAAAGTTAATGAAAGATAATAATGAGAGGCTAATGGTCACTTGTTCTAGTTTTAATTGTTTTTAATGGGTGCAGATCTTGATTCATTCTGATTCTTAGTTCTTGGTCCTTATTCACCAAAAGATTTTCTTTATATTTACATTTGTTCAATTTGTTCTATTAACCTGTTGAATTTATCTCTTTTAACCTGAGGGGGTTGCTAATAATATCCACAGAAAAGCATTATTTCTATTTGCTAGACCAGGGGTCACCAAACCTAGTCCTAGAGGGCCACTGTCCTGCAGAGTTTCACTCCAACCCAAATAAACACACCTGAACCAGCTCATCAGTGTCTTATAAGGCCCTAGTTAGACACTGATGAGCTGATTCAGGTGTGTTTAATTGGGGTTGGAGCTAAACTCTACAGGAAAGCACCAAGTTTGGAGACCCCTGTGTAAGACAATGCAGGGCTGATTTCTGTTACATACAAGAAGCTCATTCAGGTAATGATGATGCCATATTCTGGAATGCTCAATGGGGGACTTCAATATGTTTAATCATTTTTATGAATTGCACAATCATTATGTGATTCAGCAGGTCACTTTGTTTATTTGCTTCTCAATTGTAATGATATGTTTATCATTTCAGCTAATTTTACAGGTACAATAGAAAATGACAAATTGTTGGGGGGTCATAGAAAATACATTTAAAAGGTTGTTTGGAGATATATCCAAATACTTTTAATATTTGAGATTTTAATATTGTTCAGGACTAGGCTGTAGTGAAATGGCCACCAGGTAGACCAAAGTCAACAAATATTAATCTCAAAAACTTTATGATTAAATATAATTTTATAGATATTTTGAGAACTAAATGTCCTAATAGAATAGCCTTGACATTGAGTAACAAATCAGGCTCTAGTCTGTCTAGAATAGACTACTGGTTAATTTCTGTAAATTTGACAAAAATGGGGTAGTTGTAAATATTTGATCTACTCCCTTAACATATCATAACTGCTCTCAAAAGAACAACATATAAAATCTTCATATTGGAAACTCAGTAATTCCCTTCTGCTGCATAAGGAGGTCAAAAGGAAAGTTGATTTCTAGTTCACTTGCATTAAAGCAAAGATTAATTAAAAAATGCCTTTAGAACAAATTGGAAAGTTTGAAATGGGCAAATATATCCGAAAAGTGTTTCTTTATGGCCAAAAGTAAAAGAGCAAAATAAATTTGAATAATAACAAGAATAACAAAATTGTCTCAGAGACATCCAGGTTCTCTTCTAGAGGAATATAAATTATGCATATTTGCATAGGCCCCGGGGCCAGCTCTGCGCTAGTGCATCCGTACAGAGGGAACCCTCAGTTAGGGCATACCACGGAGCATAACAGGAGGATTCCTGGGAGGCGAACAGGTCTATCTGTGCCTTGCCAAATCGACTCCATATCAGCTGGACCACCTGGGGACGGAGTCTCCATTCTCCACGGTGTGAGATGTGTTGCGAGAATGCACACAGAGACCCAGCCTGTCCTGGAGGGATTCCGCCCGTAGAAACGCAAGGTCCAACCAAAAGCTGAATAGGGGGGCGACTGATCGGTGTGAGGGCCATCTGATGTGTGCCAAGGTGCCATGCCCATATGGGGACTTGTACTAGAACAATTTACAGCAGTCCAGCATTGACTGAGGACTGTCTTGGAAAAAATGTGTCATGGCAGCCAAGTCCAACTCCACACAGAGCAAAGAGATGCTCTGCACAGAGGAGAGCTTACTCTTGATCCGAGGTCCCAATCTTCAGCTAACCATGCTAGCCACATAGACTTACTTAAATAGTATTACTAAATGTAAAGAAGAGTTGTAGTGGAGGAGAAACTGGGTTTCTGGAAAAATTGTTGCAGGACTGAGGTATTGTCACAGTCACCAGCTCGGTCACTCTCAACACTACACTTCCCAGAATCCCTCTGGCTCACCACCTGCACCCATTCATCAATCTTCTGCACCTGCAAGTCATCACCCTTGTTATCACTCATCAGCACTCCCTATATCAGCAGTCATCATCTTCACCACAGTTGTCTGATTTCCGTTATGTTTAGTGTGTGCTGTTTTGCCTGTCTAAAGAATATTATTATTAAAACCTGTTGTTGAACTTTAGCCATAGTCTTCATCTGTCTACCTGCAACCACATGTGACAGGTATGCAGCTGTTTATATACAGTTCTGGAAAAAATAAGAGACCACTTAACATTGAGAAATCAGAGCTGTTCTGGAATTTTTTCAAGAGCTGTATGCTTGCTCTAGCGTTGTGATTTGTTGGAATAAATGTGAACATGATATCTTCTTTCTAAACAAAAGTTCTGTAGAAGCATCTTAATACAGTGCTAGTACAGCTGAAAGTTCTTGAATATTACACTTAAATGTATACCTACATTGAGTATGGGCTTGTTGCATTGCGCGCAGTGAGGTGAGTACAGGGTGAAGTAGTCGGGCTCACAGTATGGTCGACCATCTTTCTCAAAGAAATTACAATTGCCAAGCTCGCACTCACACTCAGAGCAAACAAAATGCTCCGGATGCCAAACACGTCCCAGAGCTGTTACCACCTAAGAAATATGGGAAGATGATGCATTTTTAAAATTACTATCAGTACTGAAATGAGAATTGCACAAATACAGTACAACATTAACCATCCATCATTCATTTTCTCCAGGCATTAAAAATAACGATTTCAATAACGAGTTCTAAGCAGGGCTTAACATTAACTTTTTTTGCTCCCCAGCCACTGTGGCAAGTGGTTTTCCAAAGTTACTAGCCACTCAGCATTTTCACTGGCCAAAATTTTGTTGTTGGGAAATTTGTTGTCTATATGTGAATGACCACTGTACACAACTGTACATGAAATGTATAACATGACAAATAGGCCTATTTAGCTCTGATACGGTTGTGTGTAAAGCTCCTTAATCTAGACTGAGAAACACTAATGGCGCCTAGAAACACTAGTACCAGCACTAGTACCAGCTCGGCTCGACTCGACTCAACTCGCCTTTGTTTGGTTTTCCACTGTGTAAAAGTTGTACCTGTACCTGCTTCTCGGTACTTTTTTTCGAACCACCTCCGGTGAGGTTTTGAGCGAGCTGAGGCGATACTAAAAGGTGACGTGAAAACACTGCAGACTGCTGATTGGTTAGAGAGAATCGTCACTGTTCATTGTGTCATCATTGCACGCGCCAGACGGAGTATCCTGAATAACCGTGCCATTTTTAAATAGTTTGTCCAGAGATTGCGTGTTATTTACTAATACACAGAAGAATACACCGTGGTCAAATGAGGAGGTGAAGACTTTCCTTTGTTTGGTTGCGAAGAGAGGATCCAGCGAGGAAAGATTTCGTAATGGCAGTTTCCTGCGGCGTTGCTATGACAACCAGGTACTATTGTGGAGGAACTATCTGTAATGGAAAACGGAGCGAAAAGCGAGCCGAGTCGAGGCGAGTCGAGTTGAGCTGGTACTGGTAATGAAAAAGCGTCATAACAGTTGCTTGTCTGGGGGAAACATTTTTTTTTTGGTGTAAATATAATTTATTCTCAAGCAATATTCTCATCATAGTTCTATTAGCTATGACATACTTATATCTAGCATATTTTGCTTATGAGCCCATACAGTAGCCTAGTGAAATACATGTCCATATTTTCATATAATTTGACAGTTTATTTTATTAAATATCAAAAATATAAAAGGTGTGCATCATACCTGACACCCAGGTGAACACTTTATAGTAGTTTATGACTCTAAGTCATTCTCTTAATGCTATTAAAGTTAGAAATGTGTATGTCGTATATAACTTTAGAGACGGTCCCTAAATTCGAGAATATCCAACGTCCAACGCGAAGCCAACTTTATGACAGTCACATCAGATGAGCTATGGTTCTGCTGCGATCTTTGTCTGAAACTATTTTCGCTGCATTAGAACTAAAACAGTCAATCACTGTATGATGAATAAATCTCCTGCGTATATCTTAAGTGCATCTCTGCTTTGTTGTTTATGATGAGTGCAAATTTCAGTGAGTGAGAGTTGAACAAAACTCTGGCGTTTCAGCGATAACTAATCTAAACGCTTCTGATTATTAAATATTGCATTCATAAGTTCAACAGAATCACATGTGATTGTTTATAATGAGCAATGCGATTATAACAGATGTCTTTTGAGAAGTCTACAATAAAATTTTACCCACCAAATTGGTTAGTGGGACTGACTGTGTTAGACACCATAGCTGAAATCCACCCGCAGTTGGCGGGTGTTAATGTCAAGCCCTGGTCCAAGCCATAAATCATACCAACCAGTTTAAAAATGAAACACAAATATTACAAACAATTTGAAGCAAAACATACTGTATACATGAAAACTGGACAAAGTAAAAGTAAATTATTATAAACGTAAAATACCATATTTTTCTATGGAGAAAATAAATTACAATTTTACTTATAGACCTAAGTAAATACTTTGATAGTACTTCTAATAAGAAAACATGAGAAAAAATGATGGCTATGGACCACAAGTTAAGCTACTTGTTAATTCAGGATTTATTAAAGAATTTCACCTGTCCTACAACTGGTTTCTGACAAGTCGAACAGTTTCCCTTAGAGGAGGTAGGCACTCCCTGTCTGCTCAGATCTGATTGCAGGAGACCCAACATGCTGTCCAATGAGCCTCCGGAGGATGCAGGGGTGGAGAAATTGTTTGCTGTGGTGAAGATGCCACAGGTACTGTTGGCTGATACAAAAAATAAATTAATCACATTAATTACAGGATATTAATATTTTTTAAGTAGAGATAAATTGTAAATAAACTCTCTTCTAAAACCCACTGGCATAGAATGAGCACATCAAATCATGCATTTCACTTCATTTCTATGGGAGTTGAGTTTCATGCTCACACTGTAAATTGTCACTGACAGCGGACCAAAGAAAGCATCGAGAGTGTAAAACGTTTAGGCAGATCTTAACTTTATGCAAATGTCAAGTGAAAAAATGCAAGTGGCAGTCAATCGCTGTGAGATTCACGTAGTGACATCTGTCTTGAGTGTTTAAAAATACCGAAGTTGCATGTGTGTTGCAGTAGCGCTGTCATATCTGGCTATGTTATATAGCCCATAACGCTCTCACACGTCAATCTGATTTACCATTTTGGAAGAAGTAAAATATACATATGTGCTTTCAACAACCAGATGCATTTACACCTGTCCAGTTTTGTTTGGAAAGAGTCTCAAACCACCTCCTGATTGGATTTAAATTTTGGGCGGCATTCATACCTGGCCTCTTTATAATCGGATAGCTATCTGATCAGAGAAAGCGCATGAAATGAACAGGTGTAAAAAGGCTCATAGATGACGGGAGCTCAATACTCGCAGAATTGGACGGGAATGTCCTGCTGGCGGTCGGACAAGTCTCGCAGCATTCGATGGGATATCAATACTTACAGCATCGCACGGTTAAGCTCAACCGTCAGTTGAATTAGGATTTGGCGCTGGCTGTTCGACCAGAAGGGCTCTCGCAGCATCCGACGAGAGCTCAATACTCACAGCATTGGACGGGTGCTCACGTTTGTCGTTTGACTGGAAGGGCTCACTCAGTATCCGACAGGAGCTTAATACTCACAGCATCGGACGGGCAAGCCCCGCCAGCAGTTGAACAGGAATATAGAATGGCTGTTTTGACCAGAGGGCTCCCACAGTGTTCTACGGGAGTCCAATACTCACAGCATTAGATGGATAAGTCCTGCCAACAGTTGAAACGGCAGCAGTTGCATATAGGGGTGAGATTTTGCAGGGATAGTTGGATCAGCCAAAGTGTACAAAGGGATCAGAGAGCAGACTGGATGGGCTGACAACTGCGCAATGGAGCCAAACGTCATCAGATGGGAACAGCTCAATCTCTGACATAGCAGCAATTAGGCGGGTCCAAGTGCAGAAAACTGTCGAGGAGTTTATGTATATATAGGCCGCTGCTCGTGCTGATTGGTAGATCATTTAAATGTGCTCCTCCCGAACTTTGTTAATAAAAAATCTTAAAAATGCGTGAAGAATTTATAGAGAAAGTGAAGATACTTCAGCTTGCATGCTGGGACGGTGGCGCCATCTTGTGAGGATTACTCGCAGCTACTTATACTGAAATTGATACCATACTGAGGGTGGTGGTGCTGTCACTTGAATGACCATACTGAAATGGTTATCGTTTGCTTAAATCATTGAAATCTTGATGGTGAAAGAATGATATGGAGAAGAGAAAATAAAAAGAGAAGGGACCCTACCGGGATAAACTAAATGCCAATGCCAAGCAACAGTATTTGGACAAATTTAAGACTACAACAACAAACAACATAGAACCATCTGGTAAACATTTTCTTGACAAACTAGATTTTTCTTGCCTCAAGCAAACTGACCAAGATGATCTGGAAGCTGCATTGGAGCTGGATGAACTACATAGAGCTGCAAAATGTCTCAGTAAAGGCAAATCACCTGGCTTGGATGGCCTCCCACCAGAGCTTTATTTAGAACTATGGGACATGGTGGGCACACATGCTAGATTCATTTAATTTTGCAATTAATAGTGGGACTTTCCATAGAGACCAAAAAACAGCACTCATCACCTTACTCTTGAAAAAAAGGGGAAAGACCCTTTGGAGTGCTCTAGTTTTAGACCAATATCTTTACTTACAAGCGATCTTAACATATAATCTAAAGTACTCGCTCTATGCCTGTAAAAAGTTATTCAATCTCTAGTCAATGAGGATCAAACAGGATTTATCAAGGGACGTTATGCATCTGATAACATGAGAAGGCTGCTACACATTATAGAGGTTGCAGAGGCACACCCAAATCCCTGTGCCGCATTTTCACTCGACGCAGAGAAAGCCTCTATGATAGGATAGAGTGGAAATATATGTGGGCAGTTCTGCAGCGTTTGGGTTTCAGGCATAATTTTATAGCAATGATTATGCCGCTTTACCACTCACCTTTAGCAAGTGTTCTAACAGGTGACATAATCTCCTCTTCTTTTACTCTGCAGCGTGGTACAAGACAGGGGTGTCCTCTCTCGCCACTTTTGTTTTGTCTGTCTCTGGAACCTCTAGCACAAGCCATTAGGCAATCTACGGCTTCCCCTATGGAAATTGGTCATCATAATCATATTATATCTCTGTATGCGGATGATATAATTTTGTTTTAAGATAATTTTGACACCTCCACTCACCTAATTATTAAGGAATTTGATCATTTTAGCAGCCTGTCAGTCTACAAAATTAATTGGACAAAATCTGCACTTATATCTTTAAATGATGTGCACATAAATGTTCCTATTCCCATCTGTATCCAGTCCAAAAGCTCTTGTACATATTTGGGCATTACGATTTATATAAATATACATAAAATGAATAGAGACAACTTCAACACGATGCTAAGCAAAATAAAATCAGACATTCATAGATGGAGGAATCTAAAAACGTCTCTTCAAGGTAGAATTAATACAGTTAAAATGAACATATTACCCCGTCTCAACTTCCTCTTCTTTATGTTACCACTCGGCCCCCCTCCAGATTACTTTAAAGACATTCACTCCACGTTTTATCTGGGATGGTAGACGTTCCAGGGTTCATCTAAATACTCTGCAATGACCCAAATTGCTGGGTCATCTGGCAGTACCAAACGTTGAGCTTTATTTTTGGTCATTTCAGATCAGAGCACTAAGCACATGGATTGACCCACAGTCTAACACTGCATGGCGATTGATTGAATCTGCTCAGATTTTTCCACACAAGCTGCAAGACATTCTATTCTCCAGTGTAGCTAACAAAACAATTAAAAACAATTTTGGTCCCATCATTGCTAACTCTATTCAAGTGTGCAAGACAGTAGAACGGTGGATGGGCGGTCCAGCCAAACTCTGTCAGAACACACCACTATGGCATAAAGTTATTATGTGGCAACAAACCATTCAATCAATCATCTTGGTCATCCCTTGGGGTGAATACATTGGGTGATATATATGATACTAAAGGTCTTTGCTCCATTCAAGATTTAAAGACACGCTTTTCCCTTCCTGTGTCCTCTTATTTTGTTTACTTTCAGCTAAGATTAGCTTTAAAAACATATGGAGTTCCATGGAATTCTCCCCTCCCCGCACATCCCATGCTACAATGGATTGCACCACTATTGGGTAGACCTTCTGTTTCTTTAATATTTAGTACACTGATTCGGCATAGCGCTAAGGCTTTACCAATTGAATCCATATGGAATAGGGAGTTGGGGAGTTTAAATATAAACCTAGATTGGGAGAGAATATGGTGCAATTTAAGCATGACTTCTAAGAACCTAGCTCACCAACTAATTCACTTCAAAACCATACACAGAGCCTACATCACACCTTATAAAATATTCCAGATGAAACTACAACCTACTCTCAACTGTCATATATGTAACACTGCTTCACCTGGAACATTTTTACACATGTTTTGGGAGTGTCCAGTTATCTCTAAGTTCTGGTTGCATGTAAATTCAGTTTTGGCGGATATACTTGACATCTTTTATGTTCCCAATTCTGGATTCTGTCTCCTTAATGATAGTTTGGGTATAAATCTAAAGCAAATTCAGCTCAGAATGGTATTTTCCGGATTTACCTCTGCTAAGAAAACAATTTTGAAAAACTGGTTCTTTCCGGATATGTGTATCAAATCACTCTGGATCCATAGTCTTGTCAACATTGTCAACCTTGAACATACAACAGCGTGACTTAATAAGGCGCGACCAGAGACTGTACAAGCCTGGAACTCTTTTTCATCTAAGATAATCTCTTGGACCAGGGTCAACAGCTAGGCAATCATTGTTATGAAACATCTGCCGAACATGTTTCTGTGATTTTATGTACTGATTTTGGATATGTCTGTGACCCCCCCTGCATCAAACATCATCTACCCAAACGTGTAGTGCAAAGTGTTCATAAACCTGTTGTCCACAAAAAAAAATACAAAAAAATAAAAATGTAATAGGTTACACTTTATTTTAAGGTGCCTTTGTTGTACTGTAATTATAAGTACTAAGTAATATTAAGTAATAAATACATGTACTTACTATAGGGTTAGGATAAGGATTTGGTTTGGTTTAGCTTTAGTTGCATGGAAAATTATGCATAATATATAGTTATTACTATAGTAACTTTGTAACATAACAAATACACTGTAAAAAAAAAGTATTACCCATGTTTTTACTCTAAACTCACTTCATAGCATCAGTTGAGTGTTTGAAATAATTTCCTTTTGTGAGCTTATGTGGCTTCTTATCACAGAATAAGGCAGACAATATATTATTTTATAGTATTAAATGCAGTGATAAAGGCTATGTCGATTTCTAATCAAAGCATTTGTATCAGGGCTCTGAACCGGTTCAAGGAACGAAAACCGGAAACGAACAAAATTTTAACAGGAACAAAAATGAAAACAAAATCAATTTGAATTATTCTGAACAGAAACATTTATTGACCATTAACCGGTTAATACTGTTATTTTATCATTCACTTTAATATTTGAATTTGGCAGTGACCAATCATGAATTGAGTAATAGAGCATGTGACGTTGACATCAAACTTGAGTGAAATGCCCGCGTAGCAGTCATCTTGCTATGAATATTGCACTACCGGTAACGCAAGTCAGTGTGTAGAGCATGCATTTTCATCACTGAGGTCTTCAAAGAATGCGCAGGTATTGGAGGATACTAACACCAATGAAAAAACGTAAGACCCGCCAAGCAACGAAGGAAACCAAGAAAGGAAAATTATGTTTTAATACCATTGGCAAAATGGGCACGAGTGACAGACCACAGGTTTTGTCCCACGTGATGTTCTTTGTAATGTATTGATCTGTCCACCAAAAATACATTTTTGGTGATGAGGGTGAATGTTACGGTACAGAAGGGTCAGAGACAAGAGATACAAGTTAGTGAGTCTATTGAACAACCAGATGAGTACACAGGTGTGCAGGTGAGTAGTGATGAAGTTCCGGATAGAATGGTGATGAGATCCTGGATAACCCAGTCCTTATACTTGCAGGTGAAGATCGCTGGAGAATGGCTGGCGGTGGAGGATATGAAGACAACTCCTTAGCTGAGCGAAGGCTTCTGCTGGGGATGTAGACTCATAGGAGCGAGTCGAAGTAAGCGGGTGCTGAGCTTGTGGTGGATCCATAAGCAAGCGTTGAAGCCTTGAACTTGATGCGGGCAGCGAGTGGTAGTCAGTGCAGAGAGATGAAGAGAGGTGTAATATGGGCCCTTTTGGGCTTGTTGAAGATAAAAACGTGCCGCAGAGTTCTGAATCATTTGAAGTGTTTTGAATGCACACGATGGAAGTCCAGCCAGAAGCGCATTGCAGTAGTCAAGAAATGACCAGGGCCTAGACGAGAAGCTGCATGACCGAGCTGTCTTTGAAATGTGCTCTTTGAAGGACAGCTGGTCGTCAAAGATTACTCCAAGATTTCTGACCGACCCTGAAGGGGTTATCAAAGATTAACCTTGATGGATGGTGAAATTGTGTTCTAGAGTCGGATTGGCAGGGAAGGCGAGAAGCTCAGTCTTTGCCAGGTTGAGCTGGAGGTGATGTTCTTTCATCCATGCCGAGATGTCTGCCAGACAGCTTGAGATTTGTCCATCTACTGTGGGATCATCTGGTTGAATTGAAAGGTAGAGTTGTGTCATCAGCATAGCAATGGTATGAGAAGCCATGTGCCTGTATGATAGGTCCCAGTGATGTAGTGTAAATGGAGAAGAGAAGAGGTCTGAGCACTGAGCCCTGTGGAACTCCCGTGGTCAGCTGATGTGCTTGGAAACCTCCCCTCTCCAGGCAACCTTGAAAGACCTACCTGTGAGATAGGTTGCGAACCAGTGGAGTGGAATCTCTGTGATGCCCAGTGATGAGAGGGTGGACAGAAGAATCTGGTTATTCACAGTGTCAAAGGCAGCAGATAGATCAAGGAGGATGGGGACTGATGATTTGGAAGCAGCTTTTACTATCTGCAGGGCTTCAGTGACCAACAGTAGTGCAGTCTCTGTTGAGTGGTCCTTTTTGAAACCTGACTGGTTTACGTCCACCTGATTAAACTGTGAGAGGAAAAATGAAACCTGGCCGAAAACAACTCGTTCAAGTGTTCTCGCTATGTATGGCAGGAGAGATATAGGTCTGTAGTTCTCTACAAGTGATGTGTCTAAAGTGGGTTTTTTAAGCAGTGGGGTTACCCGAGCCTGCTTGAATCTGGTAGGGAAAATGCCGGTGCAGAGAGATGTGTTGATGATGCGTGTGAGTGAAGGTGTGAGGGGATAGGATCTAGAGGACAGGTGGTAGGAAGGCTGGAGAGAAGTTTAGATACTTCTGCCTCAGTGAGTGTAGAGAAGGAGGAGATAATATGTTTGGCTGTGGATGTGGCTGATCTAAAGTCCTGTGTGTGTGTGGAGGTGGAAGCTGACTGCTGATGGTTACATATTCAGTGTAGAGAAGGAGGAGAGAAGATGTTTGGATGTGGATGTGGCTGATCTAAAATCCTGTGTGTGTGGAGGTGGGAACTGACTGCTGATGGTTACATCTTCAATCTCCCGTCACCTCATCTTCAGCCGTACCATTGTCTTTTGTCTTATGCTTCAGAAGCTCTCAAGTCACATCCCCCTCTGACCCATTCTTCGTGGATGACTCCGACCACCCTGTACCGAGTTTAAACGAGTTTAAACATCCAATCCGGCATCCCAGCTGACAATTTTTTATAAGCTTTTAAGAGCTACATAAAATACAACCATTTCCACATTAGAGAAGCCCAACAACTAACTAACTAGCCAGCAGGGCTTGCTGATCTGATGTTGTGAGCTGCGGGCTCCCAACGGCTGTCCACCAATTATTTGCTTTTTAGGGGGAGTGCTCTGGATTCGGGCCAAATTCAAAGCTATTCAGAAATGTAATGCAGGAGGAGCACGTTCACATAATCTACCCAATCAGCGTGAAAGTAGGCTTACCGATTTACCTCTGTTCCACAATCCCTCCTACAGCATCCCTCCTCCACCCCAACTCCCCACTCTCAATAATTCCTATCCCAGCCAGGGATGGGATTCTGAGCTCGGAGCCCTCTCCTTGGATAGCACATCAAATACGCAAATTTTATACAACAGCTGATTATATGTAAACTGCCCCGTCGTTTTAGAAAATAGTACAACGGTGATCACATCGACTATAAATTCCTCTAACAGTGAGTAAACTATCAGTAAGCCAATAGCAGTTACTAATTATTGACTTACCAATTTGAAAACATTTATTAATTTTGCATTTCCATCTGGTGGTTCTCGTGGTGCAAACATAAAACATATCACCTTTAAATACAAAGTGTGTTTTAAACATACTGTGCTTTGGACTCTGAAGTCTGACAGAGATGCCATTAGTTTGTCCAGCTCTAATGTAGCAGATGTAGCTGAGGGTTTTGCTGAGCTAGAAAAAGAAGAAGAAAAAAAATCACCATTACTGTCCAACAGTCATTAATACTTATTGATTATATGCAGTCTATGCCCATATGAATTTGATCTTTGTGAATTTAACTTTCCTCCAGAATGTTGACATTACAGCATACAAAGCCATTTATAAATTAATATGTCTGCATGGATAAGCCATCAATCAGTAATACTACTACTTTCTAGTTAGTATGTAGTTGGTACATCGCATAAGAGATGGATAATAATTATATAGCAAATATATCAGTGTACTAACCAAGTAGAGGATGGAAAAGACTTTGAAGACATATCATCTTTTTTGGTGCTGGGGAATTGAGCCAAAATCTCATCTAGGAAAGACAAAGGGCAACAAATGCTTTAAAGTAGTTCCAGAATGGAACGATTGGGTGCAGCTTACTGAATACTGCTCACTAAATACTGGACACTGCCTACCCAGATAGCAAGGTAACATTGATACAATTTTGAGTTTTGATTCAAACCATCATTTTGGTTGAGAATGACATTTCAATGTTAAAAGTATGTTGGATCAGCATTTAAATTTTGATCAAAGAAAACAGCACATATAGGTGAAAAAAGTGATATTGAACTAAAATTACATGTAGGTGATGAGATGATCATAAGATCATGCTGATAAATATCTCTGCAGAACACTAGTGGGTGTTCCAATAGTTGCTCCAATCCTTTGGGGGCTTGGTTTAGGGGTGGCCCTTCATGATTTTGGCAAGTAATGTAAAGTGGTTAAAAAAACACCCATCTTGTCTCGGTTACGTAGATAAGCTCCATTCCCTGATGGAGGGAATGATACGTGGTTTTGAATGCTGACACTGAGGGTCACTCTTAGGAGCCCAACACACCTCTGATATATTCAGAAAAGGCCAATGAAATTGGCATGTGGAATCTGCATGTCTGGCCACTCGGACATACAGATATATAAGGCCAGCGTGCATCACACACTCAAGTCTGTGCTGATGAACCAAGGTACGTCACGGTATATCACAGAAGACATTCCCTATCTATCTGTCAGTTACTTTGACATGGTGTTGGATGCAAACATTAGGGGTGCCTATGGAAAATACCACAACGAAGTCCTGGCAATGCAGATGTGTGCCGACTAACAGGTGCACCTTTACGACAACGTAACCTACACAGCACCCCTCGTAAGCTCAGAGTAATTTTTATTATTATTGTAATTGTTGTTTTTACAGGGACAGATGTCACTGATGAGTCCTGCTGACTCAAACTTTCACACAAGTCTCTTCAAACTGTTTTTCTCTGAAAGAGCTGTGCCAACATCAACAAGCTTCTACATGAACATGTAGGTAAAATAAGCTCCATCATTGATTACTGATAGCAGGGCAGTTTTTATGGCAAAAGAAAACAGCAAACACCTTGGAAATGACAGGTAAGTTTCAGGAATGGTACAACGGTTGTGTGACTGTTCAAGTCTGTGTGTTCAGATCAGTGAATAATGTGCCTTTTTGTCCTTTGTTATGTTTATTTGCATTATGTTCTGTTGAAAATAACATACAAATATTTACAAAGCCATTATTTTAATCTCCTCACATTCTTTCTTCTAGTTCCCTCACAGTCCCACCTGATAGGGCTGCTAGGGGGAGGGGGTCATTGTCGTCCCAGGTGTGAAACACATTCATGATACAAATTACACAAAACATGTCTTACAATTTTTTTATCAATATATTGTTTTATGTTAATGAGTGGGCAGGATGATTTTCTACGGAAGCCCTGAACCGCAAAGTAAAAAAAAAAAATCTGTAAAAAAAAAATAATAATCTAGAATTTCGAGATTAAAATCGAAATATTTTGAGATTAAAGTGCTTTTTTGAGAAAATATTTACACTACATAAGGCACACATGATCATCTCATTTAGGATAAGAATAATCCAAATCCGTCAGATCACGCATATCTGGTCTCTCTGAATTTAAATCTAAATTTATCCACATTGACCCATAGAAATATTTTACGTGAACACATCCGAAAAAGTGCAGGGATTTTAAGATTATGCTCTCAGGACAGATAGCCTATTAATGTAGGCTATAAAATAATATTGATAAAAGGGTTTATTTAATCATATTCACAATCACAGCAGTTTAGGCCTATAATCATTCTTTTTGATCCTCGCTAGGCGCTCGCAGTTTGAAAACTCCTGTTTTGACTTTATTCTCGAAACATTTCGATTTTAATCTCGAAACATTTAAACTCGAAATATTTCGACTTTAATATCGAAATATTTCGACTTTAATCTTGAAATTCTAGATTTGTTTTTTACATACATATGTATATATATATATATATATATATATATTTTTTTTTACTTTGCGGTTCAGGGCTTCCGTAATTTTCACATTGTTTTGAAGCAAAACATTTAGGATCCAAGCTCCAAAAAGTTTTGTGACCAAATGTTCAGTATGGGTTTTCTGACCTTATTCTAGTAACTTAAAAAAAAAAAAATTTCACTTGCCATGCATAAACATAATTTTCTCAAAATGATACACTTTTACATACACTCTGCTCACATATTACTGTAGCAGAGTGTGGCAGGATGGGCGTGGTTCAGCGAGGTCTGCAGCAGGAGAGAGAGGCCCTGTCCCAAATGGCACCCTAAACCCTTACAGTCTTCCTCTGAGTCTGCACTTTCACAACGTAATGCCACTTTGACTGCCAGGTAGAAGTCTGCTGCGTAACCCGCACCAGTGCGGGCTCGGCAGAAGTGTGCATCGAGGGCGCATATTGACCTCAAAGAGCACCCTTCTGAGACATGAAATTACAAATGGGACACCCTGCAGTCTCGTGGACTTAAGGGGACTGGCGTGTGAACAGTGGCCGGTGGGCCTGATACCGCTATTATCCGGGGAGGCCCAAGTGGCGGCTAAACAACTGCCTGTTCATAACCTCGTGGTCTTCGATGACCTCAAGAGGGCCATTCTGCAGAGGGTCGGCTGGAGCCCAGATTTAGATTGCTGGATCTGGGTGAGAGTGGCCGGCCCTTCGTGATGGTGCAGCAGCTCCGGGACTCATGCCACAAATGGCTGTTGGCTAAAGGAAGCGAAACCGCCGAAGGGTCGGTGAAACCCCGTCCACTGTCTCTCTCTCTTCCCCTGTGTCTTCTCTTCCTCTCCCCTCTACCTCTACTTCCTCTCCTCGACCTGTGCCTCTTCCTAGGTCCTGTCCTCCAGGATCATTCCGAGGTCGGCCCCGGGGCCAGCATCAGACTATCCAGGGAGTCAGAGTGCTCCGCCCATGGGGGGTGAGGCTGGCCACAGCCAAGAATAACCCTGCTCTGTTTTAACCAGTCTATCCACGCCAATCACTGAAACAAGACACAGGTGTTATTCATTTGTAACTTTCTCCCCAGTCTTATCCTAGCTCTCTATCCTGCTGCAGACCTTGCTAAACCACGCCCCTCCTGCCACACAGAGTTTGTGCTGAATGTGGTGTAATCAGACTTTTGCCATGAAAATGTTATACGTAACAGAAATAAGCATGTCAAAACACCTCCAGGGCCCAGAAAACACCTCAGACCTCAGAGGGTTAAAAAATGAGAAACACCCTCCCATGGTGTCAATATGTGTGTTTGACCAATCAAAAGTTTTGCCGCTTGCAATTGAGGTCAGATTTTTAAAAATGCAGCCGTCAAGTCAGAGACTTTCTGTAGTGACATTCGCACAGTGTTTGCGTGTCACACAGGAAGTGGATCAGATGTAATATTTGTCAAATACACAGACGTTTTAGACACTTTCATATGTACACGAATAAAGTCTGTTCAACATAGTCAGTAAACAACTTTTAGTAACAAGTTACTAAGAAGTCAGCACTCACCTGCAATGTTGAACTGTGTGGCATTAAGCTCCTGTAGTAAGTGATCGAGTTCACTCAGCCCCCCTCCCAGAACCGAGGCAGAGGAGAAAGCAGGAGGGTCTGCTGTGCGTGGGAAGCGTGGCTTACATACGGTACTAAGAAAAACACAAGATACAAAACAATCTATGAGTAAGGGCCTACCACAACACTCA
Source organism: Gobiocypris rarus (assembly GCA_023029165.1). Classification (NCBI taxonomy): domain Eukaryota; kingdom Metazoa; phylum Chordata; class Actinopteri; order Cypriniformes; family Gobionidae; genus Gobiocypris; species Gobiocypris rarus. The sequence continues at coordinate 11,711,537 of CM040920.1, forward strand.
CAATCGCAATGTGTATTCCAAGGAATAGTTCTTTAAAAATTTTAATTTGTATATATTATTCAGACCATTCAGACCATTGTCTTGTCAGATCTTGTCAGAACATGCAATGTCAACAGTCAACTGCACTGCCCTACCAGCCAGCCTTCCAGACAGTGTGACAAAGTCTCTGCAGATAATCCAAAATATGGCAACTTGTTTGGTCTTCAATCAGCCAAAGAGGACCTACGTCATACCTCTCCTGATCTCATTCCGCTGGTTTCTAGTAGGGGTGTGATGAGACATTTAGCTCACGAGACAAGACACGAGATTAGGTTCACGAGAACGAGACAAGATTTTTGCACAGTATTTTTAAGAAATCCTCAATGACAAAATTCATGATTGGAAAAAAAGTCTGCAGGTTTTTTTAATTTTTTTTATGTTTTAACTAATCATCTTGTAATGAATGTCATTTCAGTTCTACTTTCATTTCAGTATGAATTATCAAATGCATTGAAAGACAACAATATACAAGCACTACACGTTTTGCCACTAACTGGCTTCTCCCCTGTATGATTTCACAGTCTCTTTAGACCTTACTGTACATGAATTATGAGCTTCCAGAACTTCTGACTGAGGCTGTGTGACCTCCTAATTGAACTCCTTTCCACAAATTGAACATAGAAAAACAGTATGAATACCAAAAATAAATAACAGTTTTTTCTTATTCTTATTAAGTGCAAACAATTAGTACAACCATAATCAAAGTACTCTCTCAATATTCAAAGTGCAAACAGAGACAAGAGCTAAGAGGTTGTTACAACTACACAGCCAAGCCTAAGATATCTTTGAAATTGGGAGACCGGCTATTGTATGTCGCCTAATTTGCACACATCAGGGAGCTTGCGTTTACTTTCGATTCACGATCACACATGTCTGTGACATGTTCAGTGATGGCGAGCTGCATTTACATGTGGGATTGAAATGGTGGCTAGCAAACAAAAACAATCTCTATTTTGAAAATGGCTTTTCTTAAAAAAAAAATCTAATTCTGTATGAATTATCAAATGCAAACAATTTATAATAGTCCTTTACGACAATGCCAGACTGTATGAACGATCCCCGCGTAAGCCATGTCACACTGTGAGATCTGAATTGTCATTAATGTCCAACTGTACAGCAGTCAAGATGTGGTAAAAAAGATTGCAACGGATTTCTCCTCCAATGATCGCTGGTCCTGAAGATGCAATCGCACCAGTACCCCACCGAGAGAGCCAAAGTAGCTTAGCTGTCTGACAGAACCGCTATGGTCCCAGAACCAGCCTATCACCCACTCTCTCTCCAGCTTCATCACCCACTTCAAAGAGGTCTTCGGCAAACCATCCTGGGATTCAGCAGTGGGTAATCAGTTATAGCATTTAAAACAAGGTACGAAATCTGTTAATGAGTATGCTCTTCAGTTTCGCACTCTCACCGCTTCAAGTGGGTTGAACGAACAGTCACTACTGACCACATATCGTCAGGGGTTGGATTCTCGGGTGCGATTGCATCTCGCTGCATACGAGGATACCATCGGCTTAGAACGTTTCATCCAACTCTCCATCCGCTTCGCCACTCGTATGCAGTCATTTATGGATGAACACCAGAGCCAGCAGTTATGTATTCCATCCCTCCGCCGACCAGAGCTCATCAGCCTTCCAGAACCAGTCCACGAACCCATGCAGATCAAGAAATCCCGGTTATCGACAGTTGAGCAGCAGAGACGGCTGACCCAGAATTTATGCTTGTACTGTGGATTGCCCGGGCATTTCAGTGAATGCCCCGTCCGCACACCTCATTCCATGGTGAGTGCTATCCTTCCATCACTGAGAAAGATGAAACCACTCACTACTACTGTAATCCTTACTGCTGCCGGTGTGTCTCTTACAGTTGTCGCTCTCCTCTCTCTAACCTCCAACAGAGGTTACTCTTTCTAAGTTCAGGATACTAAGTGGTGATTCTCATTTTATTGATCAACTTTCATTAGGTAGCAACACATTTAGTGACCCCTTTGCTCCACCGTGGCATTCTAATCCTAAATTCTACCATGGTCTTAGCTTTCTGGCTCCACCTGGGTCCGCTATCCCTTTGGCTCCTCTACTTTGGTCCACCAATCCTCTGGCTCCACCTTGGTCATTAAAGCTTTGCCTTGGTCTTCACTTGGACTTTTATGGCTCCACAAGTCTTCTGATATCCCGGCTCCACTATGCTCCTTTTTGTTTTCTCAGGCTTCGCAAGGGTTCTCCATCGATTCTGGCATGGGACATATGCTCTCCCATGGTGGGGTGCTTCTAGTGCTGGGCGATATACAGGTTCATATTGAATTTATTTATGTTATGAATTTGTATTATAATACCGGTGTTTGTCGCTTAAACAACGTCCGGAACACCGTGCAGTGCAGCGTAACATTGCTTGAGAGGGGTCCCTTTTCACTGTTGCACTGTAGTGAGGCCACAGCTGAGATCGCATAACAGCGGAGAATTCAAACAACATGCAGCGCTCGCAAGAGAGCGGTTTCTGCGCGGAACACCACGATGAGTTTAACAACACTTACCACATGGATCATAGATCAGATACAGACCGAAGTGAGCGTGTTTAAAGTCACTGTAAAGGCAATTCTGAGATTTATTTCTAAACACATTAGAAATGTTAGAAATGTATTGTTGAAACACATTACAAAGACTTTGAACTAGTACTGAATTCAGAAGTTAGACCGTTAAGAAGTTTTTCACCATTGCTGTGTTCCAGATTTTTTGGGCGGGGCTAAAACGGTGGCTCGTTGACGCACCGGAGCCACTGAGCATATGGCCCCTCCCCCATGACTAGAGCACATTCGCAATTTCGCATCAATTCACCCACTAGATTGCAAGTTACTGTCAGTACCGTTAGTTACTACAGCCTACAACTTACAAAACAGCCTACAAAACAAAAAAAGACGATCTCAAGAATAAGTGGATTAATTTTGTGAACAGATACCTTGATGGAGTGCTGAGGATCACCAACACCTGCCTCTGCAGTGTCTTTCCACTGGATAGTTTTACAAACTTTCATCGGCAACAACTGGGATTCACTGATAATCCACTGCAGAATGGAGCCGAACCGACTATCTCCCGCCCCGACCTTCATCCTCCCACCCCCCGACATCTAGTGCCGTCGTGACTCGTGAGCTGTACTTGATTGTTGTTGTCTTGTGTGTTTATGGCAGCTTTCCCGCGAGTAGGTGTGGTTTCGGAGCCGACAAATTTGGCTAGGTGGTTAATAACACATTTATCTGTGGTTTGAGAAACTCAAAACACATGTTTAATTTTGACTTTACAGGGACATTTCATATACTCCATATGCTTCATAGCTCTAAACATAAATCAGCACCGTGTATGCACACATATTTAATCATGTCGTCTTCAAATGAAATGTGTGTGCAAGTAAGGATACTGATACAGCCGCACCATCTGCTCATGAACGTGATGACACGATGGATTATTCTGATACAAAGAAGACAATCAAGTAGACAATTTTCAAGTAGAAAATTCAAATAAGAATGGGCAAAAAAGCAGACTTTATTCTTTCTTTGTTAAAATGACGTGTGTCATTAGTTCAGAGACTGTGGTGCCCTTAAATGTATTGAAAATATTATTAGACCTTATACATTTTCTGCCGTGTTTCTCCCTTGTTTTGGAAGTTTGTTGTTATATAGGGTTATGTTTTTAAAATGCTTAACGGTGCCCTTTTTTCTCTCTGTGGTCATATTTTAATATTCATGTGTCTGTAATGAGTGTGTTGCAGTTCTGTGTTTTATTGGTTGTGGTCTCCCCACAGCGTCATTTTTGTGGGGCATCATTTATTAACATAAATGTTAATATTAATACAGGTATTAAATTAATTTTTCTACAATATTCACTCATCATGACAGTAAAATAGGGCATTCTAAGTCAATATACTGTAGTATTTCCTCTCTCAATCAGTAGAAAATGCGGTTAACACCCGGTCATGCATGGGGAAAAAATCATATACCGTGATACCGTTATAATTTTGAAAAATACAGTAATATACATTTTTGGTCATAACGCCCAGAACTAGGTGCTTCTATAGGGATGAACTGTGTTACCAACTGAAGAGTAGAGGTGGATCATCGGTGACATCCCTCCTTATCTTTGTAGCATTCTATAGTTTAGTCATCAACTATAGTGAGTCCTGAAGAATTACCTTTACTCAAGTCAGGGTATGAGCTATTCTCCACTATTCACTAGAATTCACCCCAATAGGAACTTAAACAAGTAAGTCAACCTGCCATATCAAACAAGACCACAGGGAGATGCAAAATGACTGCATATAGCTACTATACAGATCTATTTAGAATTATTAAACACACCAAAATACAAATTAAAAATAAAAACATTCTAAATCGTGGAAACTCATCAATCTGAAGGCGCACCTATACAAAAATAACACGTAATAACACGTCAATTCTACGCGGACCGCAAGCGCTGTGATTGGTCTGCCAGAACCCCTCCCTCAGGTCAATAAATAAATAAAAAAATCTACGATAATAGTGTGTGTGTACAGAAATGGGATGATCGTTTCATCCTTACATCTGCTATATAACACAATATTTTGTAGTCCAGAGATTCTTAATGTTAGTGAATAAATACATAGATCCGCTGAGTGCGTGGAGCTCTTGATGGTCTAAAGGTAGAATTTTTGTTAAGCTTGCCGGAGATTCTGGGTTCTAATCCACCATTGTATAGTTTATTTATTTATTTTCTCATTAAAACCAAAGATGTTAATCAGTGATTGTATATCAAGAACGGGGACACATTTGGGTGCATTTTGTTTTGTGATTTCAACGGAACGAATAAAGTCTCCGCAACAGCAATCGACTGAAGCGATTGTCTTTGCACGAGCCACCGATACTGAAAACAGTGGCCACGAGCACTCTGCATGATTTCAAAAACGCATTCCAGCACAAGGTCGTCTCTTATTTACCTCTACTAATCAACTAGAGATGCTTAATTTGTATTAGATACAACAACTCAAGCTGCAAGAAAAATTGCTATCTATTTGCTGCCATCACTACTGCTGCTACTCCGACAATGTACACAACAAGCTGCTTCTTCTTCGACTTTTCCCTGGTACTGTGGGTTACACCATCATGCATTACACCTGCATGTGTAATTGCACATTGACACGGACAACAACACAGAAGTATAAATGAAAACTGACGTGTGACTTGCAGCGTAGAGGATACAGCGTAGGTCAGACACAGAAGTATAAATCAGCCTTTACTGTCATAACCTGAGACGCTACTAGAATATATTTTTAACCCCCTGGAGTCTGTCACTTTTTTTCTTATCAGTGCAAAAGAGACTTAAGAGACTCAAAAAACTTAAGTCGATTTTGGTCATGCAGAAGTGTTATACATCATTTGAAGTTGTTAAGTGCCTACTTTTATTTGATAATGATGTTAAACTTTGTGCTTTTGTAAAATAAAGAAAACACAGGGTACACTCCTCAGTCTCAGTGAACTTTTTTCTGAAACGCATCTCAAAACTGAACTGAAACTCATATCAGTTTCTGAGGTAAGTCATATCGAAAACAAATATTCTGTTTATGTAATCTGTATGAAACAAACAAAAGGTAGTTTCCCACATGTCTTCTCATTATCGTTAATGTGACCACATCCACGCGTGCTGCGCAGCATTCACATGCTAATCCTCCATGTGTAAACGCTAACCTGTAAACAACCCCATTATCTCAAAACAAAGCATCAAACTTCATCATTCCCCCAACTTTTACATATATGCTGCTCACATATTATTGTAGCAGAGTTTGTGCTGAATACAGTATAATCAGACTTCAGCCAGGAAAATGTTACAAATAACAGAAATAATCACAAATGTCAAAACACCTCCAGGGCCCAGAAAACACCTCAGACCCCAGAGGGTTGATGTACAGCATTGTATATGCAGCATACATTCCAAACATACTAAAAAGTGATTAAATATGTGTATGAAGTTTAGTTTAGTTTAATATAAATGCTTTTTGTTTAACAAATGTTGTCACAGGTTCAGGGTGTGACACTGGCTCTTCCTGTTGTTTGTCCTGTCCTGTCATTTTCCTACAGCTCGTGATTGGAGTAATTAGCTTGATCACGGGCTGATCTCCCACACCTGTTACTTGTTACTACCCCTTATATACCCAGCTGTGTCTATCTCTTGTTGTCAGTGGATCACTCCTTGTCACGTTGATGTTGGATGTCTGCGCTACGTTCTGTCTTGTATCTTACCTGTGTTTTGACTTTGTATTCAGGACCCTTAGATGAGGAGTGGCAGCAAGCGTTGGTTACTTTGCTGGCTTGGTCTCGTTACTTGCTGGGCCACCCTGTCTCTGGTATCCTTGGTGATCTTTCCAGCCAGTGTGTCAGCTGTGGTGTGCACTGACAGCGGGAGCCACCATACCGTTTCCTCAGACGGGTTACAGTTTTTTTGTTGTTTTGTTTATTTTATGGTGTCTCTGGTTGGCCTGAATAAACCTCTGTTCTTTCACCTGCTATTTGAGTCCTCCCCTTCATCACCACCACGACAGAATCCACTGACCACAAGATGGACTCAGCGGAGGAACTAGAGTTACGACGAGCTATTACTCAACAGGGCATTCTGTTGGGACGGCAGCAAGAGCTTCTCATCATGCCATTACAGAAATGTCACGCCAGCTTGCAGATATTACCCAGCGGCTCGAACAGCTACAGCCACACCCTGCTGTGGTTCCACACCGAGCCAACCAGACACTGAGAGAGTGAATTCCCGCCAGTCTGAACCACGCCTGAACCCACCAGCTCCATATTCTGGTGAGCCCAACTCGTGTCGTTCATTCTTATCACAGTGCTCTTTGACTTTTTCACTACAGCCCTCCTGCTTTGCGACGGAGAAGTCAAGGGTAGCATTCGTCATCATGCACCTGTCGGGGCTTGCGAGAGAGTGGGGAACAGCTATGTGGAACAATGAGCATGATTGTTGCAGTACATACAAGGACTTCTCAGCGGAGCTGTGCAAGGTATTTGACCGTTCGGCACTGGGCACCGAGGCGGCACGAGCATTGTCGCTATTACAGCAGGGTGCTCGGTCCGTATCAGAATACTCTATCGAGTTCCGTACACTCGCAGCATCCTGTGGGTGGAATGCTAAGGCTCAGTGGGACCATTTTCTTCATGGCTTAGCTGAGCACATTAAGGATGAGATTTACTCACTGGAGTTACCCCCTTCCCTGGACGGTCTGGTGGACCTCGCTATTCGGGTGGACAACCGGATTTCCATTCGTTCCCAACATCGAAGGGCGGGGCTCCCTCACAGATCCGTCAGCAACGCACAGAGCACGGGAATGACTGCATCACAGCAGTTCGGCCGATCTGAGGAGGAACCCATGCAGATTGGGAGAACTCATCTGACTGTCGCAGAGCGGCATCATCGTCTTACCAACAACTTGTGCCTCTACTGCGGAGAGGCAGGGCACATGGCAGCGGGTTGTCCCTTAAAGGGCCGGCGCAGATCTTTCGGAGGGCGGCACGGTGAGCGTTTCTAACACGCTACTGCCACCTGGTGGTCGGTCCACACTCCCGGCTTTACTGCAGTTTGGAGGGGCAGCTCATCGAGTGTCAGCGTTAATTGATTCTGGGGCAGAGGGTGATTTTATGGATACTGGTCTGGCTGAGCACTTGGGCATTTCTCGTTCTCTTTTGGCTGAGTCGATTTCAGCCAGAACACTTTGTGGCACACCCCTCACAAGAATCACTCACTCCACAAGACTGGTTAGCCTCACCATCTCTGGGAATCATTCTGAGGAGATTCGATTCCTGTTGATTCATTCTCCCTCTGCTCCAGTGGTATTGGGGCACACTTGGTTAACTAAGCATAACCCTCACATTGACTGGGCTCAAAGTTCCATATTGGCGTGGAGCCCATTCTGTTTGTCTCAGTGTTTGGTGTCCGCTTCTTCCCTTTAATGTCTGTTTCTGTGTTACAGGAGGAACCGGTGAGCCTGGCGGATGTACCAGAGGCTTACCATGATTTGAGAGCGGTGTTCAGTAAATCCCGAGCTTCATCTCTTCCTCCGCACCGTCCGTACGACTGTGCTATAGAATTATTACCTGGCACTTCCCCACCCAAGGGCGCCTTTATTCGCTCTCCGGTCATGAGAGGCCATGGAGAAATACATCAGCGATTCTCTATTAGCCGGCATAATCGTCCTTCTTCCTCTCCGGCTGGGGCGGGGTTCTTCTTTGTGGGAAGAAGGATGGTTCTTTGCATCCTTGCATAGATTATCGGGGGCTGAATGACATCACGGTAAAGAATAGCCACCCTTTGCCGTTGATGTCCTCAGCGTTCGAACTCTTGCAGGAGCAACCATCTTTCTGGTTGGACCTGCGCAATGCTTATCACCTGGTACGGATTAGGCAGGGGGCGAATGGAAGACCGCTTTTAATACCCCGACAGGTCACTTTGAATATTTGGTCATGCCCTTTGGACTCTCAAACTCCCCAGCGGTTTTCCAGGCACTCGTCAACGGCGTGCTTAGAACATGGTCGACCGGTTTGTATTTGTTTATCTCGGCGACATCCTGATCTTCTCCCAGAACGAAGCGCGACCATGTCCAGCACGTCAGGCGAGTGTTACAGCGGCTACTCGAGAATCGCTTATTTGCTAAGGTGGAGAAGTGCGAGTTTCATGCACGGTCGGTTCCGTTCCTGGGTTTCGTTCTTTCGCCTGAAGGCATCCGAATGGATCCAGGGAAGGTAAAAGCGGTTGCTGATTGGCCCACCCCAGAGAGTCGTAAGGCGGTCCAGCGATTTCTGGGGTTCGCCAATTTTTACCGACGATTCATTCGAACTTTAGCCAGGTCGCCCTACCACTGGCGAATCTCACCTCCACACGAATTCGGTTCTGTTGGTCAACGCAGGCTCAGGAGGCGTTTGAAAATCTAAAGAGCCGCTTTGTTTCGGCCCCCATTCTTATCAACCCTGACCCGTCGTCAATTCATTGTGGAGGTAGATCGTCAGAGGTGGGAGTGGAGCGATATTGTCTCAAAGGTCACCTTCAGGCGACAGGGTACACCCATGCGCATTTTTTCTCATCGTCTTACCCTTCGAACGGAACTACGACATTGGGAATAAGGAGTTACTGGCTGTTAAGTTGGCGTTGGAGGAGTGGCGTCACTGGTTAGAGCGCGGGGCTCCATTCTTGGTTTGGACTGACCACAAGAATTTAGAATATATTTGCTCCGCTAAGAGGCTAAATTCTCGGCAGGCTCGCTGGGCATTATTTTTCGGCCGGTTTAGGTTTGAAATCTCCTATCGCCCCGGTAGTAAGAACGGTAAGCCCGATGCGCTCTCACGGATTTTTGAGGCTGAGGCTAGTCCGCTTCCCCTGCAACCATCGTGGCCCCCAGCCAGGTGGTTGCGGCGGTTACTTGGGGAGTGGAGTCCAGGGTCCGTGAGGCGTTGCGCGGCGTCACTACTCCGCAGGGTGCCCAGAGAGTCTGCTGTTCGTTCGAGTCGGTCCGGACTTGCGTTCTTCAGTGGGGTCACTCTTCCGGTCTAGCTTGCCACCCGGGAGCGGCTCGAACATGTGCATTAATCAGGCAACGGTTCTGGTGGCCTTCACTGGCGCAGGATGCTCGGAAGTTCGTGTCGGCCTGTCCGGCGTGTGCGGTGGTAAGGGCTCTAATCGACCCTCAGCAGGGCTACTCTGGCCGCTGTCAATTCCTTCGAGACCCTGGTCACACATAGCCATGGACGTCACGGGCCTACCCCGTCTAGTGGCAAGACCGTGGTGCTTACTGTGGTGGACAGGTTCTCAAAGCGGTTCATTTTATCCCCTCCCCAAACTACCTTCAGCGAGGAGACAGCGGTCATTGTCTTAGACCACATTTTTCGCATTCATGGCCTCCCGGTGGATGTGGTTTCTGACAGGGGTCCCCAGTTTGTGTCTAGATTTTGGACAGAATTCTGTCGACAGCTGGGGCGACGGCAAGCCTATCCTCTGGTTATCACCCGCAGACGAGCGGTCAGGCTGAGCGAGCCAACCAAGACTTAGAGAGAGTTTTGCGCTGTGTGGCATCGGCAGAGCTCGACTTGGAGTTCCAGGTTAACCATGGTCGGTATGCACATAACCCCGTGAGACGAGACCGGGAGTGAGTTATCACCCTTCCAGTGCTGTTTAGGCTACCAGCCCCATTATTTCCCTCCCAAGAACCCGGCGCCATTGTTCCATCCGCGCACTCGTTTATTCAGAGGTGCCTCGCGTGGAGGCTCGCCAGAGAAGCCCTTTCCCGGACTGGTGAAAGGAACAAGGCGTTGGCGGACCGTCACCGTTCTAAGCCCCACTTTACGTGTGTGGTCAAAGGTTTGGTTGTCAGCCCAGGACATACCCCTCAAACTTCCGCATGTAAACTGGGACCCAAATTTATTGGACCGTTTATTATTACTAAGGTGCTGAACCCGGTGACGGTTCGACTCAAACTACCCCGTTTTAAGAGAATTCATCCGGTGTTTCATGTTTCCAAGGTTAAGCCCGTTATTCGCTCTCCACTTCAGCCCCAGACCTCTGCCCCACCGCCCCCAGACTCATCGAGGGTTGCCTGCCTACAGTGCAGCGACTCCTGGATGTGAGACGGAGAGGGCAGAGGTCATCAGTATCTGGTAGACTGGGAGGGTTATGGTCCGGAGGAGAGATGCTGGATTCGGCTCGGGATGTGCTGGACCGCGCTCTTATTGACCAATTCCATCAGCATCATGGTGAGTCCTCTGGGGCGCCAGGAGGTCCCTGAGGAGGGTTCTGTCACAGGTTCAGGGTGTGACACTGGCTCTTCCTGTTGTTTGTCCTGTCCTGTCATTTTCCTACAGCTCGTGATTGGAGTAATTAGCTTGATCACGGGCTGATCTCCCACACCTGTTACTTGTTCCATCTACCCCCTTATATACCCAGCTGTGTCTATCTCTTGTTGTCAGTGGATCACTCCTTGTCACGTTGATGTTGGATGTCTGCGCTACGTTCTGTCTTGTATCTTACCTGTGTTTTGACTTTGTATTCAGGACCCTTAGATGAGGAGTGGCAGCAAGCGTTGGTTACTTTGCTGGCTTGGTCTCGTTACTTGCTTGGCCACCCTGTCTCTGGTATCCTTGGTGATCTTTCCAGCCAGTGTGTCAGCTGTGGTGTGCACTGACAGCGGGAGCCACCATACCGTTTCCTCAGACGGGTTACAGTTTTTTTTTTTGTTGTTTTGTTTATTTTAAGGTGTCTCTGGTAGGCCTGAATAAACCTCTGTTCTTTCACCTGCTATTTGAGTCCTTCCCTTCATCACCACCACGACAAATGTACCATTAGTGTACCAGTGGTTCATGGTTGTTGCATCTTTTAAATTTGTTAACATGGCAAAGTTTATCTTTTAAACTCCAGTTTTATTGTATTTACATATAGGTCATGATTTCCTCTGTTAAACAAAACACTGTCTATGCATTAAAAATATGACAATGTCTATGCTTTTCAAAGATGACAATGCATGTAATGTGTTCGATTTAAATGTTGTGGATTACTAAGGGTGAATGTAATATTTGATAAATTAAAACAAAAACTGATCATAGTTTTTCTTAATTGACCTGACACATATCTCCAAATGAATGTAGTTGCTCTCCAAACAATTAACACCGCAAACTAAACACACTCCTATGTTGGCAAAACAGTCCTTTAATGACAAGCTTAGTTGTATAACGATGAGTTTCTGCCCTAAATACAAAAATAAATGAATAAATTAATTAATCTACTGCAATCATTGAATCAATGAAATTTGTAGATTTTGCATCTCATTTACATCTAGTAAAAGAATTTCAACATTACAGCATGCACGTGTCGTGGGAAAAAGCTGTATATGCCAGATCCATCCTCAACTTTTCTAAAGGCCTCTTCCACCGCTTGAAGAAGACATATTTGGTTGTAAGGGTTGCGATCATATACTTTCCATCTCCAAAAGGAGCATATGCTGGAAAGAACACCATCTTGAAATTTTAGTGATGCTCAAACCACTCTTGCACCAGTGAAATTGGACATTGTCCCACACAACGACACAATTTCACTCAATCTGCTCCTAATCACCCTATGGAAAGTGTATTTCAATGAGGGAGTTTAAAAATCTGTGTTGTGCGACCCCAAGACAGCATTGTGTGCTACAACACCAGCGGATTGCAGCACTTGTTGTCCAGGGATGATGTTTATATTGAGCTTAACTCTCTGTCCAGCTTCTCTGAAGGAAAGACCATAATTTATGACACGATCAATTAGGGTGGTTCTGATTTAATTTGAAATCCATCTACATTCTACATTCTTCACTCTTCTTGCTCAATCTCCTCTTCCTATACAATCTATTCCTTTCCCTCATCTCTTTCTACCTCTTCCACTGTTCCTCACCCTTTCAAACATAATGTATATGATTTGTAAACAATATGTTTAGGACCATTACTAAGTGTTCATATCACTGTGTTAATTGTTTTGAGAGCAGTAATCAGAGTTTGGAGAAGTGCTTCAAATCGACTGAGAAAAATGGTTAGTGTTAAGCTTAATTGTTGGCATACAGTAAGAACATAGAACTTATGTTGAGAATAGAATGTATGTGCACAGGGCAAATCAAGTATGAGATCATGTAAACTCGCTTCTGTCTTTGTTTGAACCATGTACCATGTGTGGAAATCAATGTATTATTCAGGACATTACATTCTCAGGAACTAAAATACCTGTAAAGTTTGTCTGGATTAGAGTTCTGAGAGCCGTTCGACGTCATCGCAGCTGAAACGGTCTATGAAACAGATGAATAGAAATCTTATGACTCTATGAAACGATTTAATATATATTGCTTAGAAACATTACATTAGATGTATATTTGTTTTTAAATGTTGCTCATGGCATACTTGTTGCGGGGTGTATGCTGGAGGGAGTGGCCGGTTCTGGGCAGAATCCTGAACACTGGCTGGGGGATCAGAGTTCACTGGAGGGTCAGAGGTCAGTAGGACAGGATAGCGACCCAGAGGAAAGGCTGAATTTTCCAGATCAGCAAGCAGGGCATCTACGAAGACAAAAACATCATGGAAAAATAGTAAGGCAAGACTCTTGAGGGGCTCATTTTTCTTTTTTAATTATTGGCCTTTTTTGAGTTTATAACGAAGGATAGTGGAAAACTTAACAAGAGAAGGAACAGAACTGGGACATTATCCAGTCCTCAAGAATGAAATCCCCTCTAGCACAGCTCTATACTGTATGTCAGTTTTATAACCACAACTGTCAGTAGAATATATTTTCAAAACTCAGTACTGATATATAGATCTCATAGAGCCTAAAAAACTTCTGCACTACAAGTCATATGGTCCTCCCAACACAAAGTCGGCTATTTGGGGCTAAATATGGGGAGCTCACAAATAAATTTAAGTATTTTTATACCACATTTAAAATCCAAGTATACTGCACAACAAAGCTCTTACTGTATTGAGATCATGTTTGCTGTTAGTTATGGTGAAAGCAATTTGTGTGAGACAGAAATCGCTTTGCAATGATGAGATCACTGTGTCATCTGCCCAATGCTCATTGCTGCAACATTTCATGTGATGGGAAAAGATCTGAATGTAATGCTATGATCAACACTTTTCAGGATTTTCCATTATTTGGCGTGCTGTGACTCCATATTACTTCAAGCGCATCATCCTGCGCACGGGATGCACATACGCACTTTGTGCCGCTCTCTATTGGAGCCTTTTGTATTATAATACTTTTGCGCTATGAAAGATTATTAATTGCCTTTCTTGTTCTGCCTTATCTATAATATTTTGCTGCCTAATTAAAAAGCTGTGCTATACATTTAAAATGTCTTTAAATTTCTTAGGATATAGGCCCTATTTCTATAAATATATTTATTTGTTTTTCATTAATGTATTACTATTTATTATTTACAATAATGTGTAACATTTTACCAGATTTAGTGATTTTTTTTACACATTTTTATTTTATTTTTTCCCCCACTAAATGTTTAGATTTTATACAATTATTGTGCACTCATGATTTTTCTAGAGTAACTTTAGCAGCTGAATTATCCATAATCTAGTTTATCCACCATCTAGTTTAAAGTAGTACTTTTGTCATAGATTGTACCTATTTTTGTAAAAAAAAAAAAAAATTTTAATTATGTTTAACTTGCAAAAAAGTGATTATCAGTTCAACACACTGAGGTACAGAAATTCTACATTCTAACAAAACTGCAATGTTATCGGAATCGGCCGATACTCCGAATTTTTGGTATCGGATCGGATCAGATCAGTTCAGACGAAATGGTATCGGTGCATCCCTAGATCACAAAGTTATTATTCTTTAATAATGTCAGTTAAAAAATAAAAAATAAATCAATATTAATGTTAGCTCAGGTCCATTAAGTAATAGAGTTACAACTTTTGATTTTAATCATGTGTTATTAAATGTTGAAATTTACATTTAATTAAGATTAATACATGGTTAAGAAGTATTTTTCATTTTCAGTTTGTTAACTAATGAATTAACTAATGTTAAATAATGGAGCCTTATTGTAAAGTGTGACTGAACAATAAAGAATCAGAACATATTCAAACAATATCTAGGGTAGTCCAGATTAAAATATAAAATGTTTAAGTTAAAAATAAATAGCCTTAAGTCTTTAAGTATTAAGTATTAGGTGATGTGATGAGCACTGTAGCAAATACAGAAAAATGAATGGTACTGTTTAGTCTGCTTTGTTTACAAGGTTTCCGGTGAAACGGCTGCATTTCAGCTTTTCCATCAACGCCATCTTCTGTCAGAGTGAATGTGCATTTTCATTCAACACATTTTCACTCGTTCCTCCATGCGCTGCTCATGCGTGTTGGGCTTGTTTACATCAGTGTGTTCCTCTTTTAGGCAGCATACAGCAGTGTTGTTCATTTTAAACTGTAGATGGGTAAAGTATTCTTAAAATGCATTTTAAAAATCAGAAAAATTTGTAATATATAATTATTCACGATATTTTGAAGTGACCACAATAACAATATTGTGCATTCATTATCGTGATATATCGCATTACTGTATACCGGCACATGTCTAGTCAGGATTTACTAAAGACATGCAGTGAAAAATTAGCGCTGAAGAGGCGTCGTCAGTTATTTTTGACCTTATTGCATATGCATTTGTAGGAGTTTCCCATTTCACACACAAAATTTAATGGGAGGAGAGAATTTCAATGAATTGCGCCAGGTGATTTACCAAGTTTTGCACTAGTCAATTTGCACCATTATTTATTGGTGCAAATACCAATAAACTATTAAATGTATAGTTTCTACGATGCAAGCCCGACCTGGAGAACACACGCGCTGTGTGTAAATCAAAGTTATCTGATCTATCAAAACAATTTCATTTACACTAGGGCACATATATGTATTTCCGCAAAATTTATTTAAAGCCGATCTTCAATTCCCACACTATATGCAGATTTAATGGAGTTTACGTCACCGAAAACAACAGATATGAGCTGCATTTTATTGATCAGCAGCTAATTTAAAAATCAAAGACCGCAATATGAGCGAGCGTGGTAACAGCACTGGTAAGATAATTCAGTTTCTTAACTTTTAATGAAGATTGTATGTTGAGCACCTACGACTTCACTTTCGGTTTAATTTGTGGTAGTTTGCGTGATGGCTTAATGAAGAGATACTCATCTGCGCTGATGCGTGCTGCAGTAGCGCTGTCATATCTGGCTATAACATGACATGGCCTATAACACGCTCTCGCACATTTATTTTTTTAACATTGTTGGGAGGAGTAAAATTGTAAAAAAGTGGTTTCAACAACCACATGGATTTAGACTTTAGTTTTGACTGTAATGTAACCCAGACCACCTCCTAAAATGGCTTTTAGTATTTACTTTTGTGTATTTATGGGTCGCTCTCAGGAGTTTTGTGAATTTAAGCGTGGTTCCGTGATAGATTGCCACTTGAGCAATAAGTCCATTCGTGAAATTTCCACACTACTAAATATTTCAATGTCAACTGTTAGTGGTATTATAACTAAGTGGATACAATTGACCCTTCGCAAAGCCCCGCTTTCCTTAGTTACTGTTGCTACGCCTGTCAAGCTTTCGCGCCTGGCCAGTCTATTACAGTATGTATGTGCCGTGTCAGACATTCCCAAGGAGATAATTAGTCATTTTTAGCGAACAGGTGAAATATCTGAGAGAGCAGGAAAAAAGGGACTGCAGTATGCATTCAAGGGATATATCCATGGCATAATATGATACCGATTAGAGAATAATTTCATCAAAATTGAAGCTAAAGCCTATAGGTCCCAGTGCAAGCAGCAGCCGCCTCATACTCTGACCATTCAAATGGGAAACTCATAAATTGAGGAACAGCTGTTCATGCACAGCAGGGTAAACAATCTAATAATTATAAATCAAACAGCTTATCCATAAGACTTGTGGAATAAACACAATACATTAGCCTGACCACTTTGCAATGATAACATTCTCCCGCTTATATTTTATATAGATTCTCCCACACTGCTTGATCCACAACAATCTGATGGGGTATTTTGCACTGTGAAATTGTTTTCCCCAAGAAGAATCATCAGTAAAGTTACATTGAATTATTTCACGTAAGTTAGTCACAAACGCTAACATGCAGCAGAATTTTTCGATGGGTATATATAGATATATAATGTTAGCTATAATTTTGCGCTACGGTAGGAAAATTCGACAGAACAGCGTAATTTCTCCCCTTGGGTTTTAGGTTTGGGGAAGGGAAACAATTCCACCCCCTGCCCAAATGTATAGGATACCGGGTATCAGATTTGCACAATCCATAAGCACAATGCTTCGGCATATTCCCCTCACTCGAAAGCTTGACAGACCTTCCGCGCCTAGTTACGGTTGCTAAGCCATGATTGGCCTGTGGCGGTTTTAGGGCATGGCTTAGCGATGGGTCAATTGAGAACAACAGCAATAGGCCACATAAAATCACAGAGCGGGGTCAGCGCATGCTGAGACGCACAGTGCGCAGAACTCGACAACTTTCTGCAGAGTCAATAGCTACAGACCTCCAAACTTTGTGAGGCCTTCAGAGTAGCTCAAGAACAGTGCATTAGAGAGCTTCATGCAATGGGTTTCCATGGCTGAGCAGTTGCATCCAAGCCTTACATCACCAGGTGCAATGTAAAGCATCGGATGCAGTGGTATAAAGCACGCCACCACTGGACTCTAGAGCAGTGGAGACGAGTTCTCTGGAGTGTCGAGTCATGCTTCTCGGTCTGGCAATCTGATGGACGAGTCTGGGTTTGGTGGTTGCCAGGAGAACGGTACTTTCCCGACTGCATTGTGCCAAATGGCATTTTGGACAATTTCATGCTTCAAACTTTGTGGGAACAGTTTGGGGATGGCTCCTTCCGGTTTCAACATGGCTGTGCACCAGTGCACAAAGCAAGGTCATGGATGAGTGAGTTTGGTGAGGAGGAAGTTGACTGGCTTGCTGCAGAGTCCTGACCTCAACCCGATAAAACACGTTTAGGATGAATTAGAGTGGAGACTGCGAGCCAGACCTTCTCGTCCAACATCAGTGCCTGACCTCACAAATTTGGTTCTAGGGGAATGGTCAAAAATTCCCATAAACACACTTCTAAACCTTGTGGAAAGCCTTCCCAGAAGAGTTGAAGCTAATAGCTGCAAAGGGTGGGCCAACTCCATATTAAATCCTATGGCTTAAGAATGGGATGTCATTAAAGTTAATGTGCATGTAAAGGCAGACGTCCCAAAACTTTTGGCAATATAGTCTGTAACAATGACACTGTAAAATAAAGGGTTACCAAATAAATTATAACCACATTCTTACAGCTTACACACTTTCTATTACAGTACATTAGGAATAAGAATAATCATTAATGCAGTTCTATGTCTTAATGTTCTCGGTTGAAGAAAGTCTGTGTTGCTGGACTTACATTTTTTTAAACAATCGTTAGGACACATTTCTCAATACTTAGGTCTTTTTTTTTAAACTGTTCACACAGTGAGCACAACAGAAATCTATGTGAGCTAAACTGTGGATCATTTATCATTGCTTAGGCAAAATGATAATTCAATGACGACATCTTTCAACTTACTTGAATTATTTTCTCACTTCGACACAAAAAAACGCCAAAACTCTGTTTACTGTACCTACAGGCCAATTTGGCCTTACATACTCTTTTCAAAACTGTTAAACTTAAAGTTCAAAACAATAAAATAATACAAAACAGAACAAGACAGAAAATTGCTACATTTCTACAGTAATATTGTAATGAAATATATTCTGATTCTTAAAAATAAAATACTAACAAATAACAAAGCAATTAGATGACACTGAACACCTACACAAGTGTTAGTCTTTCAATTTCATTACCATCCATTCAAAAGGGGAAACTTAGAAATACTTTTGTACTGTAATGTAAACATGGACCATGCAACATATACTGCAGTGAATTATAAGCTTTAAAGAGTGTCAGTGAAAAAATGAGCCACTCAGATTTCTCCCCCCTTCTGACGTAGAAAGGTGATCTATTATCATAGTATTAGCATAGTTTCCGCCCTCAGCCAGTTGTACACTGTCCGCCATTTTCTCCACGCTCGAGCTATAGCAACAACAATGTCTATAGCGACAACAGCTATAGCTAAAGCGACAACAATGTCTTGTCCTATGTTCAGGCAATGCACCTGCATCCGTAGGCTCCGTAGGCTTTACTGTCCGAGTCCGATTCGAAAGGAACACTGTTAGTTTCTGACATGTTCTGTTGTTGCAAGAGCTATTGAAGCTCCACCCCCTTCTTGAAAGAACAGGCAGGAAGCACCTGCTCATTTGCATTTAAGGGACCTATACAAAAACATCTGTTCTGTTCTCACATCTGTTCTGTGATATGTGTATGTGATGTCACGTAATACGCACTTACATTGAAAAGGTCACGCTTGCCGTAGGCGGATATACCGAGTCAGTGTTTATAAATGAGCAGAAAAAGGATTCAAAATCGTCCGACATCGTACCTTTCACTCCCTTTTTTGTAAACGCCGCTTGACTGAGTATGTGCACGTTCAACACTGACTCTGTATTTCCGCCTACGGCAAGTGTGACCTTTTCAACGTAACTGTGTATTACTTGACGTCACGTACACATATCACAGAACAGAGCAAGGCGAACATTTGTGCTTATAAATCTTAAACTTTTGATTTTTTTTTTTAAATGACCGGTCTTTTCGTTAGATAAGACCCTTATTCATCGTCTGGTATGGTTTAAAGCCCTTTGAAGCTGCACTGAAACTGTCATTCGGACCTTGAACCGTTTGGGGTCCATTGCCTCCATTATAAGGAGAAATGTTTGCATCAAAAACCTGAATTTATTTTCGACTGAAGAAAGAACGACATGGGGGACATCTTGGATGACATGGGGGTGAGTAAATTATCAGCAAATGTTTTTTTTAAAGTGAATTAATCCTTTAAAAATACAGTGAATAATTATTTATTATGAATTATTACGATTTTTAGAATGCATTTTAAGAATACTTTACACATCTGCCATTTAAAATGAACAACACCGCTGTATGCTACACGCACACTGATGTAAACAAGCCCAACACGCATTAGCAGCGCATGGCGGGACGAGTGAAGGAGAACCGCTGAATGAACATGCACATTCACACTCTCTGACAGCAGATGGCGCTGATGGAACAGCAGAAATGCAGCGTTTCACCGAAAACCTTAGCCTTGATGCCAGCCGAACTTAGCCCCACGCCCCCACCCACAACATTTGAGGTCGGGCAGTTCGGTCTGGACTTGATCCTTTGTGGAGCAACTATGCAGACAGAAGCTGTTCGGCCCAATCAAATTGTCAGGGTGGACTTTATACGATTATGAACAGATAACGCAACATAATCATCCATGTCACCAAAGAGCGCTTTGGTTTAATACGTTCTAATCCTAAACGGAGAACTTGTTCGTATATGCATTCACCTTTACTATTTCTCTCAAAAATTATGATTGTGCAAGTAAATACTCTGTGTATCCTTAAATTATTTTTACAACATCGGCAAAGATAGTTTACACTCATTTTCTTCTACTTCTTCCAGCGTGCTTGTAGTTGAGTTCTGTTGACAACTATGCATTAGTGATGCGCCATTCATGAACGATTCGTTCTTTTTGAACTAATTTTAAATATGCCTCAGGAACAATAAGTTGTCTCAGAGAGCAATTTGTTCATTTTGTGTTGACCGTGCATGCGCTACAGGCCATCAGTTCTGTACAGGATGTTCTGCATTCAGCCTATGGGGCTGTGAGTTGGTGAACGAATGACTTGAACCCGAAGACTCGAGAGGTGAACAAATCAATTCTGTTTCCGGGACTGTATGCATTGCATATGGGGCTGTCGTGATTAAATGTGAAGTGACAAAATAAAGAACAACTCATATTTGGAGCTGAGGTGAACTAACAGACTGCATAGCCTGAAGACCAAGCTAAGCAATTAATGAATAATTTAAGACTTAAGACATCAATGTGTCGCCACGAGCCGCAGGGCTTAATATGGATTTGTATGTGCATTTTTTTTTTTACTCTCATATAGCTCTCATCTGTTAACACTGACATGCATTAGGAGGTCCTTCTTAAAAAATTAGCATGTGATAAAAGTTCATTATTTTCCATAATGTAATGCTACAAATTAAACTTTCATATATTTTAGATTCATTGCACACCAACTGAAATATTTCAGGTCTTTTATTGTTTTAATACTGATGATTTTGGCATACAGCTCATGAAAACCCAAAATTCCTATCTCCAATAATTAGCATATTTCATCCGACCAATAAAAGAAAAGTGTTTTTAATACAAAAGTCAACCTTCAAATAATTATGTTCAGTTATGCACTCAATACTTGGTCGGGAATCCTTTTGCAGAAATGACTGCTTCAATGCGGCGTGGCATGGAGGCAATCAGCCTGTGGCACTGCTGAGGTGTTATGGAGGCCCAGGATGCTTCGATAGCGGCCTTAAGCTCATCCAGAGTGTTGGGTCTTGCATCTCTCAACTTTCTCTTCACAATATCCCACAGATTCTCTATGGGGTTCAGGTCAGGAGAGTTGGCAGGCCAATTAAGCACAGTAATACCATGGTCAGTAAACCATTTACCAGTGGTTTTGGCACTGTGAGCAGGTGCCAGGTCGTGCTGAAAAACGAAATCTTCATCTCCATAAAGCTTTTCAACAGATGGAAGCATGAAGTGCTCCAAAATCTCCTGATAGCTAGCTGCATTGACCCTGCCCTTGATAAAAAACTGTGGACCAACACCAGCAGCTGACATGGCAGCCCAGATCATCACTGACTGTGGCTACTTGACACTGGACTTCATGCATTTTGGCATTTCCTTCTCCCCAGTTTTCCTCCAGACTCTGGCACCTTGTTTTCCGAATGACATGCAAAATTTGAGCGACAGTCCAGTGCTGCTTCTCTGTAGCCCATGTCAGGCACCTGTAGCTCATTTCCTGCACACGCCTGTGCACGGTGGCTCTGGATGTTTCTACTCCAGACTCAGTCCACTGCTTCCGCAGGTCCCCAAGGTCTGGAATCGGTCCTTCTCCACAATCTTCCTCAGGGTCCGGTCACCTCTTCTCGTTGTGCAGCGTTTTTAGCCACACTTTTTCCTTCCCACAGACTTCCCACTGAGGTGCCTTGATACAGCACTCTGGGAACAGCTTATTCGTTCAGAAATGTCTTTCTGTGTCTTACCCTCTCGCTTGAGGGTGTCAATGATGGCCTTCTGGACAGCAGTCAGGTCGGCAGTCTTACCCATGATTGCGGTTTTGAGTAATGAACCAGACTGGGAGTTTTTAAAAGCCTCAGGAATCTTTTGCAGGTGTTTAGAGTTAATTAGTTGATTCAGATGATTAGGTTAATAGCTCGTTTAGAGAACCTTTTCATGATATGCTAATTTTTGGGTTTTCATGAGCTGTATGCCAAAATCATCAGTATTAAAACAATAAAAGACCTGAAATATTTCAGTTGGTGTGCAATGAATCTAAAATATATGAAAGTTTAATTTTTATCATTACATTATGGAAAATAATGAACTTTTATCACAATATGCTATTTTTTTTAGAAGGACCTGAATGCAAAATGCAGAGTTGGAGTTAAAATGTCTGAAGTTAAAAAATAATAATTTGTGTTCCACTAAAGAAACAAAGACACCTACATCTTAGATGCCCAGGGGGTAAGCAGATAAACATACAATTTTAATTTTTGGGTGAACTATCCCTTTAAGACAACCAACTTCATAAGTGTCACAAACTTTTGTTTTTTGTTGTATTTGACTTAAATTCTAAAACCAGTGAAAGCAAACTAAAGGAAAAACAATGTACAGATAATTACAGAGTTACAGCTACAACAGGATGTTATAATGACTTTGGTTGTATTTACAGCACACATTTTTACATACACTTTAAAACTTTGATTTTAGTCAGACTAAAACAATTTCATGAAATGCATAAATCAGACTAAAATCTAAATATTCTGGAAATGGAAGGGCAAGTCAAGAGCAGTGAGTCATCCATGCATTTCATGCATACGGAAAAGTCATTTAGCCTGCTTGCGAGTTGTTGTACCATGCTTGTTGTATAGTGATTTATTGAGTTGAAATAACAAATCATGCAAAGCAAATTGCTGTGAATGTGCATACACATCAATAGGAGGACAAACAGACAGACAGAAAATTACGTACCAAACAAAACAATACGGGGACTGAGGGGGTAGTTAGATGTATCAGACACTCCTGAAGAGAGACAGACAGACTATGAGACCATAGATACACATCAGCTAGCACAACAAAAAGTACAACCAATGTTTGTACATTACAGAGGCAAAAAAATGAAAAGGGTCCAGTGTGAGTTAATGCGGGTGTGCTTGTACACCATATGAAATGTTAATGTGAGATGCTTTAATGAAATCAATTAATTGATAAATTCTTAATCTGAACAATTAAGTTCTAAAACAATTAAGGCTAATTATTAAAATCAAATTAACAATATTGATATTAAAAATATTATTTTTTTGTCACTTTCATTGACTTTACATTTCTTACCCTACACTGAAGTAAAAGGCCCCACATTGGTATTACATATCAACAAGAAGATGAATGTATTTTTCCCAGAATACTTTTTTTGTTGGTTTGTAAAGTGTGCTTGAATGAACAAAACATTACTAGATCACCCTGGATGAACTTAGTTCATGTAGAAGTTATTTTATCATCCAGTTCAACAATTCATTCTGTATAATAGAGGGTTTGTGCACTGTGCACATATAAGGAGCTAAAATTCTTCTCTCTTGGAATTCTAACCATATTTAGAGCAGCATGTCTGTTCTGTTTGGCTTGGCTTAATTCTGCCACAAAGCAACCCACACAACAATAATGCAGAAAACTCTTTCAAAAGCTCTGCACATGAAGGGGAATTTATTTAACCCACAAAAATAAATCAGTCAATAATGTTATATTTGACATCACAAATCAAATTTGCCAAGCATTTTGACATTTAAAATGGGAATTTGTCACATTTGTAGCAAAAAAGTGCGGCAGTATGCGTAATAGTATATGTGTATATGTGTCAATAGTATCATAATTTAAAATACAATACTGTACAAAAGTTTATGGTCGGTAAGATTTTTTTATGTTTTTGAAAGACGTCTCTTATGCTCAACAAGGTTGCATTTAAAATAGATTTATCACTGGAAAAAAAAATGTATCACTGTTTTTACAAATATATGAAGCAGCACAACTATTTTCAGCATTGATAATAATAAGAAAGGTTTCTTAAGCAGCAAATCAGCATACTAGAATAACTTCTGTAGGATTAGACAGAAGACTGAAGTAATGATGCTGAAAATTCAGCTGTCATCACAGGAATAAATTACATTTTGAAATATATTAAAATAGAAAAGTTATTTTAAATTGAAATAATAATAATTAACAATATTACTTTTTTATTTAAAAACAAACTGATGTACCATTGTACTTTGAAAACATCATCATAATACTTTTTTTTTTTTTGTCTAGGCTACTTTACATTCAAATTTGCACAGATGGAGATTTATATAAGAATGTTACTAAAACAAACAAAACTAAAACGAGACAAATAAATGTCCCCATCTTCAGGAAGAATTATCCAAATAAAACCTATGTGGTGGCGGGTGAAAGGGCGGGTGTTTCTTCATAGGACCCATTAAGTATTTTTATAGTCCTTAAACGATACCAGATGTGGGATGTATGTGACTGATACAAGATGCCCACTCTCAGGACTAATGTGTAACTCTTGAAAACTGCCAAGAAGAACGTTTATCAATGTGAACAGAATTCTGTTGGACAGAAGCCTACGTGTTCGGAAAGTAGGCTATGCATCCGTCTCTATCTAGCTCATCTTGCTCTAGAGCACATCAGTGTGCTTTTAGAAACCGTTTAATGCTATGTGGATATGTTTTCAACAAGTTCCTCTGCTCTTTTCCCTATCCTGCATTTTCATTTACACTCCTATATGGTTTATTTTACTACAGATAAGGACAGTAAGCTATAATAAAGAATTAGACATTACATACCTAAATCGTCCATCAGTGTAAAGAAAGAGAGAAGAAAAAAAATCGAATTGATACGACGTCCCGATGAAAGTATCTGAGAAATAGGCGATGTCTGGAAATCTTTTAACAGCTTGTGCCGAAGTTTCCAGGCTGGGAGTTGTCCTCGGACTGTGCAGTTTTCTTATTCCACAGGACGTAACGGGTCAGAGGGGAGGATCTAGTTACATTTCCAGCCCATATTTGGAATTGAAAATTGCGCGTTCGTTGTTCATAATGATGACTACTGGCAAATTACAACAATAAAGCAAGTACTGTATTACTGACAGTGTTATTTAGATCAGTTGGTTTTGGCCCAACATGTTTAATTCTTTAGCATATAAATGGTTTCTCCAAGTTCCACGAATCATTCAGCTCACAGTAATTGGCTTAGTGTTATTTAACTCACAACAGCTGGTTTTCGCAGTTTGACTAAATAAATAGCTAGCATAGGCTACTAATAAAAAGGGGTAACTCCTACTGCCGTTTTTTATATGCAAGCCAACCCACGTGAAAAAATACAATAGTATATTACAGCAAAATTACTCTAGCAAATACTATAGTGTTATTGAACCATATTATAGTAAATATACAACAGTAAATTAACAAAGTGTAGTAATATACTACTATAGTATGGTTCAAAAACACTATAGTATGTACTAGAGTAATTTTACTGTAATTTTACTATAATATACTATAGTATTTGTACATGTGGGAATCGTGGTATTATTTATTTATGAAAACATGCATTTAAAATGTTAAAGAACTATAAGTATCTACCTGTTTTAGTCATGTTTTTAGAGTGCAATCCTCCTCCTCCTCCAAAAAAAAAAAACTTTCATTGGTCTTTAGAATTTAATAAAGACTCATTGATTTTATTTACCAACTGAGCAAGCAATAACATAAAAATAAAAAAAGGACAGAACAAAAAATGTGTGTTTGCAAGCGGAAGTTCCAAACAATAATCTGAAACAGGCAAATAGGCAATCACACAACACTACTAAACATAACAGTGACCGGACAAGGAAGGACTGCAGGAGAAGGAACAACTTAGGTAGTGAACACAAACGAGGATGATTAATAACACACAGCTGACACATATGAACTAATAATGATGGTAACTATGAAAAAAAAGAAAGTCCAATAACAAATAAACAGAATGGTGACAGAACGCCCCTCTGACAAGGCGCGACCTCGCTGCGTTACAAAGTAACACCAAAGGGGAGGGATGGAGGGGATTCTGGAGGGGGACGAGGCGATGGCGAAACGATGCGGGGAGGCAGAAGAGAAGGGATGGTGGCAGGATGAGACCACGGGATGCTAACCAATGGAGACTGAGCTGATAGATCCAATGGCGCAGAAGTAGGGCCAATGGTAATGAGCGGAGTCGCTGGCACTGGAGACCAAGGCAATGTAGTGGCGACCAGTGTTTGGGAAAGTTACTTTGAAAAGTAATGCATTACAATATTCGTTACTCCTGTAAAAAGTAACTTATTGAGTTACTTAGTTACTTTTTAAGAAAAGTAATGTGTTACGTTACTTTTTCTCACCTGGACTGGGCTTGTTTTCTTGTTTTTGTTTTTTTTATAACAAAAAGGTTCTATTTTTGTGCAAATGAAAAGACCTCTTCATACCAAAATTGAAATAATAAGCCTAAGGCTGAGGTAAAAATACAAATTCACTTGCTCTGCTGTGCTGCGCTGCCATTCTGGATCATGGAAGAATGGGACGCAGGAGAAAAAAAAGTTTTACCAATAAAAATAAAAAAATCTAGTAATTTTTGTTCATGGTTTAACTGAATCATTAAAGGTCAGCAGCAAATTGGTCAATAAAGTTAGATTCATTGCATACAAATATTCGTTTTATTTAACATTTAATTATTGGAGGTTTGCATATTTTGCATTTGACTGATTTTATTATTTTTGAGGAATACTCAATCTTTATGCAAGTGAGATGAATAAATGCTCAAATTTAGTCTAGAACTACAATAACTATCATGTTCACACACAACACCTCTGCGCTTACTCTCGATTTCATGGGGACAGGACAGCTGTCAGTCAGTAAAATAAATGTGAAAATGAAACTCTATGTGTTACTTTACTAGTTACTTGAAAAAGTAATCTTATTACGTAACTCAACTTACTTGTAATACGTTACCCCCAACACTGGCAGCGACGAACATCGGAGTGCCTGAGGGCTGTGGCGAAGGTGGTGTGACAGAAGACAGAGGTGACGCAGAGGGGAAGGAGGAAGCTGTAGGGGTGGAGGGACGGAGTGCAACGGACGGCTGAAGTGATTTTGATGACTGACCAAGGGGGAGCCAGCAGGACAAGGGAACCCAGTTGAGCCACAAGTCCGAGGGTCTCTGGCATAGATGAAGGTGTGGGGAGCCAAGACGGAGCCGACAGGTCGACAGGCCGAGATGTAGCGAAGGGATCAGAGGCCGGAGGCGGAGCGGTAGAATACAGGTTCACAGGCGTTGCTGGTGTTTGAATGACCCATGGCTCGACATCATAGTGGGGCTTCCATGGAGATGATGCAGGGCTGCAATCAATCAATCAATCAATCAACTTTATTTATATAGCGCTTTTACAATGACGATTGTTTCAAAGCAGCTTCACAGTGTTAAACAGGACAACATTGCAACAAAATTTGATTTGGCTAGTTTAATTTGGATAGTTTATAGAATTATATATGACCAAATTAATAAATTCTATTTGTATATTTAGTTGAGTAACTTGGATCATAATTTGAGTGTCCCCAACTGAGCAAGCCAAGCCAAAGGCGACAGTGGCAAGGAACCAAAACTCCATCAGGGCATGATGGAGAAAAATAAACCTTGGGAGAAACCAGACTCAGTCGGGGTGCCAGTTCTCCTCTGGCCTATTATTAACAGTGTATAATTATTACTCTGGCAACCTTGCAGGTCATAAATCATATTAGATAGGAATATTCAAAATTTTGGGTATCACGCAAGAGACGGGTTCATTTAGGATGGCGCGTCGATTACACAAGAATATGAATACTTGAAAGATCGGAGTTATTGCGGAGGCGGGTTAATTGAGGATGACGTGCGGTGAGGCAAATTCAGAGGAGACACTAATGGACACGGTCTCAGCAGACACTCCAGGATGAGCTGGTCATGTCCAGATGCAGGTCCACCATCCGATCCGGACACGGCCTGGATCCGGCCGACTGCAGTAAACCTCGGGATAAACAGAGAGACTAACATTAGTGTGGATGCCACTCTTTTTATGATGTAACGAGTACATCAGGTGTTATGGGAAGTGTTCCCGGTTCCGGCTGACCTAGTTAATGCAGCCTAAAAATCATTTAATTGATTTGTATAAAGAAAGTTAAAAATGTTCTATGTGTATGCCATAGTAAAGAGATGTGTTTTTAGTCTAGATTTAAACTGACAGAGTGTGTCTGTTTCCCGAACAATGCTAGGAAGAGTTTAGGTGCTAAATAGGAAAAGGATTGACTGCCTGCAGTTGATTTTGATATTCTAGGTATTATCAACTGGCCAGAATTTTGAGACAACAATAGATGTGTGGGAGTATAATGCATTAAGAGCTCGCTCAAGTACTGGGGAGCTAAACCATTTAGTGCTTTGTAAGTAATTAGCAAGATTTTAAAATGTTTAATAGGGAGCAAGTGCAGTGTTGACAGAACCTAACTAATAGGTCGAGCTGCTGCGTTTTTTGACCAGCTGCAATTTATTTATTAAGCGAGCAGGGCAACCACCCAGTAGATCATTACAATAATCTAGCCTTGAGGTAATGAACACATGAACTAACTGTTCAGCATTTTGTATTGAAAGCATGTGCCGTCATTTAAATATATATTTTAAGATGGTAGAATGCTGTTTTACTGATGCTAGAAACGTGGCTTTCAAATGAGAGATTGGTAACGAAGAGCACACCCAGGTTCCTAACTGGATGGGGACTTGACAGAGCAGCCATCAAGTGTTAGATAGTATTCTAGGTTACTAATTGTGGAGGTTTCTTTTTTTTTGTCCAATAATTAAAAATTCTGTTTTTCTGAATTAAGTTGTAAGTTGCAGGAAATTACTAGTCATCCAATTTTTTATATCAGCTGAGCATTCCGTTAATCTTGTGAATTGGTAAGTTTCGTCAGGGCAGGAAGAAATAGAGCAGAGTATCGTCAGCATAACAATGAAAACTAACGCCATGCTTCCTAATGATATCACCCAGTGGTAGCATGTACAGGGTGAAAAGCAACAGTCCTAGCACTGAGCCTTGTGGTACTCCATACTGAACTTGTGATCGGTGTGACATCTCTTAATTTACTGCCACAAACTGATAACGGTCAGATAGGTATGGTATAGGTATAGGTATACGATAAGATGAAAAGAGTAAATAATTTGTAATTCTGATGAGAGCAGTCTCAGTACTATGATACGGTCTAAATCCTGACTGAAAATCCTCTCAGATATAATTTCTTTCTAAAAAGGAGCGTAGTTGTGAAGATAGTATTTTTGACAGAAATAGTAGATTTGATATTGGCCTCTAATTGACTAATTCTGTAGGATCAAGTTGCATTTTTTTTTAAATAAGTGGTTTAATAATAGCTAACGTATTTTTTTTGGTGCATATCCTAGTGACAATAATGAATTAATGATATTAAGAAGAGGATCTATGACCTATGGAGTTTAGTCGGTATAGGTTCAAGCATACATGATTGTTATAAATTATTATTTAATGAGTTTAGCCAATTCTTCCTCTCCTATAGCAGTGAATGAGTGTCATTTTTTTCTGATGCGATATTAGATGGTTGCATAGTTATAATTTTCTTCCTAATATTATCAATCTTGCATGTAAAGAAGTTCATAAAGTCATAACTGCTGTGCTGTTTGCAAACGTCAGAAGTTGAAGATTTATTTATTGTTAATTTAGCCACTGTTTCAAATGAATACCTAGGTTTGTGTTTGTTTTCTTCTAAGAGAGTTGAGAAATAAGCAAGTTTAGTAAGTAAGTTTAGTGGTCGTGTGATCGAGACACTCAGCAAGTAAACACATTTGTGAGCTTGTGAGTCACGCGCTGCGCAGTGCGCAGAAGCAGCGCTGTTTCGTTCTGCTTTTGGCATGTTAATGTTTCCATGCAGATCTCGGTTACAAACATTCTTCTAAATATCTTGCTTTGTGTTCAGCAGAACAAATACATTTACAGGTTTGGAACAATATCATTTAATGTGACTAAATTATGACAAAGGAAGATATTTAGAAGAATGTTTGGAACCATGCAGATCACGGTTACAAACATTCTTCTAAATATCTTGCTTTGTGTTCAGCAGAACAAATAAATTTACATGTTTGGAATGTGAATGTTAATGTGACTAAATGACAGAATTTTCTAAGGGTGAACTATCCCTTTAAGAAAAATTTGCTTTTCATTACTTCCATAGTTATTGCAGAAATATTGCAGAAATATATTGCAGCATATATATATATATATGCATGTTTGTATTGAACATTTATGGAGCAACAGATTTTGTGTGAAAATAAATAATAAAAGTGGTTTATTTTGTTTAAAACTCTTGCACATGGGGTAAAAGGCTGACATGGGGCAAAAGGCACAGTATTGATATTAATACTTTAGCTAAAATAATAGGTTTTTATCATGTCTAAGTTAATACTTGTTCAAAACAATCACTTTTGCAAACTTTGAACTATTTTTTGTTTATTTTGAAAAATAAATTAATAAATGTTTGTTTTAATAAATATGCTGTCATTAAATGTTAATATAGAAATATTTTTTACAAATATAGAAAAAAAAATACTTTAAAAAGTTTAAGATTCTGAAAGCATTGAAAGTGTTATTATTATATCTTATAATAATTTAATATAGATTTACAGTAGTAATAAATATTTTATTATATATTTTGATTAATTATATATTTTTTCAATACGATGATTTCATTATAAAGGTTATCTCTAAGTTTGACACCCTTACTTTATGATATTCACAATCTGAATCTAACCATGTTATGTCAACGAATGAAAAAGCCAGCTAACTATTTATTATCATATTAATTATTGTGCCTTTAGCACAAACAGCAGAGGCACCTTTTACCCCAAATACCATACTTGCACATATTTTTTCGTTATTGAAAAACTTGCTTTACTTACCTTGAACAAAACTGAAAATCAGTAAGACCTTTGTCTCTAAAATATATTCAATAATCAGGGTGTGGGTTAATTTCATTTATTCTTCCCTCTTTCTGAAAACATCTTTGGTGACATGGCAGCTGTCGATTAAGTCAGCCCTGCAAACCTGTTGGTAGACAACGCACTGGAGAGTGGAAATATACTCTCATCCCAGATGATGTCCCACAGGCAGAGCCCTTACCAGTCTCTTTAACCCAACAGCAGGGGCGCCTTTTACCCCAAATACCTTACTTGCACATATTTTTTGTTATTGAAAAACTTGCTTTAATTACCTTGAACAAAACTGAAAATCCTTAAGAAGACCTTTGTCTCTAAAATATATGCAATCATTTTAGCGATTCTTATTTGAAATCTTATTAAAGACATTTTTTTTTCATTTTTAACTAATTAAAAAATGTATTGTTTTTCAGATCAAAATGTAACGTATCTTGTAAATAGTTGTAAAAAGTATTGTAAGTAAAAATGTATAGAACAATTTATTTTGTTTCATTTACAAATTAATTGACATGACAAAAATAAATGTAAAGAATAATTAATTTTATTTAATTTACAAATTTTAACTCTCATTACAAAAACAAACAATGCACAGAAATTAAACAAAAGCACGATTTTGTTTCATTTACAAATTTTAATTTACACATAACCAAAATGTTATTTCTCTATCAATCTCTCAAGAAGATAAAATAATCTGTCCATTTACTCCCGGCTCTCCTCTCCTCGGTCTCTCTCTGAAATGTCATGTCCTGCCTAATTAGCTTGATCAGCGCTGAGTCTCTTTTTCTCTTGGCTGATGCTGGTGCTGGCTCCTCCTTATCTTAGTCATCCACTGCTGAACTTGGCCCTAGTGTGTCCTCAGGGATGGAGGCAATTAGGACAGGGGGTTGTTGGAATGCCTCTGTCCCAACACCTCATCCATGAGGACAAACCATGGCCAAGTTGCAGCAGTGGGTTTCCCACTCACTCCCTCACTTGTTCCAGGACACTTGCAATCCTAAGGCAGAGCAAATAAAGCATGGCTGTTAACAACAACAACAGCACAATAAAGATGTGTCTGTCTATTAATTTGCATACATTGTATATTTTTTATTTCATTGTATAAGTTGTTTTTTTTACCTGCAATGGAGTGACCATCCCTAGCAGGCCCATTTTTTCCAGAATTGTCCTAAAACAAGAGAAAAATGAACACTTATGAAAAATAATATGACAGGAGAGCAATATTAAGAAGATTAGAAAATATGACACAGCAGTACATGCAAACAAAATACACCAGAATTCATATTTCTGGATATTCATATTTCGGTAAAACACAGCTTGCATGACGGCACTTCAAAAAACAACAAAGTGAAAGACAATTGCCTTATGTACTGTTTGTCTTATTGTTGTGGGCTTTGTATAGACCTATTTTGTGTTTGCAAACAGCGATGACGTGTTCTTGTGGGTGGACAGTTCTGCCATAGCAATCTGTGGAGGCCACGGAATAAAAGACAAAAAAAGTTAATTTCGAGTTTATATCTCACAATTCTGACTTTTTTTCTCTCACAAAATCCGGGTTTATATCTCACAATTCTTAGAAGGATAAACAGAATTGTTAGATATACTTACTTTTTTCCACAGAATTGTGAGTTATCCTGCAATTCTGACTCTTTTCCCCTCAGAACTGTGATATAAACTCACAATTGCAAGTTATAAAGTCTGAACTGGGAGACTCAAATGCAAGAAAAACAATCAAGAAAAATGCTATGCTATGTTTAAAAGTTATCTATGTAAAATGTTATATTTTTAAATATTATTTCATACTGTAACTGCTATGTATGTACAGTATTGTTCAAAATAATAGCAGTACAATGTGACTAACCAGAATAATCAAGGTTTTTAGTATATTTTTTATTGCTACGTGGCAAACAAGTTACCAGTAGGTTCAGTAGATTCTCAGAAAACAAACAAGACCCAGCATTCATAATATGCACGCTCTTAAGGCTGTGCAATTGGGGTACTAGTTGAAAGGGGTGTGTTCAAAAAAATAGCAGTGTCTACCTTTGACTGTACAAACTCAAAACTATTTCGTACAAACATTTTTTAGCAATCCTGTGAATCACTAAACTAATATTTAGTTGTATGACCACAGTTTTTTAAAACTGCTTGACATCTGTGTGGCATGGAGTCAACCAACTTGTGGCACCTCTCAGCTGTTATTCCACTCCATGATTCTTTAACAACATTCCACAATTCATTCACATTTCTTGGTTTTGCTTCAGAAACAGCATTTTTGATATCACCCCACAAGTTCTCAATTGGATTAAGGTCTGGAGATTGGGCTGGCCACTCCATAACATTAATTTTGTTGGTTTGGAACCAAGACTTTGCCCGTTTACTAGTGTGTTTTGGGTCATTGTCTTGTTGAAACAACCATTTCAAGGGCATGTCCTCTTCAGCATAGGGCAACATGACCTCTTCAAGTATTTTAACATATGCAAACTGATCCATGATCCCTGGTATGCGATAAATAGGCCCAACACCATAGTAGGAGAAACATGCCCATATCATGATGCTTGCACCTCCATGCTTCACTGTCTTCACTGTGTACTGTGGCTTGAATTCAGAGTTTGGGGGTCGTCTCACAAACTGCCTGTGGCCCTTGGACCCAAAATGAACAATTTTACTCTCATCAGTCCACAAAATGTTCCTCCATTTCTCTTTAGGCCAGTTGATGTGTTCTTTGGCAAATTGTAACCTCTTCTGCACATGCCTTTTTTTAACAGAGGGACTTTGCGGGGGATTCTTGAAAATAGATTAGCTTCACACAGACGTCTTCTAACTGTCACAGTACTTACAGGTAACTCCAGACTGTCTTTGATCATCCTGGAGGTGATCATTGGCTGAGCCTTTGCCATTCTGGTTATTCTTCTATCCATTTTGATGGTTGTCTTCCGTTTTCTTCCACGTCTCTCTGGTTTTGCTCTCCATTTTAAGGCATTGGAGATCATTTTAGCTGAACAGCCTATCATTTTTTGCACCTCTTTATAGGTTTTCCTCTCCAATCAACTTTTTAATCAAAGTACGCTGTTCTTCTGAACAATGTCTTGAACGACCCATTTTCCTCAGCTTTCAAATGCATGTTCAACAAGTGTTGGCTTCATCCTTAAATAGGGGCCACCTGATTCACACCTGTTTCTTCACAAAATTGATGACCTCAGTGATTGAATGCCACACTGCTATTTTTGAACACACCCCTTTCAACTAATTCAACTAATTGCCCAATTGCACAGCCTTAAGAGCGTGCATATCATGAATGCTGGGTCTCATTTGTTTTCTGAGAATCTACTGAACCTACTGGTAACTTGTTTGCCACGTAGCAATAAAAAATATACTAAAAACCTTGATTATTCTGGTTAGTCACATTGTACTGCTATTATTTTGAACAATACTGTATGTCCCCTATGAACTGCATATGTGAATCAATTCTATGAATCAATTTAGACTTACTGTTTACATCAAATTCATGCTTTAATAGTAGACTAATCATTGCAGGTTTCTGACATACAAAGGCACAACAAAATATTTCTCTCTTATTCTGTGGCTTTTGCCCATTTTCCTTCATTTGTTACGCTATTTTTCTGCAGCCACTATGCGTGCGCAGCTGCAAGTGACGTAACTGTGACATCTGCTCCAAATGGGTCTATAGGCTGAGAGCTAATTGTTATTATACACAAGAGAGCCTAGTGGAAATGCTTATGCTTATAATTGTGCTCTTATAAACTATTCTAACTGAAACATTCTGGGAAAAGGTTTTGAGATAATAAATGAAAGAGTTTGCGGAAGCTTAGTGATGGTAATGTTGAATTTGTGGGACTGTGGATTTGTTTATAGCCTACCTTTAGCGTTTTATTTCTGGTGACTGCATTTAGGTTTCAAAATTAATCTGTGATAATTATCTTGATGGCCAAAACGTGCAAGTATCATAAACTTTTGTTGACCACAGAGCTTGTTTTTAGCGATAATCTAAAAGCCTATGGGAAAATCCTATTGTTTTTTTTTCGAGGGTAGCAGTGTGATGCAAACTGCCGGTTTTGTATACAAAGTGACTTCATACCTGCACCAGTCTATTTGAACAGCTATTATGGGAGTGGAGGGGAGCCAAGATGGCAGCGGAGTGAATGGTCATGTTTTTTAAGCGTTCAAGTAGTTTGAGGAGTTTAAAGCTAACAAGCTGAAATTTGAGTATGTAAAGTTCAGATTGTGATAATTTGTTTTTTCTCTATATTTTTGGCAATACTTAACTTCTGACTTGACATAATGGGCAAAAAAAGGAAAAATCAGTCCCTACAAAGGCACCTCATGGACACCTTGTGGAAGAGAGCTGGATGGAGTAGCTGACCTGGAGAATATTCATCTTTAGACAGAAATCGGTGCCAATGAAGAGGTTTTTGCAAGATCTGTTTGCTCTACTCCATCCAAGAATCTAGGGCATAAACAAAGTTTCGTTAACTACACTCCTTGATGTGATACAGAAGCTAACTGCGAAAGTGGATGAAACGCACAATATAGTGATCTCCATTGATAAAACAGTTGCCGTTTCTAGCGGAACAAGACAAACTGTCTGAGAAGGTCTCCCATATGAGTGAAGAGGTCAAAATGCATTCTATTAATATCGTTCAACTTGAAAAGGAGAATAAGCAATCACAGGCTGTAAATATATGTTTAAAAGAAACGTGACAAGCGACATCCTAAGAACGATGGTTCCTAGTATTCAGAACAAGTTGGATTGATATTGTACACCGCCTGGGGCAAATGAGCTCTGATGGAGCACCTCGTAATATCATCATGTGTTTTACCATGCAAACCTACAGAGACATGGTATGGTGGGCTGCAAAAGATTCTCGCTATCTAAAGGAAAACAAGCTTTTTGATCAAGTTGATGCTAGAGCCAAAATACGGCCGCTTGTCAAGAAAGCTCACAGGGAGGAAGGGTCCCAATGCTTTTGTTGCTGGGAAAAAACTCCATGTACCATGTACTGCGTTTTTATATTTGCAGATTGTCTTCATGAAGCAACTTGCTTTAAATTTAAGTCATAAAGTGCACGTGGACAGATTTTCACGTTTGCAGACTGCCTTCATAGAGCAATAGCTTCTGAGTTGCAAATCATCCGTTTCTCATTTACAAACAATCTTCAAGGAGCAACAGTGTTTAAATTTAAGCTTCAAAACCTTCTGTGAGTTCTTGTTATTGTTCTGGTTTTTATAGTTATCATTCAAGTTACTTTTTCCTGGGGTCCGTTCTTTATACGTCGCTATCTCAGTAAGTTAGGATTTGATTGTTGATGATCTGGTATGATCTTGGATTTTTGGTTCTTTGGCGCTCATTCTGGACTTGCTGTCATAGCAAAAGGTCCATAAACTTAAACCTGCTTGGGAGCAGGCTTATTTCATGTAAACAGGATTAGATTGGATCTTTTTAAGCAGCATTGATACTTAAAATCTATCTCAGCCACCGCTACTTTACAAGAGTTCCTTACTGAAAAGGGGGCAATAATAATTTTAAATAATAATAATATAAAAAGTAGAACACAAATTAAGATTTTTAACTCCAACCGTTGCTCGTATAATACATGT
This sequence comes from Gobiocypris rarus, assembly GCA_023029165.1. Lineage (NCBI taxonomy): Eukaryota > Metazoa > Chordata > Actinopteri > Cypriniformes > Gobionidae > Gobiocypris > Gobiocypris rarus. The sequence goes on from CM040920.1 coordinate 11,748,041, forward strand.
CAATAGGGTCTATTTCTATGAGAGCCACTATGAGAGTAAAAACACACAGACATATAGGGTTGGGTACCGAAACCCGGTGTCAAGCAGCGGTCACTTACTTTCATGTATTTCTTGAGACGAAGATACATTTATGTGATGTAAATCCGAGTTTTGCCCGCACATGCGCATTTCGTCATGAGAATTTTATGTTGTGCATTTTATGGTGTTTTGTCAATGTGTCCTACTTTGTCCGATTTTGCTACCTCCCATTTAAACAGTAGGTAGCACAATTCAACAGCGAAAAATGCTACCTATTAGATTGTGCTACCAGCATCATATTGATGTGGTTTGAGGCTTTTTTTATACATCATCCATACCCACCTATACCCTAAACCTACCCTTAAACAGATGGAAAAAAAAATAATAATAACAGCAGGAGCAACAATAACAGTTAGATAACCGTTTTAGGACAGAACAGTCGCCAAGATTTACAAATTAAATGTGATAGCACGGGCAAAAGTACTGTAGTGAAACTGCGCATGCGTGGGCAAAACTGCTGGGGTAAAACGGTGGCTCTGTGGCTCTGCGGCTCTGCAGACAGATATTATTGGGCGCATGGTGCCGCCCATTGCGCAGTATAGATCAACTAACACACATTTACTCACACATATTTGAAAATGAGAATATCAGATACTTCATGACATAGTTAGCAAGTTTGTGAATATTTTTAATAAAAAAGAAAACAATGAAATTAACCCGATACAGCTGAGCTGTCATACAGCGCTATTGCGGCTGCTGTGTGTCATGTGAGAAGCACACAGTCTGTCTCCATGGAAACAATAAGCCGATGCGTTCTAAAATATTTAGCCAGAGAATAGTCATGTTTCTGCAAAATAAAGCTGACGCTTGAAGCTGGTTTGTAGCAGACCAAGAATACAGACTACTGCTGTTACTGTAACTGTTATTTAGAGCTAAATTAGGCATGTTGTAGTTGGGTTAGGTGGCTTTAGTTTTACTGTGAATTTGTTGAGTAAATTGTGTTTTGTATTTAATTTTATATTTATATATTTAAGTATGCTTTAAACTCATATAAAATTGTTCAATTTAAATAATTAAATAAAAAGCCATTCTTAAATCTCATCCACTTCATTTTGTGGCTCTTTTTTTTAAAAGTATCGGTTCAGGCAACGTTTAAACACCGTTACGTTTTAAAAGTATCGGTTTGGCACCGGTATCAGAAAAAAAAAAAATACCCAACCCTACAGACATATTAATTCATATTAAACCCTGTGGCTTGTGGCGACACATTGATGTCTTTCTGCGAGAAACCGATCAGTATTTGAGTTATATTTTTTACCTTATATCAGACGAACCTCATCTATGATTCCCAATGCATACTTCCACTGGAGAAGGTCAAAACAGCAGTGTGATCATATATATATATATATATATATATATATATATATATATATATATATATATATATATTAGTGTTGTCACAATACCAAAATTATGACTTTGATACGATACCAGACTAAAATACCTCGATACCGATACTGAATCGATACCACGGCAAAAAAACAAACAAACAGTAAAAGTAATTGAATAATCTGTCAGAACTTACTATACATTGTTTTATATATGTAACAAAAAAAACTAAAACATAAACTCACTTGGCCAGCATGTTCCTTCCCTGCTCTTTGACCATTCCCTCGTCTTATTGCAATAATAATGACATGCCAGCTTTAACATCCTTACAGAGATGTTTACAAACAGTCATGTTGACATTCACTAATCTTTCACTATTCTGAACAGGTTGGGATGAACAAAATCTTATTTCATAATATAAGTAAATTAATATTTTTTAATGTAATTTTATAATTACAATATAGATATTTATTTTTAATTTTATCTTTGTTTAAAAAAAAAGCAAAAATGCAAATGACAAACAGTGCTTTATTTATCAGCTACAGTCTATTTT